>VXAY01001848.1:1379750-1395079 GCA_013399855.1 Oxyruncus cristatus
GCCAATACAAGTCTGTAATCCCGGGGGAGCCACCTCCCCCCTCTCCCTCCCCCCTTCCCTCCCCGCGGCGCTGGCAGCCCTGGGGCCCGCAGCCAGGGAACGCGTTCTGCCCCCGCGATTCCAAGCGCAACCGGGTCTCCATTTTGGGTCTCCGAGCCGTGCCTGGGAAGCGGCGGGGATCCGCGGCCGTCCTCCCCTTAACGCCGGGTGACAAATCGCACTTAGGCGATACATGAACGAGAAAATGATTTATGGATTTTCACGACGGTCTGAGGCGATGAAGGCGACATGAATTATCCATCCTAATGTGCAATATATCATTTTCTAATAACACTGGGTTAGCCCTAACGCTGTGCACTGCTCCCTTCGATAGCAGGTATCGATTTCATACACGGTCCGAGCTCTGGCTTTCCACCGGACACGTACCTCCTGCAGCACCAGCTGAGCTCTGTGTATTTACCTCTTCCTAAAGCCCAGGGCTATGGACGGACCCCTGACACTGTGGCCTTTAGTTTTTCCATCTGTCATCATTTAATTTGGCAATTCCTTCGCCGAATGAAGACTAATCTTTCGCATCGCTGCATTTCACTCCGTGCCGTGATTTGGAGATGGAAATAGATGATGCCAGGTCTGTAAATCCCCCGTGCTGACGGGGATGGCACCTGGGTGAGTCAAACCTTTTCCCCCTGCCAAAATTCTCCTTGGCATCCCAAGTACAACGGGGCATTTTCTAGCAAGGAAGACAGATGCTAAATCATACTCCCCAGAACTTCCCTGGCACCTCCATTTACCAAATCTCACGGATTATCTTAAAGATAAAAAACTTTGCATTTAATTCATACATGCTGGCAGAGTGAATCATCGACACAAAAAAACCTGAGTGTGTATGCATAAGACTGGGAAGAGCTGCCAGATCTGGAGGGGGCTCAGCCCCAGATCCAGCCTATGTTCGTGCCCCAAGCATCCCCTTTCCCCCAACTAAGTTCTTTTGCCCTTCATCACAGAGTAGCGATGAAGTCATAGTGACATAAGCTATGAACATTCCCAATTATTTCAACGCTTCCAAGTCTAAAATATCACTTTGACATTAAGAAGGACGAACAAGTCCTGGCCTTACATGAAACAGTATGAAACAGAAAGGGGAAAGATGGAGGTAAAGAATTAATGCATTCATTTGGGGGGGTTAAATAAGTGATTATTGGGGAAGAGGTGAGGAAATGCTTCTTTTCTCATTAGCCAAGTTTAGTATTTCCATTGTTCAGACACAAAAGAAGTCACACGAGTAAGGAAACTCACAAATGCTGTGTTCTGGAATAAACAATCACTATCCGAACCTGGAAAGTCATATTTTAGGGTGTAGAAAACTAATTGCCATTGTTTTGTTAAGCCACCAAAATGATCTGGTTCTATTTTAAGTTTCAGTCTTGGTTTTAGGCTGAGGAACATTGTGGCTCTTTTACTGTCTGGATGTTAACAACACAATGACCACCCGCCCCAACCTCCTAGGTTGACATTACTCGGTTTAATATTAATTCTGTGGGTTTAAAAAAACAGTAACAAAACCCAGCCAGGTTCTCCCTCAAGAAAATAACAGCTCATGGTGCAGGAAAGATTACTGGAATCAATGATGGCAGTAGGACTGTAAATGAGAACTAAAAGATAACAGAGTTACAAAAAGCCTGCATGGCTAACAGGAAGATGTATATGTCCTACTGATGCGGCCATAAGATGAAATCCTGCTTCAAAGAGAAGTCGATACGGAACAATTTCACAAATCAACTCAGAGGCCCGATTAAGGTTATTTGTATCAGAGGGAAAGGTTCACTGCCACCACTCCCTCCATGGATTTCTCTCTTAATTGCCAATGAGGAGACAAAACAGGAAGCCTGGACAATTTGGCTAATCAATAAAAAAAGCCTGCCTTCATGTTTGCCTGAGGAGCACTCTGTGGGTCAGATCGATGCAGAAGCCACCAAAGTTCTTGCAGAGGTCACCAGTGATTAAGACATTTTCTGATGGCTTTTAAACAGCACTGGAGCCAAGCATCTGCCACAGGCTTGCAGATGTAAGCGGAATTGGAGATACGATGTTAATCATCATCCTCACGCTTACGGGAGTTCTACTGGTGATAAAAACAACACATCGTATTTATGACCTTAGACAGCTGTTTTAATAAGCCACGATAAAGTACGACTTCATTACATGCTCTGTACTGCTCTAGTGATCAGATATGATGGAGCCTCTCCAGAAGGTACCAGGAGTCTTTCTGAGTAAGAGTTGCAGTGGATGCACTGCAGTCCAGAACAGAATTAGAGTGAATGCATCCTATAGGAATTTCTTAAGGCCAGCCTTCTGCCTCCTTTTCCTTGCCCCCACACCTTCTGTAGAGATTTCAGGGTGACTACTCAAGCAACAAGAGGTTGTTCAGTGTGAAACAGTAGATTGGTACAGTCTACTGTTATTTTTCCACTTTCTGTAGCTTTCAGAGTCTATCATAATGTTTATCACAAAAAAAAAAAAATAAAAATCACAGCCTGTTTCATTGAGTTGTGGTTTTAGCTGATTCAAGTCTGCATTGAAATAAATACAAGAAAACTAGTTTTCCATGGTTAAGCTCTGAACATTTTCTAGCAGTCAGGCCTTTTATTGTGTCCAGATCAGAGCAGCCAAGGTCCTAGTCACTTCAAAACACTTGTTTCTGTATGTTTTGTTTTCTGTATGGTTTTACTATATTTCAGTACGTTTTCTGTATGGCTACAGCTGACATAAATTGGGCCTGATTCCTGTAAGCTTGTCTCATGTCCCATTATTATTCATGTATTAATTAGTGACCAATCTAACGATCTTTAACTTCACGGTTATTGTCATGCTGCAGATACATTATGAACCAATGAAAATTACTTTATACAATGTGATCAGTCAAAAATTCCTTTTATCTGTTTACTTGCAGACAAGAAGTGGCATCTGTATCTAACTTACATCAGAAAAGGTATTTGTTAACAAAAGACTTTTCAATAAAGCAAATTACTTATCATCCAGCTAAAATTTTCAGAAAGATAGTTTACTCCGTAGATAGAAACCTGGTATTGAATCAGATGAAAAGCAAAGTATGATCACATTGATCAGGACAAGGATCATCAAGCCACTATATTCTCTTTTTTTTTTTTTTATGATGTGGCTCAATCAGCTGCACCCATTTCTTTGAACTTCATCAAAATACAGTTGACCTGTATCTGAATGCAACAAATGCTGCTAACCTTGAATGATTACAAGAGCAAATGAGGACAAAACTACAGTGGAAAACTCCAGTTGCTTGAGACTCTGTTATTATACTCAAAGTCATAGGTAGATGTAGATGCTCATGATAAAGAAAATTGCACTGTTGATTTTCTTTCCGACAGCAAGTTCAAGCCTTGAACTAAAGCACAGTTTGTTTTGAGGTTCAGCTTGACAGAAGTAGTTCAAATATAAAACTTCTATTCTTAGACTTATATTACTGTATGTCTAGTGCTTGGCAGAAGAAGTACACTCGCCCCCAACTAGATTGTTTACTCAGAAGAACTTGCATTCTTGGGCCTCAGCGTTCCATGTATATATAATTTCCAGCATAATTCTATCATCTGAGTCACCATGCCAACTACCCAACAGATAACAACTAGGAAGGAAAAGGAAAAGATGGCAAAAATGATGTTTTAATTATATAGTCACTTAGGAAGAGTACACACATCCCTGTGATTTTATACCTGTTCTAGGTGGAGCTACTTTCAATACCAATAGTTAACACTGTATTTTTCTTTTTGAGTCTTCCCATGGTAAGACCCTATATTCAGGTTTTTTCTCTTAAAATTGCATCTGTCTAGGGAAAACTTTTCCATAGTCTTACTTACCTCAATTTCAGTATTGAGGAAGTTCTAGTTGGAAAGCAGTTTAGTCAGTTATAAGGCAATGATCCAGGAAAACACCTCTTTTTTTTTTCCCCTTTTTTTTTTTATTTTGTCTATACTAAAAGTATTGCAATATTCAATTCAGAAATTCTACCACCTTCACATTTGGGAATAATGACTTTAGGAGATGGAGGTCTCAGGAGTGTTTGTTGCCATTCTCAGGAAGATACACCAAAGGGATAAGTCTTTGAAACTTCTTCCACAAAAGCTGTTCCTTGAAACACTTCCACACTCTCAGAAATTTATAGGTTGGTCCTTGAAAAATTTGTACTCAAAACTCTCACAACTGCTTAGTGTCTGGACTGCATGACAGAAACTGTGCAAATTCCTATGCTCCACACAACTGCAGTAGAGGATGAACACAATTTTTCTCAGAATAATTTCCAAGGCTCTGCAGGCTCCTCTGTAGAGCTGGATATAGATTTAAAGCATGTGCACACTTATCCACATTTGGTACTCCCACTGGTGGTAAGGAAGCAAGAGAAAGTAGGAAAAGAAAAGCATATGTATAGAACAACATAGAATAGCAGAAAAAGGAGGTCACAAGTACTAAATAATAGAGAAATGGCTATAAGGTATAAATGCAGCAAAACAAATGGTAAGAGAGAAAAATTAAAAAACTGTTTAGACTTAAAAGCAAAAGCAATCAGGCTATAACCACAAAGCTAAATACCCTACCAGAGTTTTCAGCAGCTTCCTAAATTCCTGCAGCCTAACAACAACAAAGCTGTTAAGAGTTCCCTTTCCCCTTTTATCAGCAGGCTTTACATATGCATATGGCAAAGCTCCTAACTGCGAGCTGTTACTTAATTAGGTGAAGTAGGAGTAGTCTGTGCTATGGATTTCAATGGTCCACACTCTATTCATTATGCACACTGGGGCCTGGTGTTGCTACAATTACAGTTTTTCAATTAAGAAATCAAACCATGAGACTCTCTCCCTCACCAGAAGCCGGTGCAGCAGTGGGATCTCAGGGGGCTGTGCCGGCCTCGCCGCCGCCGCCTCACGCAGCTCCAAGGTTGCTCTGATCAGCAGGATCTCGCAGCTACGGGGGACAGGGACAATACGCCTCACTCAGCAAAACTTTGGGAAAATGATGGGCAAAGTATGCAAGTTGCATAAACAGAATTAAGAAATACTGGATTTCAAAGTTCCCGACGTTGTTGCTTCCAGTGAGCCTGCACGTCGTGGTGATCTGTTACTAAAAGATCCCTCTCTGCTGCGTGTCAGTCCTACTATTTGTGCATTGGAACGAGGGACTCAGAGGGAACCAGACTTTTATTCTGGGACAAGATCTTTTCCAAGAAAGCTTTTGTTGTTTGATCAGTGCACACCATTAGCAGTGCTGCTGATGCTGCATCGGAGCTGGTTAATACCTGCAGCACTTTGGCTTCTATTACAGTGCACACTGCGTAAGGAAGGACAGGAGAGACCCTGTAGTGAAGGATGCTGAATAGACGATGCTATTGTGTGTTAACGTACGTAAAATATGCCCACATTCTTTCGGTTTAAGAAGGGCTGAAACAGTGTTGCCGAAGGTATTTTATCATGAATGGATGCAGCACTTGGGTATGATGAGAAGAGCTTCGGAGGTGATGATGATTTTTATGGGAAGTGCAGGGTTGGCACAATATGCACTGAAGAAGGCTGCAGCCACATGTGACGGTCTCCTAACAAGCCCACAACAAGCTGCTGAATCACACCTGCTTGCTTTAATACTGGTGCTTTCTCATTTTGCAGGCTTTACTATGCAAATCTTTTTGAAGTAATGCATGCATATACAATCATATGCATATGCTTATCTGTAATTACATGAACCTTGATGTTGAGCTTGGAAAGAAATGTCAGTACTGCAAGATGTGCGAGTGAGGGGAGAGAGGAATGCAGCTGCAACCAAGTTCAGCAGGAGCAGCGGCCAGTACAAACCCGATCCTGCCTCTAGCGAGTCTTCTAATCCAATGCGCTTCTAAGCTCTCGGGAGAGGCTGATCAACTCCGCCAGTCGAGACGGCAAAGTGTTACCCTTGTGACCGGCAGGGTCACCCTGCCACAGTGGAGCTGGCACGGAGCTGGATGGCCTCGGCGGCTGCTCCTCCCGGCTGCCAAGGACCAGTGCAGGGCACCGCTGCCGCGGGCAGCGAGAGCATCCTTCTCCCAGCAGCAGCATTCCGCGCTCCCGGAGAGCTGCGAGCTGCCAACTGCAGCAGCTGCTGCTGCTTAGAAGGGATGGGCCGGCAAATCCTGCAGCTGTGGGAGGCAGCAGCTGGACTGCAAGCAAGCCATGTAATGACCACGCAAAAAGAGGAGCTCTGCTCATTACAAATAAAAGCAGCGATGCAGCTTGCTGTTGGGTAGTAGTGTGCAGTGCTGAGAGATCACGAGGGGAGTATCCGTCTCCAGCAGGCAGAGAGCTGACTTAAAGAACTAATCAGTTTAGAGGAGAAAAATATCACACGGGCGCTCTGATAACTCTACGTGAGCTAAGCACAAAAGTAGAGAGATTTTGCAGGAAAAGGCGGGAAAAGGAAGTGAGGACAGGAAGGACTCAAGTTGTGGGAAGTGTTAAATAGAAGAATGAGGCATGTAAATGTGACTTACAGTAGAGTGGGAAGATGTCAGAAATGTTGTAGGAAGGCTTGGATTTTCTTAGCTCTGAAAAGCATTTGAGAGGTTGCTGGCTTTCAGTAATTCTCCCAGATTTCCCTGTAATTGGGGCAAACTTGATCAAAGGGGACCATTGCTTCCTGTGAAAGGCAGTATCAAGAGCAGAGTGGGAATATTTTGGAACAACTTCCTGTTATTACTGGTTATGCTCTACTAGTGGCTTTAACTGGAAAAGCTTCTTCTGGAAGAACGTGTCAGGAAGTTGTCTGCAGCTCTGCCTTACTGCTGTAATGCTGGGCAGTAGGAATCCGGGGAGCACTTGTGTCCCCCAATTTTCACCACTTTCTTTCTAAGAATCTGGAGATGACCAGGAAACTAGCATTCAGTTTGCTGGAAAGAAAGGATATACACTTTTGAGTGGTTGCCATATTTTGCTCAGTACAGAAATGAACAAAACACAATTAGGAAGGAAGAAACAGCCTTCATGGCATGACCAAAGTGCTGATAAATAGCCTCAGAAATGCGGTTCTTACTGCAAGCAAAGGTAGAAAAGCCAAATAATAGTTGTATACATTGATTTTGCAATGTAACTATAGGCTTACAAGGCAGTATTAAAGAATATTAACTGAAAATCCTTGACCAGAATTCAGAAAATTATAGCATCATCAGAAGTCCTTTCTCTACGGAACTGTAGTATAGGAAACTTAAGTTTTAAGGCCCCTTTTTTTGAATTTTCAGTAGGTAGTAAATAACCACCTTGTGTTATGGTCTCTGTGGGAAGAGGGAGGATAATACCTGATTGGTACCCTAATCTGAGAAATCAAAAGAAATTGGGTCTAGGGGACAAGAAAAGTATATAACCGTTTGGTTTTTTTCCTGCCAAAATGAGTTTTCTGGGTAATAATGTGATTCTGAAAATTTCTAGAGGTGATTGCTGTAATAAAACAGTTTCCAGAGCTTCTGTGCTTTTAGGGAATGGCAGAAATTGCCATTTGATGTAGTACCAAAGTTAGAAGACAGGATTGTGCTCTTGCTTTGCCAGTAGTGGTGATTTGGAAGAACTGCTTTACTTTTCCATACCTCAGTCTTTGTATGTGTATAATGTGCATAATATTTCACCCGTATGAGAAAAGTGAATTAGATCCAGAGAAAGAAGGTTCTGTACAGGAACTGGATTTCATTACTGCACGAGTCTAATCCAAGAAGGTTTCTCTGTAAGCCTGCCTACTGAAATGACACAGAACTAAAAATGTGTGCTTTGGGCATCCTAACAGCAGAAGTTGGGGAACTTTTTGTAGGAACTTGGTGTGGTTTGGCAGCATGAAAAATGCAGTGTTAGAGCTTCCAGTGCTGCATAAAAAAATGCTGTGGCCATGCCAAAATACAGCCTGGTATAAATACATTTGGCTTATTCAAATGTCTTCAGAATACAGAGAGAAGTCAAAATTTTGGAGTGGCAAATACACTGCTTGTCCCCTGTATACTGGATCATAGGTAGCATCTGTCTTGAGGTGGAAGAAGTTGCTCAATGTTCTATATTGCTTGATTTGTCTAATCCACTAGGACTGGGATTGTCTGATTAGCTTGAACCTGATCCAGTTTATCCAGCTTTGTATTGCTGTGTGATGAGATAGCATGTATATGGTCTATCTACTCGTGTGTAGAAGAACCTATTTATATATTAGTGATCTAAAAAGCCTAGCATAAATTTATTAAAATACTTGTAAAATTAGAGTAGAGGTTTCCTTGGTACCATCTGATTGCCAAGTGTGGCATTAGGCAATAATAGCTTTCCGTTTGTGAGAGCGATAGAAAAAAATCTACAGAGTAGTTTAACCTTTTTGGCTAAAAAAGCATCGTGACCTTGGCATCTGTTCTAGGCCTGCTTAAATCAGTGGAGTGTTTGACACAGTTTCTTTTTATTTCGGGTATGATGGGCTCCTGCTTGTAGCCACAGCTTCATTTGTCCTACAAATCCGTGTGTGCTTGTCAGCCAGTGGGCAGCCGTTCTCTGATCATGCTTTTTGGTTTTTGTTTTTCTTTTTTTCTCTTACAGGAACAATAGAAATGTATTTTCGCTGGCACTCACTGAAAAACAGTAGAAGCCTTGCCTGAAATTAGGAATGATCAGTATCCAACCAGCATAAGTTTTAGTTAAAATGTTTTGGAATCATGTTCCTTGTTTTTATCATAGGATGCTACATTCATTTTTTGGCCTTGGTCTACTATATATATATATATGTATGCACATGCACGCAAACCTCCAAGTGGAAGTAAAACTGTCAGTTACAGAAGTCTGGTCTTGCATTTAATGAACATATGAAATTGTGATGAAAAGCCTGTAGGTAATTGGGACATGGATGAAATGCAGAACCAGGACCCTGGAACTAGCAATAGAGAATATTTTCTGGAAAGAAAAAGTATGTCCCACTATGCCCCCCAATTTTTGGCAAATAATTTTTGTTTCAGCATCAGACTTAGGGATAAAACAGTAGTAATTTTCACTGTGGATAATGATAAATCTCAGAATCAGAAACAACTTCTATGCCTTGTCGTATCTTTCTTTCACTTCCTCAGACCAATTAACTTGATTATATTGTGGAGCGAAATGCTGGAAATTTCCTTTTTACAAAATACGGAAAGTGAAATAAAGAGAAAGCAAGGATTTGTTCCTTTTTACTGTGGTTTTATGGAGGTTATAACCAGAGTTGTTTTCTTCCAGATTATGAGCAGTTATGGAGTCAGTGTGGACCAGATCCAAAGTTGTTCAAGCAAATAGCAAGATTTCCAATGATTTCAGAAATCGCTGTTGTTTTGGTCAGAGCCTTAATCTTTTAGGAAATCATGAACTTAATAGGACTGTTGTATACACAGTTCTTATGGAGTTCTCGTTTGTGACTAAAGGAGAAGAAGGTGGAGATTTACTAAGTGGTTGTCTGTAAGTATTGTTTTATTTCACTGTCATTCTATTCCCTCTCCAGCTGTTTTTGTATATAAAAAGTTCAAGTAAATCCCCTTTAAAAGGTCTGCTGTTGTGTTAAGGTACTTAAAGTTTAAGGTCTTTGTGTCAAAGAGCTTTTATTAAAGTAGATTTGTCCAGGCATATCCTGTAATAAACATCTGGAAACTGCAGGGGTTGGCTAATAGTGGTATATAGCTAGAATACAGTTTAACTAGCTGGCTTTACATCAGGATTCATTTTCCCCCTTGGTTGGTTTGTTTTGTTGCCTTTTCTTTCTTTTTTTTTTTTTTTTTGTCAATTCACTTATTTATTTTGTAATCTGAATATTTATATCCTGTTGTCGTTAAATGGTCTTAAATAGTCTTCTGGTTGGTAGGTAGCGCAAAGCACCTCATCCTGGATTGATGCAGGGAGGGCTGTGTGAAAGCAGATTACATCTCTGCATGATTAACACTGACTAAGTGTTTGAAGAGCAAAGTTTCTCATCTTTAGAGACAACTTCCTTTAGTACCAAATATATAGGAAAATGAGTATTTCTAGATTAGTCAAAAGAAAGCTGCCACAGAGGTAATTGGCATCATTTGTATGTGGGCCAGAAGTTTAATTAGGATTTAGCAAAACAGAAAACTAGAGCTTGAGCCTATCTGATGTAAACCAGAAGTGAAAGCCCTTAAACAGTTTGGGGCGGGGAGGGAATTCAAGGTTTTTACAAAATTGAAAGGGAAAGATAGTGAATAGTTTCAGTAGTAATAATGGAGATGAGGAAGAATTGCAGCAAATACCATAAAAGAATAAAGAAATAGAAGTTTGCAAAAACCTCAGAGGGAAAATTATGTAAGGAAATTTCTAGCAAATAAGAAGTAGAATATGAAGTAGTAATTCCTTCACTGCATTTATAGTGCTGTGAATGAACAAGAAAAACCAAAATCCATATTTTGGATGCGATGATGCTGAAGGGTAATGAGATATAATGGCAAGAGTCACCATCAAAGTTCTCAGATGACAATAGAAGGCTTTAGAAAATAATTTTAAGTGTATGACTTAATCAGTAATTCTTGGAGAATTATTATCACTGACAGTCCAGGAACAGATTAATTGAGTGGACGTGCAGAAATAAAGTTATCATCTCCTAAATTTAGCTGCACTTACCTAAAGCACAGCTTGACTATTACAGGCAAAATGGGGCTAGGTCAGTCAGGGTGGATGTGAATGGAGTGAGTCAGCCTTTGGGCAGAGGCACAAACTTAGATTCAGCCTTTTGAGTAATGGAAACGGCATTTCCACATGCCACCAGAGCTTGCTGGAGTGACAGCAAGAAAGGTTTACCAGGAGCACTGCTCTGTCAGTGGTACCATGAAGATGGTGCTGACTGAGGACCCAGAGGAAGATGGTTCACCTCAGGACCTCGTTGTCTCTCAGAACTCCCCTCTGATTATTCCCCACAGGCCTTCCTGCAAAAGGAAAATTTTAGTTGCTTTGAGGAAGAAGGAGAAAAATAGAGATGGAAATGAGAAATGCATGTGGCTACAGATGCTTGCAGGTATTCACTGTAAGTTCTTTTTTTCAAAAAGTCCTCAGCCCCATTTGACTCAGAAGGAGGAAAATCTATGCTTCTGAAATACTAAAACTAATTTTGTTCTCATTTGTGTGAGAAAATAAATTGTGATACTTATGAAACTATTTCACTTTAATTGTGTATGCTAAAATATGTTTAGCATACAGCATGTCTAGATTTAATCCTTGAAAGTTTTATTTTTTTTGCTATGTGCATTTCACCTGTACTTCCAGTCTGGGGGAAAAAAAAGCAGATTATGAAACTGCAGGCAATGTCTTGTATTTCTCTGCTGTGTTACCTTTGTTTTTACTGAAGAGGCCTGCCTTAAGAGGCCACACTTTCTAAACCCGTAGACTGTCTTGTATCTCAAACTGCTAATAAATGCCAGCTAATCTTAGTTACGGTGTTGGTGTGCTGGTCACATTAAGAACAGCAGGATTACTTTTAGAAGTGGAGTGACTGCAGTCTGTTGCAGCACTGTGAGCAGGTAGCAGGTCTTCTCAAATAAGTGGTCAGCCATAAATAAACTTTCTCAGACCAGAACGGTGCAGACTTGTAGTGCTCACAAGGTGCCTCTCCTTCCATCATCAAGCTTTTAACAGAAAAGAGTGTAGGGAAGAGCCATGCACAGACATCATCCGAGTCTGGGTTTTGTTTACCCTGTACAACCTGTGGACTCATACTTTTGTCTGTGTCCTGAGTCCATAGTGAGAGAGGACTGCAGCAGACATTAGCACTGCCCTTCTCCCTTCCACTCAGCGTAATTTGGATGGGATTGTGGGAGTGCTCGCATGAGTTCACTGCCCTGAGCATGTGGGGAGCTGGGATCCCTCGTCTGTTCTCTCCCCCTTCTGTTTTACTGGATGTCCTCCTAAGCCATTTTCTTTTTACTCGCTGCTTTCCAAATGTGATTGTGCCATCATTTTACTATGTATGGAGGTGACTTCAGACCTACATGTTTGTGTTTTTCTCTCTTTGCTGGCTTTGACAGGTTGTATGGAGGCTACTTGTCCACAGAAACACTTAAGTGCCCAAGGTTAGCCAGTGGGGAATATGCCTTGAGCCCTCTACCACAGATTTCCATGTGCTAGACCAGACATAATACATGCCTCTGATTTGATAACTCCAAGTATTTTAATTACATGGATGTATGCTGCTAATGAAGGAACGTAGTAAAATTTAATTTTACTATTGTAATATGCAGCGTGGATTTGTTTTTTAAGTTGAAATGGTTATATGTAGGATCAAATCCTTCAGAGAATTCCATACTTAAAATCAATCAATTCAGACAGTTTTTTTCATTAATGAAAAAAAAATCTAAAATAGTTTTTTGAAACTGGCAGAAATGAAGTGTAGTTCTGGTTTTCACAGTTCCTGCGATGATGTGAAAGAGTGGAGTTCAGTTTAATTGACCATGCACACTGTGTTTGCACGTTACTAATTTTAAAATCCAAGGCTTAATGTTAAAGTTAGAATTTGAATAAGGTAAGTAGACAAATACAAATTTTTTATATACACGAAGCTTTTCACTTCCTATGATGCTCATGCTTAGATACTTTATTTAATGATAGTTAATACAGTGATACTGATTTTGTCCCTGCTGTGTTCATTATTAACCCCAGAAGGTAATGGAAATTTTATTAGACTTGGTACTGGATATTAATAGTGTGCCTGACTGTGTTATGAAAAAAATGAAGAAAGAGCCTGCAAACATTTGTAAGTTAATTGCCTGACTTGGAAACCACTAACGTACATGAGCAACATTTACTCACAGAGATTGTCTTAGCAAATTCAAAATCTCTCTGATGGGTGGTTGTACATAAAGGCCATAAATCACACCTTTATGGAAAGTCTAAGAAATGTTAATGGGAACACACCCACAAGGTATTATGGAAACTTAAGAAGTTTCCATGAACGGTATTTTAAAGTCATATATGATTAAAGAAAGGAACTGGTCAGTGTTTAAAAATAAAGAACCAGAAGTTGAGCTTAGTTTGCATATATTAAAAAGCTAAAAATAGAATCTGGAGCAGCCATCATCTCATGGTAGCTACTTATATTCTGCCTGACAACAGCAGCCACCATGTCCACGTTCCTTCACACCTGGTACACGGTACTCAGTGGCTGAGTTACATGTGCCTGCACGTGGGGTTTTCATTTCAGCTGTGCCTTGTGTACCTGAACAGTGTAGTCATACCTAATGGAGACATAACAAGCTGATGGCCAAACACAATTCCTGTCTCAAAGAAGGTGACTTCTTATACCACCTGCACATGGTTATCAGTCCCCACCTGGACTTGTTTATTTGGGTGCCTGTAGCCAGCTACAAAGAATCTCTGCAAGCTGGGTAGAGAATTTGGGAGGCTGACAGTCATGTCAAGGGAAGTCTTCCAGGAAGGTGACTGTGCATTGGAGGATGCAGTTGCAAGGCACGTGGTGTCTTCGCAGCATCCCATGTGCAGTTGTGGTCCTTCTTTGTGGATCCTGGTGTAGGGAAAGAGGTCCATCCCAGTGGCCCTAGGGGATAGGAGGGGCTGAGGGCTGCCTTGTGAGCCAAAACGTGGGGTTGCTTTCCCTTGTGACCTGGGAGGACCTCTCCAGCTTTATTCTGAGTGCATGAAGCCCCTTCAGCACTAATGCATGTTCCTCCCCAGGTTCCAGGAATTCCTGTGTGCCCAGCTGGGGAGGATGAGTTGAGCTGTGCAGGTGGGAGGGTCAGTGCAGCAGCCTGAGGTGGCTGGTGGGGCTGTCCACATTTATCTCACCCACTGGAGATAAACGTGGGTGGGATTGTGTGGTGGCAGGCTGTGTGCAGCCCTGTGACCCATGGCATGACATCACAGTGGGACACCCACATCCCAGGGACAATGTCCCTGGACCACACACTTTGGAGAGGTCTGGACAACACTGGAACTGCTCTCACCAGCCCCCTTCTGTGCAGGAGCTGCCAGGAGGCGAAGGGAAGCTGTGGGAGAGCATTGGAGACACCACTTGGAGAAGTGCTGAGAGGGAGGAGCAGAGGGATTTTGAGCAGGGCAGGCACCTCTTCTGCTCTGTATTGCAGGATCTGCCCTGCTACCAGGAGACAAGGAGAGACTTCAGGATAGCATTGGAGACGCGGCTTAGGGAGAAGCATCAAGGAGAGGAGAGGAGCAGAGGGGTTTTGTAGCAGGACAATCACCTCTTCCTCAGCTGCTGCACTGCAGGGGGGCAAAGATGCAGAACTACCTGCTCTCTAGTTCTGTAGGGCCAGAGGAGCTCCCAACCCTCAAGGAGCTCAGCACCAGTGGTAAGGCCATGGCTGTCCCTTGCAGAAGTACTGTCAGGGGCAAGATTACACGGAGATGAGCTGTGGAAAGCCCGAGGCTGGGGCCATAGAGGGGGCTCTTTTGGATGGCACAGACTGCAGTAAGGAGAGCCCTACCTTGTGGTGCCTTGAGGCTCTGGGGTGGCTTTGATAGCTGTGACGTCCCACCCTTTAAGGGGAAGGGTGATTCTCATGGTAGAAAGGAACAACAAAAGTCAGAGGATTGACAAAAACTCATGATGTTTTTTTAGTAAGTTACACACTTGGCATGGAAATTGGTATGTTAGTTTCTGACCCACTGTATAAGCACATGGCAGTGGGTTTTGGATAAATGGGTAAGATGAACAGGGGAAAGAAAGGAAGAGGTGAATTAAAGAGGAAGAGAGCAAGAGAAAGAGAAAGGAAAGAGGGAAGGAAGAAAGGAAGGAAGAAGGAAGGAATCAATCCCAGTATCAGCCCAGCCAATGGGATGTCCTGGGGGCACCACCTGGGCTTGGTGGGGGAACCTTTTTATGGACAGGTTTCTACACCCAAAAGAGGTTTCTCGCTTTCTATGCAAATTAGTCATCATCTGCAGTCTGTTCTTTCACACCTTTCTGGAAATGGGTTGAAAGGCTTCAGGGGTCTTTGGTGTTCTCCATCCCCCCCTACAGTCCATGGTCACTTCTCAGTCTCATTCCTGCACTGGCACTGTACTGTGGTGGGCTTATCCCCACAATTAACAAGGATGTTTGTCCCAGAAAAGTGCTCCTCTACTTCCTCACTGCCCCCTTCTCCAGCCATATTTTGTCCTTTCCCATGGCATGTTAATACCATCAATCCCCAGTTATTACCAACAACCCTCAAGTGTTATCAACAATCCTTGCTTGCTCCACAGCCATCTGGCTATGGGTGTTTGAGACATACCCATGATTATCACCTTCTGGGATTCCACAGTAGCCCAGGCCTCCAGGAACTG
>VXAY01001851.1:0-21597 GCA_013399855.1 Oxyruncus cristatus
CTCCATGGGACAGGGAAAGCTTCCAGCAGCTCCTAACAGAAGTCATCCCTGTAGCACCCCTACCCCACCCTCCACTGCTACCAAAACCCAGGCACAGAAACCCACTACAAAGGTAAGAAAGAGAAAGAAATGGTAAGAGTAGAGAGTGGAGAGGAAAGATAACATGACCTGTGGGTCAGCGACAAGACTTGCTTACTGCAATTTCGATGTCCGCCAGTTGAAGTGATGTCTTGATCCATCAGGGGGTGGGTGGGGAAGCCCAAAAAACACAGAGTTCAATGGGTTAATATGTGCTCAGGTACATGTAGGGATGTTCTGGTGCCTCCCCTATAGGGTGGGGGAGTTTTACACTGTTTGATGCAACACTGTGGATCATGCGGAGTCCTCTGGTGGTCACTGGTGGTCGCAGGTGCCACCCCATAACTTGGGGTGACCTGTGGTGTGTGTATGAGTAATTACTTCTTTATGCTGTTTGCCACAGTGGGAATTTTCATCTGGATGCCTTAAACCAGGACGTGCTAAACAGATCTTACCTCCATCAGGCCTGGAATCAGTGCCATAAATTCTTCCCTTTTGTGCTTCTCTCAAGTTCCTGCTGTGGGAGCTTATCCTGTGTCAAGTTGCTTCTGTGATCTTAACAGTGTTTGAGACAGCCAACTGTACTCTTTAAGTCCCTAGGGCAAAGAAGTTTTATGGTAAAACCAAATATAGTAAAAGAGAGAAAAATGGAAAATGAGAGTCTGAAAAATTTTAGAGTCTGAAAGATTTTAAAACTATGGACTTGGAAAAGATGCTTCTGTGAAAAATCAGCTCTTCATTATCTAGACAGGGTTCTTGACATTCTCAATAATGCAGGTATAAAGAGCTATTTAGAACTGATGTCACTTCAAGACTGAGAGTAGTTAGTGTGGCCTGGATATTATTTCACCCAGGCTCCAGATTCTGGCTAAATGTCTCAGCGGCTTTTGTGGCCAAGTACATTGAATCCACCTTCCCTGAAGTTCTGATAAATAGAATTTGCAATCCAATATTCTTAGTAGCACTTTTCTGAGAAAAAAAATGATGCATCTGTCCTATTGTCTACCTGCCCTGTCCTTTGCTACTGCTGTTAACAGCAACAGAAGTAATATTTGAGGGGACAATACAGGGAAGTAATGAATACAAACTAGAGTACTCTCTGATTTTAATACTAGTTTTCTTTCAGTTATAAGTTTTCCTTTTTGAGTTTACCTTCTCTTGACTTGCAACAGGCTTCCATTTCACACGAGCAACTTCACAAGTCATGACAACTCTTATTCTTCTGGTTTTCAGCAAGAAGGGGCAGAAGTCCTCACTACTTTCAATGGGTAGCTAAATAACAGATAATAACAGATAGTTAAAAACTTAACACGTGGAAAATCCTTTAAAAGGTTGGTGGAGGGTTGTTTTGATTTGTTTTTTGAAAAAAATCCCAAACATGCAGGCCACAAATGTGGATTTTGATAGGACAATGTGAAACAATTTTGCTTAAGATAAACATTTAGTATTTTATATTTTTATACGTTTTTTAAGTATATTCTTTATTATTTTACCAACTTTCTCTGTTAAGAATGCCCAGATAAAGAAACGTGTAATTATAGAATTTATTCTAAGTTTATGGATCAAAGTTTGGTATTTTCTTTGCAATTAATAGGTTTTCAAATTTTAGTATTTTTAAACAAAGAAAAAACACTTTTGTGACTATACAGAGTTGAGAAACGTTTTAGTAGGCAAATAGCTTTTAGTGTCTAGAATCTTGGCTATGACTGAATTTAGGCTATGATTGAATTTAGGATATGACTGTTTTAACTACCAGCTGATGACTGTTCCATTGCTGACTCCAATAAATTATTTCCTCACTCTCTTCCCTTAAGTGAAAAAAATATAGCTGCCTTTTCAAGCTCTCAGATCCTTGGAGATGCATTAGTACGAAGGCAGATGTGTTCGAAATTTGTTTTCTGCTAATGTTTACTGGAGAGATATTATCCTTTCAAAACAAAAAAAACCCCTATACAATAAATTCTGGATATAAATAGATAACTCAAGAAGGCATTGACCTACTTTCAGACTTTCAATGAAGCAAAAGGGCAAATTTAATTAATAATATAATAATTTATATTATTTTTTACATTCACCAAGGAACCTAAAGGTATTGGTGCCCAGTTTTGGAGTTTAGAACCTAGACAATACTGAAGTCTGGTTTTGCTACTTATTCACACATACAAAAGCGAAAGTAACAGATCTCTGAAGAGCAAAGCTCTTCTAGAAACACAAATAGCATGAGAAAGTGACATTTTCTATTCTCTGAGAATCTGGTGTTGAAAAAGGAAACTAGGTTATTGCTAAATCTGATTTTTGTGATTGCAAGATAAAAGGGGTGTGGGAGAGAAAAAATTATCTTCTGCTGCTGTGAGCTAAAGTACACTTGATTGGTTTGTTTCAGCTGTGTTAACAGCACTGGTACAGTATCTGAGGCTTTTTATGAAGTTGTTCATAGAAGAGTTAAACCTCCACCATGGGAAAAGAGATGTCTTTAAATTTTTACGTCTCTTGCATATCAGTACCACTATTGCTCCTTTGTGTTGCAATACACAAAGTAGCCAGTAAGTGCAGTAAGGTTGGACATTATTCAAGGAGGAAATTCTAAAGGCACAAGAGCGGGCTGCCACCATGTGCTGAAAGATGAGCTTTTGTTTATAATGACATAATGCAAGTTACTTTGGCTAGACTTTCTTCAGATTTATACCTGCAAGCAGAAATCAACTGCGTGATGATGACTATTTTCTTTTTTCATAGACAATGCACCATATTTTTTGTAAGCCTGTGTAGACCTACAGACCTTCTCTCCTGTTCACCTTATTTGTTAGATCACAGAATCACAGAATTACAGAATCTAGTGAGTTGGAAAACACTCACAAGGATTATCGAGTCCAACTCTTAGCCCTGCACAGAACCACCCCTAGGAGTCATACCATGTGCCTGAGAGTGGTGTCCAACTGCTTCTTGAACTCTGTCAGGCTTGGTGCAGTAACCACTTCCCTGGGAGCCTGCTCCAGGGCCCAACCACCCCCTGGATGTAGAAACTCTTTCTAATATCCAACGTAAACCTCCCCTGAGAGGACCATTCCCTCGGGTGCTGTCACTGGTCACCACAGACAAGAAATCAGCGTCTACCCCCTCTCTTCCCCTCACAAGGAAGTTGTAGGTCTCCCCTAAGTGTCCTCTTCAGGTGCTGTCACACTACCCAGAACACAGATCCTTCAGAGAGGGGACTGCTTTTCCAAGTTATAAGCACCAAAGACCTCTCTTGTTGGACCTTACTTAAAGCTGTGAAATCATGGTCAAATCCTACTACACCTGCTTGATCGGAGTGCAAGTTTATGATGACTTACTCCTTTTGGCTTGTATATTTTACATACAACTTTCTATCAGTTTGGTGGCACAATATTTTTCATCTAAATAAACAGCTGTTGTCGATGTAGTACCTGAGATTTGCCTGAAGATTTCACTTATTTGAGGAAATTTCAGATATTGTTACACCCCAGTCCAGAAGCTCCTCTCTTTTACGGGTTGTACACTTTAATTTTAGACTTCAAGAGATTTCACCCACACAAACCCTTGCAAAGAGTTTAATTCTTCGATGCCTGGAGTTCACATTTGGAGAAAAACTGCACATTCTTCTCTAAGAGATTTCTTTTAATTTGGTGAGAAAATAGGTGTTTGGGCAGAAACAGTTTTAGAGAAATAACATGCAACTTCCTGAAAGCGTTTCAACAGATTACTGACACTAGCAAGCATTGCTGTAGCAAGGGAACCTTTGTTACACCCAGCAAACACAAACTCCACACAACTTAAGTGAAATACCCATAACTTAACATACAATAGGTTTGAATTACCCACAAGAGGAAGGAAAGAGAGATGAAGAGAAGAAAGAATAAAGAGAGAAAGAGAGGAGATAGATGTATTTACCACTCTGCAGGCCTAGGCTTAGCCCTTCCCCCCCTGCCCCAACACACACACATGCAACAAGGTTTATTCTACCCATCATCCAAACAACTGGTCAGATATGAATCTGTCTCTGGCAGATATCTGTAAAATAAAATCTGAAAATAAGAAAATGCTGTACGAGACAATTTATGAATAATACAAACTCATTAGAGATGCAGGGTTTCATACATGGAGATGCCAACAAAAAGGAGAATAAGATATTATTAGTATGAAAAAGAGCAGGGAGAAAGAAGGAACTCTCTACTCCTTCGGTTTTCCAATACAAGTGTATGAAGTTTTATTTTTACAACCTTTCCACTAGTGTTTACAGAAGTATTTCTAGAACACGAGTAATTAGATGTCTGCACTCCAGCAGGTTTGAGGGTGGGACAGAGATAAAATGTAAGTCAGTAGAAATTGAGCAACTCACTGTTCAGTGAAAACTGGTACTGGATTCTTTTAGGCATTTTTGAAAGCCATATCTACAACTGTGCACTGATTATTTGCTCTATTTGGTTTCCAATCTAAATGATTTTTATTTTTTTTCTTTCTTCTTAGCTCTGTTTCTACAATGTTTTCATTAGAAGTTCTTACCATTCCCTGTAATTCACATGGTATTATTTTCATCCTCCTGACAGGATAAATGGTGCCATGCAGGGAAGGAAGAGGATGTGACAAAGCCTTATGAAGAAGGAATGCTTACACGAAGTATACGTTGCTCACTCCACAGATAAGTTTCCATCCCGAAAAAAAATATTAAAAAAAATAAATGCCCAAATGGAAGACCTGTGGAAGTTCTGGACAAAAAAAAAAAGGTGATTTTTGTCTAGATTTTAAAGTAAAATAAATAACAATTTATTGTTATTGTTTTCTAAAAGAAAAAAATATAGAACTAGCAGTGATAATTACATAAACAGGACCATGAAGTGTCTTAAGCTTTCTTGTAAAAGAGCTTGTGTAAGATTCCCTTTAGCCATACCAGCTCAAAAAGAATCAGTTAAACTGTAATATCGGTAATAGCAATTCCCTCAATAACAGTATGAAAAGATATTTTTAATACTTCAAATTTAGTAAAGCCATAGGAAATATGTATTGATTTAGCAATAAATAAATACTTTTGCATCAGCATGGAGTTTGCTGTTAAACAACCGGCCAATGCTCATGAGCACTCCAGTATATGAGTGCACAAATAGGAAAGAATAACTATTGGATTCAGATGCAGTTTTCTCTGTCTGCATCTACATATTCAGAAAGATTCATCTGCTTGTACTGCCTGAGGGAGGCAGAGCTGGGAGTGACCCATGATCCTTGGATCAAGAAGGGTGTATTGAGCAGGGTGGGACTAGGAGAAGCATTTTGGAAGTTGTAGGATTTTGGACCATCTTTTTGTGAACTTCTGATGGTGAGTTGTGCTTGATTGGGCATCAAAAAAGACTCACCACAGGAAGAAGAGATGTGAGGTCTTATATTCATCTTTACTTTTTCTTTCAGAAAGTCTTAGTCATGTTGGTTTTCCAAAAATAAAACCCAACAAAGCCAACCATTAACAGATACTGTAGCAATAAAATACAATCCAGGAAGCTCTTTAGCTTTTTAAAAACTGAGTATACAGACTCTTCTGCGAGGCCCACCACAGAAACATTGTTTTTATTCAAAAATACCACCATACCATCACCTCCATAATGAGAAAAAATAAATAAATTGAAGAATAGACTACTCTTAGTTCCAAAATAGGGCTATTAAAAAGAGAGGATCGTAGAATCCCAGAACAGCTTAGGTTGGAAAAGAACTCTTAAGTTCATTGAGTTCAATCATCAGCTTGTGCTGCAGTCCCTTCAAGAGCTTCAGCACACTCCAGCACCTCAGTGTCTTTCTTGCCATGAGGGGCCCAAAACTGAACACTGTATTCGAGGTGTGGCCTCACCAGTGCCAAGTACAGGGGGACAATCACATTCCTAGTCCTGTTGGCCACACCATTTCTGGTACATTGGCTTTCTTGGCCACCTGGGCACACTGCTGGCTCATGTTCAGCCGTCTGTCGACCAGCACCTCACCTTTTCCTCTGGGCAGCTTTCCAGCCACTCTTTCCCCAGCCTGTAGTGCTGCATGTGGTTGTTGTGACCCAAGGGCAGGACCAGGCAATTTATCTTGCTGAACTCATAGAATCGGCCTCAGGTCATTAGTCCAGTCTGTCCAGATCACCCTGAAGAGCCTTTCCTACCTTTCAGCAGATCAACAATCCTGCCCATGCTACAATATAGAACTGAAGAATGCAGGAAGTGTAAATGAAGCAAACACTTAACTTAGGTCATCTATATAGAGGTGATTATATCAGCTGTGAGATTTTAGGGGTATAAAGAACACAGAATGAAGAAATAAAGCATAACAACACACACGCAAAACCAGTAACAAGAACCAAACCAACGCCCCCATAAAACCCAAAACAAACAAACCCCAACAAAATCTGCAATCCATGAAAGAGATACTTGCTTGCTTTGCTGCTTACTGTTATTTCAATGTTATCTGTATCATCAACCACAAAGAAAATGATGACTCCTTTTCTGTCTTGGTTCTTCCCATGGAAATAATGACATTTCAATACCTCATTAAGTGAGGACATAGTAAGCTTTCTGTGTTTTGTCTTTAAGCCAGACGAACATCTATTACTTTGAAGTAAATTCCAAAATTATAACTTCAAGATAACTGTTGGATCTTTCACACAAGTACGTTTTCATATTAAAGCTGCCAAATAGAGTTTGATTTCTTTTCAGAGTATTATGACACATGACAAGGTGATTTGGCACACAAAATATTAAGTCTTCATGAAAACAGTAGGGCTACTGAAGAAGGGATTTCCTAATCACCTTGCTGTGATAGTATTGCATAAATATGTCTTGTATTTCAGGTAATGCAGTGATTCAAGCTGACCATTCTGGGTCTCATACCTTGATCAACTGTTCTAGGAACCAGGTATGAGGTTGTTATTTGCATTGATATACTGACTTCATAGTAAATCCTGTGATGATATACAACTATTTCAGGTAGTTCTGCAACATCACAGATGAATTCAGGCCATTTACTTATTGCCTTATTCATCACATGTATTTCTGTGTTCAGGTGATTCATTTCTATTTAAAGGATGTTCTAATAAAGTTATGATTATGGTAATCTCCATGACCTTTCACTGGAAACCATGTGAGCTATTAAAAATGGAGCTCAGGATCGTGGTGAAAAAATTAACTCTGTATCACAATGGCCGTATTACAGACCAAAGTTTAGCTGCATAAGATAGATTCTGTTCCACAGTCTTCCTACTTATAAAAGAAAAAAAAAAAAAAAGAAAGAAAAGTTACTATTATTTTGCTCATCTAAAATCTCATTAAATTCTGTAGGAGTATTACGAAAGTTGAAGGTCAAAAGGCAAAAAGAAATGGGGTCACCAGTAAAAAAAGGCAAAGACATATGCTTTCTTTTTCTGAAGTAACTTAGAGGAAGAATTGGGGAGCTTATTTCAAGCTATGTTATTTCTCAATAATGACACATTCTGTCACATGCCATGGAGATCAAAGTTCCTTACTTTTGTTCCAGATGAACTGTAACATCCATAGGATATAAAATCTTCAGGTAAGATTCCTGAGCAGCAGGAACCACAAAGACACAGAGACATTTAGACACATTAATAACACTTGACCAACATTTAATATATATCTGCTTGAGTTTTTTGAAACATGGTTTTGGTCTGAAAGCAAAATTAAATTCCTATCTAATAGTTAGGCATTCAAGATATTTGTTGCAATAAAATTGTAGGAATAATTTAAGCAATGTGCACAGTATTTCTTTCTGCGTTATTCACCCAGAGCTAATAATGAAAGATATTACATGAGCTCTGCATTTTGCAAAAGCAAATGTGCAGAATGACTTCTATTAACAGAAATCCACCTGCACCAATCATGTCTGAGCCGATGTGAGAAGTGGAAAATGAAGAATAACGGTGAGGGATTACTGTCACAAAAATTTTCCCACGTGATAAAGTAGGTGAATTTTTATTAGAAACAGAGAGATTCAATATGAGAAAAATGAAATTAGTTTGCTCTTTCAATGTCAGGATGAGCATCATACTGATTACTTTATTTATTAGCATAATTGCATTTTATTAAAAAAATCTTGCATCCTTGAAACATAGACTGTAATCAGATTTGAATATGCATCGAAATAATTACATGCTTGATATACCATAAATAATTATGAATCCTGACCTGAACAATACTACAAATTAAGAATTATGCTTGATGTTGCTACTAGCAACCATTGAAACGTATAAATGCCATAGCAAATTAACATTTGTTACATGCTGGAACCTTGATTGGACATAGTTTCTCTTAGTCTCCCTCTGCCCCAGAGCAGCGGCGTTGGAACTAGACAGTCTTCAAAGTCCCTTCCAACCCAAGGCATTCTATGATTCTGTGATTACTCTCCCTTGATGGAGGGGTTCTACCTTGTACAGATAATTGAAACATTCACCAGAACAAGCATGAAACATTAGGTGATGCCTGTCTGGTAGTCTCCAAGATGGTCCCTAGTTTTATTCTTTCGTCCAGTGTGTAAACTTCTGTCTTTCTGTTTGAAGCCAACAAGATACAGAAATTTACCTCCAAACAAGCTGTAACCTTATGGGTTTGGGTTTTCATTATCTGGGTGAGATGGAGAGACTTGAGTACAGGATTTCCATATCTGAGGTAAGTTTTTTGCTCAGATGTATTTCACATTTTTCTGTATGATGACCAGATTTCCATTACAGTAACAGGAATCTTTTGCTAATGAAAGCTATAACAAAACTGTCAGAACCAGTGAGGTGAACACTGGTCTCAACACACATGATTTTCCCAGGAGTATTTTTTTCTCTCTGCTATTTCTTTTACTGTTGAACAACCAAAAAAGTTAAACTGAAAAGTTCTAGAAGGACACAAGTCTTGTAGAAGCAAAATGAAAGAATCATCCCTGTTTGTGAAAACATCTTTCTGCGTAAATATCAGAAATTAAGATTCAAATAGAATAGATAATCACCAACCAAAGAGTAAAGAGTATTTCATACGTTGCTGTAAGTGTAGAAGTCCCTTCCGGAAGATTTTACTATGAGGACATTAAAGCTTTTCACTTAAGGAAGCTTTCTTGCCTGGAAAAAGGCATCTTTCCCATGTTTTCTTCTTCTGCATTCCAGAGTAGCTGGCTCCAGGGTACGAGAGAAGATAAGTTCTTGCAGACATGTCTGAAGGCCCTGCAGCAGGAAGGCCAGGGACAAAAAAGGCCCTGGGAAGAACAGGGTGTTTGCCTTTCCTCGTCCTGGTGCAGCTTTGTGCCGATATCTTAAGCATGCTTGACTTTTAAAAATAAATTCTCCTAAATCATTCCAATCCCTGGTATTTGGGGCTACCGGCATGTATTTAACCTCTACCATTGCAAAGTCACTTATAGATACATTGGAGCATGTATTGCTTATGAAGAATGTTAACATTTAAAAAAAATAAAAGTAAAAAGACATCTTAGAAAACTGGCCCCAACCTACATATATTCATTTCATCAAAGCAGTCCATGTTTCAGATCACTGATGTATGACAGCATCAGAAGTAAGCGCACATTACAGAAGTAAATGTTTGCAGACTAAAGACCCATAATATCTGCATCACTGCAAGCTATTTGTCAGCATTCAAAAAATTCCAGATCCTTACCACAGGCCCCATATTTCTACTATCTAATGCAGATTCTTTGTTCCTCAGAAGCTAGAATTATCTGCTTTTGAAGAAAAAGATATATATTTCTTAAATGAATGTGGAAGTCCTAAAGAAAGAATGTGGATAATAAGATTAACATTGTATGAATATGATTTTTTCATGGCGTTTTTTGAGAGGAAGGGCAGTTTTGTGGGGACACTGAGTATATATTTGTTAAATTCTAACCCCAAGAAAGAAATGTCAGAACTTCCGTGGAAGACGAGACAGGACCTCTGACTAATCAAAACCCTCAGCTTTGCAACAGATTGTTGTTGTTTATTGCTTGATATATAACATCTTGAAAACTACACAGTTATGTTGCATATTTTTCATTTTATATGGCACTCGTTTGTTCAGAACAATTAGTTCTGTATATTCTGAGCACTAGATACTAGCAGAGGAAGACTTCTAATTCATTTTTAAAGACAACCCCCCTCCCCGTTTATGTACTTCTAACTGACTCAGGAGTTCTAAGCCGCATCCTTTATGAATACTAAGCCACACTGTAAAAATCAAAAGAGAAAGAAAACCTCTGAGTTTAGCACAGCCATTTGCTTCCAAATTTATACTGGAACTTCCAGTTGCTCTTTACTGTGTACATTTCTGAAGTGCCTTGTTTTCCAAATGAGAAAGACGAAACCATTTAAGCATCATAACTCAAATGTTTAATGGCTTTTGAAGTTGGAGGGATACAACTGAAACCTAGTACACACATCCAGGTAGACTACCCTAAAAATACAGGACCTGATATAAGTGAAAGAAAACCTTTAATACAACCTTAAATTAACCCAGAATTTCACAAATGAGAGTTTGGTTTTGAACACCTAGCTACCTTCAACAGGAAGTGGGACATATCTAAATAGCCTTGATATTAAAGGGATCAATGCTCAAATGGAACCAAGAAATTTTTTTTTTCCAACTGTTCGCTCACTTTCAGCAATCAAAAACTGAGCCATTCCATTCAGTGGAAATGGAATTTATAACAGCCTCATTTGAAAAAATCCCAGCAATAAAGGTCCAGATCTATCCATATTTGAGTGGGGTTGATTTTAATAATTCAAGTTAAGGAAAAAAAAAAAAAAAGTCTGCTTGATGCTATTTTGAGGAGATTTCACACATTTTTTTCTTTATCCTGTATATAAAGCAAAGAGGCACTTAACTCCTCATATCTTATCTCTATTTATTTCAGCAGTTTTAAGAATATCTCAAAACAATCTCTTCTTGTTCATTTCTGATTTGAATTATTGAAATTAAATCTGTTTCAAATCAATGTTCAAGTACTTGGTGTTATTTTGTTCGAATGTGTTTTTTTCTTTTTCCTTTTTCTTTAAAAAATTCTCATTAGTATTCTTTATCTCATTCTTGGAGCCTTCTAAGGACAAACATGTATAAAATGTTCTCATAAATCAAATTTAAGTGAACTACAGAGGTAGCAGTCATAGCAAAAATGTCATGCTTTGTCAGTGGGTTAGTGGAGAATGACCCATTTTCATATTAAAATGATAAAATTGGTATGATAAAACACATAAAAATAGTAACATTTTCACTGCTGAGGAGCTAGGGAGATTTAAATAAAACTCATATCACTAATTCCTTTTGAATAATCTGGAAAAGCACTGTACCCCCGAAGAAACAGGTAAAAGCCAAACATGTTTACTTCTTCTGCTTTGGGACTTGGATACTAAATTCAAATAAGATTGAAAAAAATCTGATATAGTAAAAGCAATAAGTCATATACAAAGGGCATTTTTTCCCATTTTTTTCCTTTCTTGTTTTGTCATGGAAAAGCATACCAGGGAAAAGACTACCACTCAAAACAAGTAGTCTTAAAAGTCTACCATTAACTAAGCCTAAAAATAATGGTCAGCCACCCTCAACTCCAGTAGCAGGCATTTCCCATTAATTTAGATGGGACACTTGAAATTTTATTATCATGATACAGGGGAGTGAAAGTAAAATCACAACTTCAAAAAAATCTCCCAGATTAACTTCTCTCTAATGCACTGTGGTGTTCATCACTAACCAATTATATGAATCTTTTGGCTACCAATATGACAGCAGTCTCACTGTTGATCACATGAGGCTTTGGGAAGTGACAATACTCTTGAGAGGAAATAATTGAAGGGCACACATATGCTCATTTTTCAAATCTATAATAAATTACAGTATGTACACACAAGGACAGGAAAATTTGTCTCAAATAGCTCTCCAACATCTAATTGGTTACAAATGGTGGTTTATAACTAATAGAGTGAAAACTGTAACTATAAAAATCAAAACTCATAACTGAACTCTATCAGTGGTCAGCATTTTTTGTCTAATACTTCTCTTCACAGACACTTATTATATCATCGAAGTTTTACCCTTTTCAACTGACATTTTTGGACAGTTTCTGAGATAAATATCTGGAGCATCACTCATTTCAATCCATGTCCACTGATGTAAACCAAAGCTCAAGTCTATTTTATGCAAGTTTAACTGTTAATTCAAAAATTAGTCTTGACATTCTGGAGAGTTTTTTAGTTGTTAAAGCACTAAATAGGTGATATTAGGGATTACATATCCCAGAATCACAGAGCCACAGGATATGCTGAGTTTGAAGGGACTGTATGTGCATATGTATATGCACAAATGTACACTTTTATACATGTGGACATGTGTGCACATAGGTTTACAAATGGGATATTTTGTGTACCTCTGTGTATACAAAAGTGTAGACACATTGATATTCCTAAATTTTGCAACCAGAATTTTCACTTGAGGCTTCTGGAAGGAAATGGGTTGATAAATAGATATAAACATTTCTGAAAGATGTACTGTGTGATATTGCTTCCTCAAAGAATTGAGCTTTACTGTTATGGACACATACTAAAAAGTGACAGCTTTCAAAACAATTTTCAAAGAAAACAAGAAGGCAGAAGAATTTTATTCTTCTGAGCAACCTGCAGGTCACTGATGAAAATTTAGACTTAAAAAAGCATTTGAAAAAAAGAGTTTCTGTATTTTCTGTGTAGTTTTACCTACTGTAGTCTGTTCCTGCTTCACAGTGATTTCACACCTCTAATAACAAAGCAAATATGCATAATATATTATTAGATAAAGTTTTCATAATGTCCACCATAATAGATAAAGAAAACTTAACAAACAATACTTTATTCTGCCTGTGTATTTAATTAATTAATTGATTAATTGTTAATAAGAACCTTCAAAGCTGCTGCCAGCATGTAAGAAATCGCATTACAGGAAAGAAGCATATGAGAACAGATCTTGTTAGCATCAAACAAATTTAAGCTTTGCATTCCTACTTCCATCGACAAAAAACGATCTCAAGATCAATTCAAACATCACCTACACGATGTCACAGGCAAACCTAGTGCTGTGCTCTTATACTGTGGGTTTGATCAAAGCTTTTTCTCCTGCTGCTAGTATAAACATTCCTTCTCCCATTTCTCAAAACCAAGAGCCTCCGTAGTTTGTCACAGAGGTGATCCTGCCTCAGATTTTTAGCTGTTAAAGATCATATGGCTGAAAACACAGTGGTCCTGACTCAAAGCAGGGTTCAGATATCTCGATTTTACCAATAAACAGGCTGGATTTTAATTTTCAAAATACCAAAACAAAGTTTATGACAAAGTTGCAAAGATTTTGTATTTACAGAGTGCAAACAATAAACCTTTAAAACAATCATTGCCAAAATAAAGAGCTACTCACTTTGGTGATATGTGAACAAAATCTTGTTCAGATTGCACGAAGGAGTGCCAGTATAAAATTCTATTTTTATTGTACACTAGTAACAGATTTACCTGCCCCACATTTCTCTGCTATGGCACTGAACCTAGTCCTTTCAAGCCACTTTTGGAACTTTCAATATACTTTTCCAGACCTTTATATGATGGCAGAGAAATGCTCAGAAAGCACTTGTGAATAACAGGTGAAAGCATGTATTAAAATGCATGGAGAAAAAATTAAGCAAGGATTATTTGGAGAAGTTCCTTAATAATCATAAAATGCATGTTTTTATCACTTAGAATTATTTATTTATAAAAAAGAAGATTTTGTCCTTAATTTATCTCATATCGTAGGGACTTTCTCGATGAAGTTGGTACTTTTTGCTGCACGGGAGAAGCCACCTGATGTAGATGTGGGTACACGCCTGCAGCCTAGAGGAGTGGAAGAGCTGTGCTTAATTGATGCCACGTGCATACATACACTGCTCCAAGGAGGCAGAAGATCCATCCTGAAAAGGCGCAACACTGAACTTCCGTC
Organism: Oxyruncus cristatus; assembly: GCA_013399855.1. Taxonomy (NCBI): domain Eukaryota; kingdom Metazoa; phylum Chordata; class Aves; order Passeriformes; family Cotingidae; genus Oxyruncus; species Oxyruncus cristatus. Next base: position 14,040 of record VXAY01001851.1, read on the forward strand.
TGATTGATCGACCAAGGTGATATGTTACAGCATAGTCCTATGAAACAATAAGCTGAAGACAGCTAAACGTAGAGTTAGTTTTCTCCACAATAGCTAATACAGCTTTGGATCTGTGCTGGAAACTTGGTTGATAACACAGGGATTTTCCTGCCACACACAGAGCCCAGGCCTCTGCTGCCAAACTGTTGGCACCATCCCACCTGTGAAGAGGCTGGAAATGCGCACAAAGTTGGGCCGGGACACAGCCAGGACAGCTGATCCCAACTGACCCGAGGGATATTGCACACTGTACAGAGTCATGCTCAGCATACAAATCTTGAGGAAGAAGGAAGAAGAGGGATGTTTAGAGTGATGGTGTTGGTCTGCCCAAGAATTCCATTAGGCGTGATGCAGTCCTGCTTTCCTGGTGGTGGCTGAACACTTGCCTGTCCGTGGGAAGCAGTGAACTAATTCTTTGTTTTGCTTTGCTCACATGCATGGACTTTGCTCTGACTACAAAACTATCCTTATTTTAACCTACAAATTTTCTCACTTTTCCAGTTGTCTCCCCCACCTAATTAGGAGGGAGTGAGAGAGCAGATCTGGGGTTCTTATTTGCTGGTTGGGTGCACTGGATTTGCATGGCAAGGTTTTGGTAGCAGGGACACTACAGGGGTGGTTTCTGTTGAGCTGTTGCTCTAAGCTTCCCCTGTGTCCAGTGGAGCCAATGTCAGATGGCTCCAAAATGGCCCCAGCACTGGTCAAGGCTGAGCCCATCAGAGATGGTGGTAGTTTCTATGGGACAACAAATTTAAGGGGGATGGCAGGATGGGAAGGGAACACCTGCATGGCAGCATCTGGAGAGAGGAGTGAGAATAAGTGAGAGGCCAATGGTAGAAAGTTGTTTTAAAGATTTTGGTTTTTTTCTCATTGCTTGATTTGATTGGAAACAAATTAATTTCTCTGTTTTGCCCATGTTGCCCAAAATTAAAGTATTTTAAGTGAGAACACTTACAGGGGAAAAATTCTTGCCCAAAATTTATTGAGAAAGAGAGGAGAGAGAAATATTCTGAGAAAGTAACACAATCCAAAGAGAAGATGAACAGTTTTCAGACCCATATATATATGCTTTCCTAAAAATCCCATGAGAACATGGTGGATCACATTCTTTTATTCCTTATTAACCCTTTTTTTCTACTATCTGAAGTGTATGTATTTTAAGCACAGGGTTTTTTTTCCACACAAGGAATGTTATCTCATAACATATCATTTTTCATTGCTATAAGAGATTTTTCCTAAAATAATGTCTTCCATTAACTCCAAAATTATGTGTTGATTTGGGTTTCAATTAATTTGAAGTAAAAGTATCACAGCTTAGCCCCTGTTACAAATAATGTTCTAGTTCTAAATAAAAAGATAGTGAAATGTCAAAATTTGCTTTGTTTCAGAAAATGTCTTTCCTGAAATACTGCCTCAGGTGAGGCAGCATTAAGGCATGTGCCTACTTTAATGGAGCTTTGTTAAGCAAATAAGATTGTTTGGTTTTGAACACTTCATATTCCAAATAAGTTCATTTTTTTTTTTTAGATGAAGGCGTTTCCTTTTTGTTTTAAGCAAAGAAGGATTTTCAAGTTCTGCTCAGAAAAGTATCCAGACGCTGATGTTCACTCTACACTGGATACACTGACAAGAAAATAACTTTCGTCCTTCAAGTTTTTTGTGGAAAATGAACATATTTCTAATCATTTATGCGTTGACAGTCACCAAATTAGAAATTGTCATGTTTTTAAAAGTGCTGTGTTACATGACATTTGACTTGGTTCTGTGAAACCTTTGCAAAAAAATATTCCTTTTCCTATAGTTTTTTTAAAAAAAAAAGTAAAAATCATATAATTGCAGAAGCAGCAAATCATGTAAGACACTCATTTTACACATATGTATATACATGTGTATAAAACATACGCATACACATTTTACACATGTATAAAATGTAGTGGTTTGTATAGGCAAGCATCCTCTATTAAAATCTCTGACACTCTATTTTATTCTACCAAAACCAGTGAATATTTTCCCCTATTAAAAACAAATAAAATAAAAGTGAAAATTTGAAAAGCAGGGACAAAACAACTAAATAGATTTTCACATTCTTTTGATTGTAGGTCTCCGTGTCATCTTAACTAGGATAGTTACGCAGATGCTTTTTTTTTAATGCCTGTTATTTGCAAAGAGTAGAATTACATAGAAAACATACAACTCCAATCCTTATTAATGCTCACTTTCATGCATTTGCTTTCTTTTGAATATATTTAATAGCAACCAAACAGTTGAACAGTATAAAATGATTCAAATGTTTAAGGCGTGTCTTATCCTTTTGTCAATTCTTCCTTTTTAGCTAAACCTTTTTCTCACTTCATTACAATATTTAACAAGTGACTCAGGAAGATAAAAATTCCTTTCCTTGCCTAACACCTACCTGCTTCAGCTATATATAGATTGCGTTAATTTTTAATCTTTTTGCCAAAGTATACACCTTAAAATCCTGAATCACTCCAGCCCCTGGATCCCAGGACCATCTTTTTCATCTTCTCTTAATTCTCTCCAGCGAATACTTTTTTGACAATAAGTAACAGAAAAACGAACGGTAAATTCAGAGATGAAGCAATACAGTATTCCACCTTCTTCCAGGTATATATTATGCTTTTTATACTGTGTGCAGCCAACATTTGCATATTTGGGGAAGTTTCTTCTCACTGTAAACTGATGACTAAGCTGCTATTCACCTTCAGTTTATGTTACTCAGTGATATTTTATTTTTGCTGCATAAAAATATATTTCAGATTATTTTCACTACTTTAATTCTTTGTCTTAAAACACATTAAACCATTCTTTTCCCAAGATAGCCCCATTTCCCCCACAGTTTTAATACAAGTTCTAATAAGAGGATTCCTGGTAAATTTATGGAATTCAGTAGAAGTGCTCCTTTTGACGTTAATCTATCTTTCCATGTGTTACTTCTCTTTCTCCTTTGATGTTTTACAATTGAAGGAAGCTGAGAAAGCTCCCCACTAGCACTGAATATTGCAATATCAAAGGTATAGGGGTTTTGGAAGATAGGGAACTATGGGAAAAAAAAAAGAGTCTGGAGGATTCAAAGACTTCTGCAACCAGAGGGTAGGTGTAAGCCACAGGCGATTTCTAGGTTTCATTCCCTTTTATCTCCACAGTTTCCTAAAGTTTAACTCTTCTGAGAAAGACAAACAGAAGAAATTCCAAAATCTCCCTGTGTTTCTGAGGGCTTTTTCCCTCTTTCACATAGTGAATTATTCCCCATAATAAGTTACTTTTTTATCAATTTCATAGTCATGGAACAGTGTTACATAGAATTAGAAGAAGAAAGATCTGACATTGATATGTTTATTTGTGAAATTGTATCTCCTCTGGAAGCGGCTTATCTGGGCAAAGAAAATAATTCATTTTTGCCTCCCAAAAATTTCACTTTTGCAACAAATGTGATTCAGCTCTCTTGCAGTACTCTTCCCATTTTGATGTCTTCTGCACTGAGTCTTCCTGTTTCAGATAATCCAGAGTGTGTCTTTCTCAGTCAACAAATAGGAAGATGTGGACCTACTGTAGTAGATGTGTTGTGAGTAGAAGATCCTTACTTGGCCAAATGGTCCCACCCAGAAGACTGCACACAGACTACTATGCAAACTCCTCACATGCCACATGAAAAAATGAAATATGCAAGAGCTACATCCAATTTTAATCTCCAACTATCTTCTGTGTAGGAACTACGGGATTGTGAATGGGGCATGAGTTTCCTTCCACACTCAATCATCACAGCTAAGGTAAAAGGAATTTCATTATTTCAACTCAATTTCTCTCCAGTGACATCTTGCATTGCTTAGCAGCACTTCAGAATTATTTGAAGTTTGATGGGCAGTGCTGTAAAATAACCTTTTGCCCTCAGGAAAGAAGAATAAGTATTTTGTCATGGGGAAGATGGAACTGATGTGATAATACTGATGTGATAAAACTCAAAAAACCAGACAATTCATGGTTTTGAGATTATTTTTTTAATGCTGTGCTGCTGATATGTTTATGTTCAAAAGATTTGAAGTGGTCTCTACAGAAAGGTGTTATTGCAGAATTCATGCAGAATATTGCAGAATATCACCAAAGAGGTCATTATCCTATACAGTAACTGACATTGGAAAAATAGTAAGCCATGCTGAAATTATGGATTCTGAATAAGCAAGGTTGAGACATTTAGCCAGCAGCCAAAGTATAGGAACTAACACATTTAAGAATGGAGCTTCAGAACTGTAACAGCATGATTTAAGACTAACAACCAAGACCAGTCCTAATCTTTGCTGACCACCTTCTCTCCCAGCTGAAGAGTACCAGACATTTTGATTGTTCTCAAACTCTGGCAGTTTTATATCAGCTATTCTGAGATTTGTCAACCAGTTCTAAATTCACTCCACATCTGCTTTAATTGGTGCTCCTTTCTAAAAATAGAAAAAGAACTGCCTCTCACAAAAAATATTGGTTGGTAATATTTCTCTTTACTTTAATTCCCTACCCAGTTTTCCCTTTTCCAGGATCTCAACATGTGTAAAAGCTGTCAGTAGTCCTGGCTGATTGGTATTTAGGTTACCCATTTATTTATTGATTTACTTACTTACTTATTTGTCCATTAATAATTTACGTTCCTCTAGTACAATTGGATTAGAAGAACAGAAAAAAGTACAATACATACACACCTTGATGGGCAGTAGACGAAGGTGACCTTTTATTTTTCTTTCTTAATTTAGTGTTTATAAACTAGGAGAAGTACTCGGCACATGTTAACCTGGGAAGCCCAGTAGTGGGATTATGACTGAACCTTCCCCCAAGACATGGTGCAGCCAGAACATTTTCCTGCCTGTAGGCACCCTGGTTAAATCTGTCGTGCCCCTTGGATAGGGAAAATGAGTAAACCTCTGCCCACAGTAAGTGGGTTGTGGGACACGGGGCAGAGAATATGTCTTCAAGCACAGACATATAGTGATAAATGGATCAGAAACTCCAGCCACGTCACACATCTCTCTGGCTACATGGTTAATGGGTTATTTAAGTGCATCCTGATGTGCACCTCAGGAACTCAGCTTCAAAACTTGCCTTCTACTGTCACTTCTAAACTAGCCTAAATGATCTCTGAGAGTAATGGCAGGAGAACAGAATCAGTCAGTGAAGAGCATTGAAAGACATGATGATTTTTTTGGTCTATTTTACTATTTCCTCCATGTCTGCCCTTTGAAATACCAGAACCATTAAGTATATCTTCTCTTTGAGTTTTGAGTAGCGTAAGCTGTATTTCTTCTCTTGCTCCATACCACAACCTTCAGTTGTAGAAATGGCAATTATTACCTAGGATTTTTCCCTTCTCTAATCTTTGTCTAAGGCTATAATTCAAAATGAAAAAGGTTATNTTTATTATAAAATTAGACAAAATAGACTCAAAAACAAGAACTAGACATGTGAAGTTGAAACACCATAAAAGCAAGGAAAGTGACTTTAATGTTATTGTTCTATCAAGATAAAAACTCCATAAATCTGAATTTTGAATACCTATAGAAGTGGTCAGAAAAAGTGTTTTAAAAATGATTGATATATTATTCATCAATTATTAAGGTAATTTTCTATAAATTCTCTTCAATTAATACGTTTGAAGTACTAGACAAACTCCTATTTGATTACATCTATTAAAAAATAAACCTGAAGAATAGCATAATGACACACATACACAGTACACTCATTATTAGGAAATAGAGTTATCATGATTGAAACAAGAACAACTTTATATCCACAACAGATGAAAAAAAAAAATGGTTTGTGCTCAGCTTCTGCTTTTATTTCCTTCCCTAATAAATACTTTTTGGGAGGTACATTACTTCATATTTAATTAACAATGAAAATATTTTTCTGTAGATGATCCTTCTCCCACACCGGTGGCTTGCAATTACACATCTGTAATAGATTTTGAAAAAGAGATATTTAATCTGTCCTGGCTCAGTCTGAAAGATACACTAAGGGTTGTTCAATCCTTGCAAAATTTTTGTGCAACTAGTGAATATATTTTTTTTGAAAAGATTATGTAATGTGTTTATCTGTTCAAGTATCACATATGTGAATGTACTTATATATATATATATATATTTATAGTATGTGTTTGAATATCTGGTGGAACACTTCTTGTGATCTCAATAGAATTTAAGTTCCTATTTTTATTATTTAAAAACAACTCTAATCCCTAAATATGGTGGTACTTAATTAATCTAGACCTCAGCTCAATATTACTTTCCAGGAGGTCAAATGGAAAAACACATAAAGAGAAAAGGGTGTAGTTCAGTTTTAGCATGTTTCTAACATAGATTACTTGGAAAACAGGTGTGTTCAGGTAGAAAAGATAGCTCTAGATGTTTTTTTCCATGTTTCATGCATGAAATTCTTATTGACATTGACAAAGAGGAGAATTTAATCTGCTATGTACAGAACAATGCACTAAGAACTCATTACTGTAAATGAAATTACACATGGCTATTTAGCTGTGACAGTTTAGAGAAAGAATATCTTCTATTTCAGCATCTCTGGGGAAGGGAAGCACGTGTCCTATCTCAGCAAGCTGATCTGAATACCAGAAGTGTGACAACATTGGCAACAGATGTCTTTGTATTCCCTTCCAAACTATCATCTGCAGAATAAATTATTAAAAGCTTTTCTGTTCTGAGAACATGGAGAAAAAGGAAGGGATGGCTCTTTTTTCAATTCTGTTTGACTCAGGAATTTTTAGTAATTTGAAACATTTAAATACTGTAAGAGTTATTTGTACAGCTGTTCTTACTATATCAGTATCATTCTTAGCAGAGCCCTATTCTGCTCATCAGTAATGGTACCCAAGATAAAATTAGGTTCTTCCACTTCATTTATGTAAGCTTCGCTGAGTTCACAGATAATTACTTTGTTAAATGAAATGTTAATCATTAGCATTGATACTTTTTTCTCTACACTATTTGTTTAGTGAAGTAGAACCTACCTACAAGAACAGATATAGCACAAATAGCTCAACAGTGAGCTGGTAGATGCATTCATAATTACCTACAGAAAGCCAGTGAAATAAAATTTGGAATTTGCTTAGAATTAAGAGTCTAAGCAGAGCTCTATGGCATATCATCAAGAGGCAGAAGCCTGTGTGAAATCCAAGATCTATGTGAGTGCACATCCTGAGCGCTTGTGAACAGGACCCTCGTTTACAGTGAGCACAATGGCCACCTTCTGTATCTTTGAATAGGATATCTGTCAATATGAAAAATAAGATTAACAGCTGCTCACTAGTGCAAGGTACTCCTAGTGGAAGATTATTTTATTTTTTTTTTTGTAGTGTAGGAATGATTAGAACATGTTGAGAAGAAATTTTTAGCATGGTTGAAAAATGAAACTAGTCTTTTAACTCCTTTACTATGACTGAAAGTGCTCAGCTTGAAGGACTAGCTGGAAAGGAAAATTTTTTAAATAGATCAGAAGATAGTTATTTCTA
>VXAY01001851.1:21630-50382 GCA_013399855.1 Oxyruncus cristatus
GAGCATTTATAATTGCACTAAGTTAGTACAAAGTATATGCTACACACAGAGCATATGAGCATTTACACTTGATCTTAGTTCCTCTGTGCAGTTGCCATACCAGTTTAAAATTTTGGATGAGTCTCGCCTGTCGGAATTAAGGATAAAACCAAAAATCAGTAAAAACTGGACATATATGCGTCATCAACTTGACTGTTTGACAAGGAGACCTGTCTATTCTCAGTTCTCTATTCACTGTGTGCCTTTCCTACTGAATTAGGAAATAAAAGTGAAATTCTCTCTGGAATATCCACAAGATATCTTCTCTTTCACAAAGTTTGACTTCCTATGACATCTACATCCTTCTGTTTCAAAGGAATAATGGTGAAACAGCTTACTTTTTGTGAAGAAAGAAATTTGGAGAAACTGGGTCTGATTTGTGAGGGAAGCGGGGGAAGGGAAGACGAAATACACTTGTTTATGCTTTTCTCAATGATATAGTTTAGGTTTTCACCCAAGCCCGATGGAAAAACAGACAGTAAGGATGTTCATAAGCCCAAATAAACATTTATAGCTTTCTCCTTTTAATTGATATTTGTTGTTTTCAGTGTTTGGAAGGGTTTTAACAACAGCTGATCTGAGCAGACATATAGAATAACACAGGGATAAGAAGAAACCTGTTCTTTAACAAAGTATGTTTACATGTTTTGTAGTGAACATCTTTAAAAATCAGAACTTTAAAATTTATTTGAATAGACAATACTTCAATGAAAATAAAAATCTTTGTTCTAGCAGGTTTAATTGGTAAGAACTGATTTACCTAATGACTTAATATGCGTTGCATTATGTGATAAAGGCCCACCTTGACACCTGGAGAGTCACCACTGTGACAACCCAGTCAAGGGAACAATATCCTGCCCCAGCCCCTGTGTATTATGTTCATGTGTCTATATCTCTGGCTGGACCTGGACAAAGGACCGCAGGCAGCCACTCTTCTTTTGAGCCACAGGGTTCAGCAACTTCCTGACTGGATTATTTTCTGGTTCATTTTGTTTATTAACTTAATAAACTACTGACACAGTTCTAAATCTAAAGACTTCGGTAGTGTTGACCATGAATCCACACAAACCCCTAGCGAAACTATTTTTTTTTTCACTAATCAAAGATTATAAGCACATAAGCAAATGGAGCCCTGGCACTTGGTATAAAGAGCACATGTAGTCCACATATAGCACCTTTCAGTTGTTAGCAAATTTTGTGAAATCATGTATCACATGTACATTACAGGTGAAAAGTAAAATATTTGTCATTTTGAGTGATAGGTTTTACCTTTGATCATCAAAAGTTTCATCTTAAGAGGAACTTTTTCATTGTGAAGCTAAGACATGACTTACAAACCCATTATACACAATAATAGAAATTCGTTTGTAAATAAAGTGGTTGGTGTACAAGAACATAGAATTTCAACATGAATTAACATAGTTCTGAACATAAACAGGCCTAAACATTCCTATGTTCAGTGTAATTTGGATATCTACACAGATCATAAAGGCATCTTAAAATACTTTTATTCCTAAATATACAGGACAGACTAGCTCCTGTCCCATCGAGGCCTTTCATCTTTCACCCAGTTTCAATGAAAGAAGGGATGTTGCTGTAGAGGAAATGTTAACCTATCATGAAAATTTTCATCTTCGTCAGCCATTTGTAGACACACTATGGCTGCAACCAAAAATACGATGAAAATTTACTATGCAACTAAATATTTTTTTATTAGAAAATCAGAAACATTTTGTAGGGAAAAATGGCAGTTGGCATTGTGATTTTAGAGTATAAAGAAAATTAAATTATACCTGCACCTGCCTAGGAGCAAACCAGATTCCTTCACTATTACACTGCTCAAATTTCTCTCTGTCTAAGATAGTGCAACGAGTTTTATGATATCTTAATGACAGCTGATGTTATTCTGTTTAGTACAGAATAAAAATCTAAAACAAATCCGAGATTTCACAATGCAGAGTCTTTGAAGTGCGACATGTTGAGCAAGGTCATTCAAACTGAATAAACTCACCACTCCACAGACAGAGAAATTAGTACAGAATGGAAAATATCTATCATTATTAGAGTTCTGTCTTTATGCATTACCTTGTCCAAGCAGAGTATAAAGATATACAGTCTACATAAGAATGTAAAAATAGAGTAATTTTAAAACAGATCAATCAGACCTTTTGATATGCGTTTTTAAAATTCTGTTTGAGGTAGAGTCTTTTTTGTTGTTGTTTAATGAAAATCTTACTTAGTCAATAGAAACATAAAAAAACCTGCACAAGGAAACAGCTGAAGAAGTTTAGGAGAACAATTTAGGATTCGTTTTTTTCTTTGACTCCCTAACATAAAAATATCACTGAAAATACATTATAGAATCAGCTTTTATTGAGGATTTTAGGTAGTAAAAATAGTGTTTTGTTCACCAAACTAGGTGTAACATTCTAACATCTTACCTGTGCAATGCATTCTTTTATTGCTGACAAGTAAGATAGGACATATTCGTTTGGAACATGATTCCAAAATATAGAGGAATTTGTCTGAAAAAATCTTGTACTTATTTGGACTCCTTGGGATTGTAGGTGATACTTTGCTTGTATATATAAGGATGATGTAGTTTATAGTAAGACAGTAACAATTCAAATCATGCTGGTTTGTGTTGGTAATTCCCAGAGATGGTGAAAAAAATGAAAAAAAAAATTGAAAAAAAAAAAAAGAAAAGAAAGAGGTACCTCCCTAACTACTGTATTATGCTTTGCTTTATTGGAAAGAACAGAAGCCTGAGAGCAATTCCAGTCATTACCAGTGTTACTGTAAACAAATCTACCCTACCTGTTCTATTGTCAGACCTATATCCAAACCCACTACAATCAGACAAGTATTAACTCTTTCAATTTTGGGGCAAGTTGCGCTGGGGAGAAGAGATGTCACAGAACCTTACAAATCATAGGGCTTAAAAGGAAGAACCCCCATTTTTACCAGTGCTGTGAACTCTGTTCATAGCTCTCTGTAGATTATGAAATTTCTGTAGAAGTTCTCCACCCTTGTCTTGTATTTTAAATCTGATTATAATTCCTTCTTGTTATATTAAACCATTTGTTTGAATGTTACCCGTATGACATCAAAGAGTCTTTGAAGCTCAGATGAATCCTCAGTTCTGGGATGTATTTTGTACATGGGAAGTAGCCCTAACTTAAGTTTGATTAAGTTTCCTTTTTTTCATATTGCAAGCTTGGTTGGGGAAGCAATTTCTGCTTCTGAGGTTGCTAGATCATTGTTACCATTAGAACAAGAACTAGAATTGGATTAATATAAAACAGTTATTCAGAGATTTAAGGACTAATTGAAATAATAGATTTATAAAAGCTTAATAAAGCTTTATAGCATTGAGAGAAGAGAAAGATTTCAACTGAGAGTACCTTAAGATTTCAAGAACAGTGAACGTTTTATTTAATGAGATCACTCTTACTTCTCTTTTCTATAGAGCAAGAAATTCAGCAACTGCTAGCTGACACATTTCTGAATTCTTCTTAACAGTAGTAGAGTAAGGCTTCTAGGGTTGAATTGCAAATATCCAAAGACCTGACAGAACTGAATGGTTCAGCTGTTCTTTCACTCTGCTCTCTGTCAGTACAGAGTTTCATTCAAATAATTTATAAGAAAAATCATGGAGTGTGCTCATTTTCCGTGTTAGGCAGAATGGTTTTATTTTTACTTCCAATAGCACACCAAAGCAGAGTACAAATGATCATTCTTCCTCATATCTATTACCTTCCAAGGAGTTCTCAAAAATATAATTGAGTGGGTCTTGGCTATGCTGTTTCTTAATTTGCTAGCCAGCATACAATGTTCTATATGTTACAGATCACAAAACAGTGCATCATGAGTGTAGTTGGTTATCATCTGGGGGAAGCCACGAAGAAAAAGGAAAAAAAATGTGACAGAATCTCAAGAAAAATAATTCAGGTGTTGAGCAAAAAGAACAGTGTCCTCTTGCAAGTGGAGAGGAAGGAACATTCATTCATAGTCGTGCAGTTTTGTGTCTTTCTTCATGGTATTGAATAGCACAACTCCCTTTAGCAGAAAAGAATTACTCTGTGACAGAACTGAGGGAGTTAGAGGAGACTATACATTACTCTATGTACTAACACTGATAAGCCCATTCCTAAGCAAACACTTACCTGTTTCTCAAAAGATAAAAATAAAAAATAAATTCTAAAATATCCTTCACAATGACAATGTATTTTGCAAGGCAATGTACAGAATCTAGAATTCGTAGCCTTGCCCTCCTGGTTTCTATATCCAATCCAGCAGAAATTACTTAAAATTCATCTTGATTTGAATTTTCTTGTATAAAATGTTAGAACTGGTCCAGGTTTTCCTTACTATGAACAAAATATTTTACTGTTGTAACAACTGGTTTTAGAATAGTTATCTGCTCAGTAGGACAAAATAATTAAGTACTTAAGAGGAGGATTTTTTATCCTAAATATGATTGCTTGTGTTTGTCACTTTTTTTTTTTTCATGTCTTTTCTTCGACAGTTTCAAAATTTTTAGTTTTGTTTTGTTTTGTTTTTCCAGTGACTTTTTTGTTTTCAGTGATCTTTTCAGGGAAATTCTCCCTCCAAATAAAGACTTTTTTTTTCGTTTAATGTTCACAGAAGTCAAGCATTAACATCACAAGTGATCACAAAAATTATCAGTCATGAAAAAACATGCTTAGAAATATGAGCTGTCAGAATATCCAAGTTTGGGCACTCCCACATGTACACATAAGATTGAATGCTTTTTTACATTTTGTAAGTAAAATACAACTGTTCTCCTTGCTTTGATCTTTAGAGATGTGTGTTTCATTGGGCAGGACCTTTATGTGAATAAAAAGAATTACAGATCATCTTGACACCTAAAGATCTATCTCACAAACTACTGAGTAGATTCTAGGGTACACTTTCCTTCCTCCTCTAACTGTAAAATAAATTTTAGAAAAGGATTGTAAAATAAATTTCAGAAAAGGATTGTTCTGCGTTTTTAATTTGTGAATAAAATGAGGTTCTGCTGGAGCTTCTAAATATCTAACTGAAAATATTTTGACATACACAATAAAATTAAATCAGGATACCAGGGCTCCTATAGAAATTGCAAAAATTAAATACACAGACAACTGTCTTGATGAAATTTCTTCCCAAGCTATACTCCCTCACACTGAAATCATCTGTTTAATGAATGTGTATTTTTCTGGTTTATTATAGTCTCCCATTAGTTAGAAATTACTGTTGACCCTACTTATTCCAAACCTTACTGAACTTTTAACTCTTCCAGTTGCTTTTAATTTGATTTTACTTGTGATTTGCATCTGTCAAATAGTTTGTAAAAATGTAAGCAGGTTGAAAAAATACAAGATACATAAAAAACCCAACAGAACTCTTAGAAAATTAACCCATGAGACATACAATTTCAATTTGTTCCCTAGAAATTTCACTCTTAGTTGGCATACCTAATAAGAAAGGATTTTTTTTTTTTTTTTTTTTAATACAGTGATGCATAAGAATGTTACGGGGATTAAGACTCAGAACCACATGAAAATTTACACTGGTATTGTAAATCTGTCATTTACAGTAAACTCAGGGATCATTTGGGAGCAAACATGAACTCCATATTACTCAAATTTCTCCCTAAACCAACAAAGTTGCTAGTAATCTAGTTAGGATTAGGACAGGCCTATGTAATTCCTCATTGCTGTAGACAGCAGTCTGAGCTACTGTGGGTGGCTTTTCCATGATTTCACGTGGACTCAGTTCTGCAGCCATGAAAATATCTGCAGGGACAGGTAAGATGTGAAAAAACAAAAAGGATAAATTCTGCAGTTTCATTTGACAAGGGGTAGATAAGAATGAATGGCTGTGGAGCTGCAGAATTAGCAATACAGATTTAATTGATACCATACATGAAGTACAAAACTTCTTTTTCTTTTGCTCTTTGCTTACGTACCACCTCCTAATGGTTGGGTAGGCAAGGCAGCCTTCCTATCTCTCAGTCCCTCCTGTGCAAGCCCACACCACCTGCTGACCATCTCCTTTGCATTCTCTCCTGACTTCATTATGTATTTTTTTACTTTATCTTCCTTAAAATTCTGTCTCACACTATGAGTGTCTACTCTCAAATCAGCCTTGACATTTGTGCTTGTCCTTTCAGTTTCTGTCCCTTAATGTCTTTTATACTGTAATTCAACATTTTGTCTATGTTCACATGACAGTGGAAAATTTAGAAATAACTTCTTGAAAAAGTCCAGACTGCCCTGACTTCTTTCTGCAAAAACTTTTGATCTCCTCACCACCATCCACTCTGCCTGTCACAGAGTTTAGAGCTGTAACTCTGAAACTTTGAGACTGTGGATGGTGCCATTGGAGTACTGAAGAAAGTTGAAGGTCCTACGCAGGTAGTTTTCTTTCTCTCAGACTGAAAAAAAGATTGTGTAACAGGGAGCTCACAGAAGTTCCCCTCCTGTCTGACTTATCTTTGGCTTATGCCATTGTTTGCAATTCACTTTCCTAAAGAGAGAGAACTATGCAGTCATCCCTCATAGATCACTTTGGAAAGCTGCCACGTTTGGCAAAGGGGTAGGCTCCTGGGTGTCACCACTTCAGAAAAGTCAGTGGGACCAGCAGTGGTGCTCCAGCAGAAGGACAAGTGTGGTATAATGGCAAGCAGCCACACGCCCGTGGGGCAGGCAGCTCCTGCTCTTGTTTAAACTCTCATACTATGAAAAAACTATATATATTTTTTATTCCTCTTTTGCAGGGGCTGTTGTTGAAGTATATTATTAGCAGAAGCAGGTATGTTACTTGCACAGGCAGATGTAAAGGGGCAAATACAATGACCTTCTTGGTTAATCTGGTCCATGTTTTATCTCGTCTTAAGGAGAAAGAAGTGGGAAAGCGGGAGACAATTAGCACTCTGAATCTCTTTGATAACACGAGAGGAAAATAATTGACAGTGCAGGGCACTAGTTGTAACAGTGACTGCAAACAGGATACCTGCACTCAGGTTCATGGTGCAAACAAGAGGCTTTACAGTTTTATCCTTATCTTGGTGTTAACTTATATGTGCCTTGGTACACTGACAGGTTCAGTCTGTAAACGAAGAGTTCAAACTCACTTGAATGTTTCGGTCAGACACACACTCATACAAGCACATCACCTCCACCTCCCATTTTCTCCCCTCCTTTGTTTTTGATCATGAACAAGACCATGTGGGAAAACTATATCAAAACATTAAAAGGACAAAATTAATTCAGAAAAGACAGCTACAGCAAATACGGGAATTTAGTCCTTCTTAATTTGCTGTTAAACTCATGAAGACAAAGATATATTCTTTTGCACAAGTAAAAGTATATGGGTAAAATTTTTCAGGGTAATTGGTATCCAGGTTCCAGTTGTCAGTTCCTGACACCCCAATTCATGTTCATGTTCCATGTTATGAGAAGAAAAAAAAAAAAATACCAGAAAGATGGATCTCCTTCTGCATGAAAAAATTCTGAGCAATTGGGATTATTCAGCTTAGAATGTCAGGAGATAAAAAGAAAGGTTGACAAAAATTAAAACTGTGTGGAGGACACAAGGAAGGGAGGTTTATTCACTGTTTCTCACAGTGGAGGAAAGAAGAACCTGAACCATTACAAGACAGCAAACATTGACCAGATCTACAGAAATTTTCCTCACTTTCCAACCCCAGCATCTCCAGTGGCAATGGAAAACTACATTGTAGGTGCTGCAGGGTCAAGAAGTGTACATAAATTCAGAAAGTGATCAGAGAAATTCTTGAAGAACAGATCTGAATGCTATTATAGGTAACAGTCCAGATACAGCCTTCAGGTCAGAAAGTCCCAACACTCACTATTGCTGGAAAATATATACTTCCCTCCTCATTCACTAATTCCTATCATTAAAGATGGAGTACAGACTAAAGTGTATTTTCTTTCGTCTAGTATGTTAACACTTATATGCTTTTCAGAAGTGCTAATAACCTCTTGGCTTCACTTGCTTCTATGAATAAAAAAAAAAGTGTCCATTTTGGAGAAAAACACATTTTTCAGGCTTTGTTTGTTTCATTTTTAAAGTGAGCAAGAATTATTTATTACTTCAGAACTGACAAAATGAATGTGTTCACCACATGTTTTTCTGTTTGCTTTCTTGGATTTTTTTTGGTTTTAATTATTAATGGTTTCCAGTATGTAAACTTGAGAACAGGTATTTATAGATATACAGGCAAAATAATCAAGCATGTTGAGAATTTTGAGACCTTGAGAAGGGAGGTTAAAAAACAAACAACCACCCACTATTTCAGAAAACAGTTAATTACTGAAATCAAAGCTTGATGAAACAGAGAAAACAGTATTCACCAACTACATTACTGAAGAAGAAATACTTGTATTTAGCACAACATTAAAATTACACAATTCTGAAGTGAGCTTAAGTCACTGAAACTCACCAATGCCTTTGATTATCACAGATAATAGTTAATCTTTCATTTGTTACATCCTCTTGGGGAAAACAAACACTCACATGCAATAATGGTAAAACTTGTTTACTGGAAAAAAAATCTTCCCTTTCTCCTTAGGAAGGTGTTCTTACTTTGATTCGCTTATGATTAGTTTGTAGTGGGCTCATCTTGTCTCTCTGCCAGGTGCTTGACAATCTACTCTCTCATTTCCCCTTCTCAACAAGACAGGATGAAAAAATAAGGTAAAAATTCTTGTGGGTTGAAGAAAGGACAAGGAAAACCACTCAGCAATTATCATAACGAGCAGAACGGATTTAACCTGGGGAAAATTGTTTTCACTTATTGCCTTTAAAAACATAGAGTAGGATAGTGAAAAACAAAGACTTGGTTGGGGCCAACCTAGGTCACCATGTCTCTGCTCCAGTGCCTGGAGCACTTCCACCCCCTCCTCTTTCACTGGTCTGCAGAATTTCTGCTCTCACTTATTCTCACTCCTCTCTCATACAGGTTCTGTGTGGCAATTTTTGCACTTTCTGAAGTGTGTTTTTGGAGAAGCACCGCCAGCATGGCTGATGGATTCAGCTTTGGCTGAGCAGTATGTCTTTGGAGCTCACTGAAACCATCTGGAACTGTCTTGGTCTGGCATGGGCTGCTCCTCTTAGAGGCCACACCTGTACACTCTCTGCCAGCACATGGGCACCCGAACTCAAAACATACCAATGTTTATGTTATGCTTACAGTTTTAATGGAACCCAGTAAAATGTTTACCTAGCCATAATATCAATTTAATTAAAAAAAAACAAAAACGTAATTTCTTCAGGAAAAATGTCTCATAGAATGCACTGTAAGTGTGGGAAAAGAAAAAAAAAAGAAAAAACCAATCCTTGCTTTGTCTGGTTTGGTTTGGTTTAGAAAGTTAGACATCTTTGTGATGGAGTCTCTGTTATTTCAAGTCTGTTTTCCAAATATGACATTCTGTTAGATGTCTCACCAATTTAACTGCTTTAGAATGGACTTTGGGTGTCAGTTAATATTTTCATATCACAGATAGGTTCAATTCATGGTAATTAGTGCTTAAGGAGCTTAGAAGAGAAGTGACAGTAGAAATTTAATTCCTTTTCCACAACTTTCACAGATAACAGTTAGTCTAAGTCCTGTAACAAAAACTATCCTAGAAGACCAGAAGGACATCTAGGCAGAGGGGAGTGGTGGCTCACCTGTATCCTGGCCTGCAACCCCAGGGGAGACAGATGAAGTCCAGCCCTACCTCACAAAGCAGTGTAACATTATGCAGCATCTGTACTTTACACCAGGGAACGGTGGAGATCAACACTGGTTTGAACTTTAGAATGAAGATTTAACCCCCTCAAAATGACGAAAGTGACAGAAAACTTCAAATTGCTGAAAACTCTCTTGGAGTCAGTCAAACAAATAAGAAATATGACCTCAACCATCACCCATACAAGTAGAGGTTTTATTTGATTCAGTAATCTAAGGCTCTGATCCCTGCAGGTACAGATTAGTTAGAGACTTGTGATTTATGTTTTCAGAGTGACCAAAGTTGAATTAGCATTGCAGTTGTCATCCAAACACCAGATACCTTAATTCCATGCTTTGGAGTTGACACGTTTTATATCATCATCTGTTAATTTATTTTGAAGAAAGTGCTGACCTCAACTTGTCAGCAGACCTGACAGCAAACTCAGCTCAAGAGATTACAGTGGACATTATTTGGCTGCTTTCGTTGTCCCACATCTTCACAAGTGATTTGAAGTAGGAGGTTTGTCACATATGTGATGGGGATGTCACTGCTCATCCTTTTTCATAAAGCTTGAAGAAAATAATTTTTTAAGTATAATAAAAATCTAAGAAGAGAGAAATGAAAAAGAAAATAGAGGGAAAACTGGGAAGAAAGCAAAAGCTAGGTTGCGAATTCATAAGGTCATCAGCTGAGTAGCTGTGCCCCACAGCACTCAAAGAATCATGCTGTCACAAAGCCTCATACACAACTTAGTGCCCTGACCACCCTTCAGGACTGCAGCTGACTATCTGAAAACTAGCTCGTGCACTTTACTCAAGCTTGCAACATGCATGGTAGATGAATCAGCTGTAAGAAACTAAATCTCCACTTCCAGTTCAGGGAAAAAGTGAGTGTGTTTGTTGATAATACAGCAATCTGACTATGCCTGGCACTCATCACACTCACAGAAGGTGTTTTTTTACATCATTGTAGCAAAACAGACTTGGGCAACCAACCACAGCGCACTCAAGCATCACTGATCATTCTCCACAATGATGGACAAATCAGAAATACATTAGCAGCTGACAGACCCTCGGAAAAAATACAAGAAATATAACCAATATTCCTCTGTTTTGGACAATCGAATTTATAAATAGCCAAGTGCCATGGTACTATCTGAATGAAAGTAATGAAAATGAACAATAAATTTATTTATTGACAAAACTTATCATATACCTGTGAGAATGGAAAAGAAAATTATACAGAATCCAGGCAAATTTGCAATGATGTAAAGTGGAAAAACTGTGAGTAGGCCTGTTTCTAAATTTTTCTTTGCTGTCAACATAAGTCGTATCTTTATAGCAGTATACTTTTGAAGCTCTTATTCTAAGAACACTAATGCCATCAGAATTTACTGTTAGAGATTATCCTGAAACCATATGCAAAGTGAAAGCTTGAGCAGAACTCTGTATTAAAACTCTTAAGAAATTGTTATTAAACAGCAGTGAGTGAATATAATTCTTTGAAGTAATTGTTAATGTGTCAGAGAGATATTTGTGGGTTTTTTTCTAGTTTAGTAATCTCTACTACGGATTGGAAAACCCTTTTATTCTTTGCTCTGACATGTTCCAGTACACAGACATTGAATTTCTACCACACTACTTTTTCTCTAACTTGATGAAGGTTTAATAGGTAAATAATGTGAGGGGGTCCATTATATTAGGTTTGATGACAGCCCCCAAACCAATTGTAAACCTTGATATAATTCTTGCTTAAAATGTCAGATCAAATTATTGGTAATATTAAAGAATTGCATATCTGCAGACACTAAAGACTTCTATAGGCATTTTCTTAAACGACTAAGATGGGGACCAGGGTGGGAAAGGAATGAAAAAAATGAATGAAAAAAAAAAAAAGTTTTAAAAGTGTAACGGGTAACAACAACCACTAGACCTGTAGATCAGAGAGATGAAAGCAAAGTCACCTATATGCTGAGGTAAATTGTCTGAAAACTGTGCTTTACTGTTTTTCTAATAAAGAGTAATCTGACAGAGGTCAGCATGTTCTGTGACCTGTGTTTAACCTTGTGAAATGGATGGGAAACACATTGAGGAAAGTAAGTGACAGGTGTGAATAAAAGGACTTAGAGTAATGAGCAATTTGAGATCCTGTAGTTTTTTAAATGAAGGAAAAAATTATATGATGAGGTAGTGTGAGTGACTTAGAACCTTGAATGGAAATACTTTTCACTTGAGTTTTTCTACTTACTCCAGTCTGAAAAAAGTGATTATGAATGTTCTCATTGAAAGAATTTCCATGGTTTTTCAAAGATTTTTTTCATTTGTACTCCTGTGTTAGCTTTTATCTGCCTTAATTCCCTTCAGAAGCCTGTTCTGACTGCCTCATTTCCAATTTCCAGCACTGTGCTATATTTTGCACCTACAAATTTTGCCTGCCTACTTTTACTGAGTCTTCTTTAAAAACAGTCTGATTTTTATGGATTTAATTAGTTTGACTAGTTCAATTATATTTTTCTTTTGTCTTCCTTTTCTTTATGAAATCGTTATATATTTGCATGTTACGTCACTTTGTATTGATAGACACAATTTTGAAAGACAGTAAAGGTAGTAGATTCTTCTTCTTTATGCATACAATATTACTTTAGAAATTAATCAGAAAATCACCAAACTGCATAAGGTGAAATGACTAAACACAATTCAAATGCAAGATGCAACGAAATCTAAAGCAAGAATAAATGAGTATGACTTTCAATAAAATTTCAGAAAATTCTCTTTCGGCAGGAATAAGTTGTAAGAAATAAATATATGCACAGCAGGATAACATAATTTACTTTAGGATTTCACTTTTAACAGGGACTGAAGTTAGAGCACAGCAGGAAAGCTGTGGTGTCCCAAAGAGAAGGAATAAATAGAGCTTTCTGCATTTTTCCAATTCAGGTTAAATCTGGAGACTGCCAGCTGGTTAATTATGGTACTTAAAGTTATCATCTAATTTTACTTTTTTTCTCCCTAACTATCAGAATCATATGATCAAACAATTTGTATTGGAAAAGACATTTAAGATCATCAAGTTGACCCAACACTGCCAGGTCCACTACAGGAATGTGTCCCTAAGCACCTTGTCTACATGTTTTTAAAAAACCTCCAGGGATGGTGACTCAACCATTGCCCTGGGCAAACTGCTCTAGATTTGACAACCCTTTAGGTGAAGAAATTTATTTCCAATATGTAGTCTAAACCTTGTTCAATCTCTTCACCTGGAAGGAGAGACTGACAGCCAACTCATCACAACCTCCTTCCAGGGGGCTGTAGAGAGTGATGAGGTCTCCCCTTAACCTCCTTTTCTCCAGGTTAAACAACCCCAGCTCTTTCAGCCACTACTCACAGGACTACTGCTCTGAACATTTCACCACCTTTATTGCCCTTCTCTGGACACCTCAGTGACTTTCGTGCCGTGAAAAGCCCAGAACAGGACTCAGCACTCGAAGTGTGGCCTCACCAATGCCAAGTACAGAGGGACAGTCACTTCCCTGGTCCTGCTGCCACACTGTTTCTGACACAAGCAAGGACGCCACTGGCCTTCTCAGCTGCCTGGGCACACTGCTGGCTCGTGTTCAGTTATCAGTCAACCAGCACCCCCACGTCCTTTCTGATGGGCCACTCTCCAGCCACTCTTCCCCCAGCCTGCAGCACTGCACCGAGTTGTTGTGACCCAAGGCCAGGACCCCATACTTGGCGTTTTTGAGTCTCATACCAGTGGCCTAGGCCATTGATCCAGACTGTCCATATCCCTCTGCAGAGCCTTCCTAACCTCCAGCAAATCAACACTCCCATCCAACCCGGTGTCATTTGTGAACTTACCGAACTCTCTCTATTCTCTCACCCAGAGCATTGATAAAGATATTAAACAGAATGGCCCCAGGTAATTAAGTTCTAGCATGGTAGCAGCAAACAATCTAAATAATTCTTGAATACCTTGTACTTAAAGAATCCAAAGTCATACTTAAAAATTGACCTCATCATCAATGAACACTGTTCTGCTGAACAGAACACTAAACTGGAATTGTTGCATATTTTCCCATAAGATTAATTATATTTGAAATATAGTTTCAAATATATTTGAAATATTTGAAACTATATGAATAGTAATATTCATACACTTGACAATGTCCTAATGTCCAAACTTTTTAGTCTAAAATGTTTCCTCATCATTTAATATGATACAGCGAGATTTTCTTTACCGGGATTCAAGTTTATACTTTAACTGAACTATTTGACAGAGACAATAATTCTTGGGGTAGTGAGTTTTTCTGTGTGCGTGTGTTTGGGGTTTTTTTTTAATTACTTTTATTTGTTTGGGCTTTTCTAATTTTTGTTTGTTTGCCCTTTTTTTTTCTCACAAGAGAAACAGTGTTGAAATAGGGTCTTTTTTCATAAGTAAAATCTCAGAAGTATGAGGGTAGGAAAACGCAGAACTGAATAATTTAAAATCAGAATAGGATGAGGGAATCCCCATAAGCACTTAATTAAATAAAATATTTCAATGTCTTATCCTCTAATTACATCTTCTGCTTGCTTGGGAATAAAATAACATCTATCTTGTTACGGGCACTTTTGGTATATGAACATATGGGTACTGTCATTACTAAATACAACCATATTATCTCTAATTTGAGCATGTTAAGGTGCTTAAAGGTCCATTAAACAGCAGCCAATTTTTCCCAAAGTCTTCAAGTGACGATAATTATCATATTGTCTAGTAAAAAAGGGGAGAAGAGAGGAGGATGGAGAGAAGAAATGTGTTAGCATTCTACAAAGCAACCACGTAGCATTTACATTCAACTCCGACCGTATTAAATTTCCCACTGTTGAAGGTTCATTAATTCATGTCAGTGTGAAATACCAAGGCAGTTTGTGTGTCTGGACACTTCTGTAATTGTATGCCAGAAAAAAATAACCTCGAAAAAAAGTCATAGTCTGCAAATAATAATGACTTCTTCCTAATGTAGAGAATGGGCAATTAAACAAATTTCTTGAAAGTTTACAGTCACAACTGTTTAGGAGTGCTGTCATTGTTAAATGCTGAAAAATAAGAGACCTAGAGTTTAACTCATCTAATTAATATACAGCTCATACAGGTCTTTTGTTTCATTTCAGTTACTCATGAAGTTATTAATGAAAAGGAAGGGTACATTTACGAGTTTTCCCCCAAAACATTGTTCAGCAGTAAGACTTTTGGCATGGTACATTTCAATTCTATATTTAAGATGAACAGAACCAACCTATGTAAAGTGTAAACACCTACTCTAGAATATTTTCTTTCACTAAATTGCTGTGAAAAGCTTCACATTTTTTCACAACTTTTAAAATCTTTAAAAAATGAACATTTCAACAAAATATATGATAACTTTGTCTTCTCTATTTGCACAGTAAAACTAAAATTCTTAGGAACATTTGTGTTGCCACTGTTCTATTAAGTGAATACTTCTATGAAGCGAATGGTCTGTCTTTCATCATAGAATCACTATTCCTTAATTAGACTTAATTAGAGGCAAGGGATATTAGTCTGTACAGAGATGGGTGGAAATCTTACAGATAAATACTGAAGTTTAAATGATGTACCTCAACACCCTCCCTTTTCAAAATTTCAGACTTTTGTACTGTTGCCAAACTGTGTGTCCTGATTAAAAGTTTGTATTTAACACAGAGGATTAATAGAAATCTCTCTCCAGTCAGATGTGATTTCATCTAGCATGAATTCCTTGTAACATCTGTTGGGTTGACTGCCCTCTGTGATTTTTTTCCCCTTCCTTTTATATTTTAGAACTACACAAAATAATTTTGTTTTATTTGTTTTGGGTTTTTTTCCCCTTTTTATTAGTCACTAATGTTGTGCCTTTTTACAAATTGTCTTTCTTAAATTTCCACAGAAAAAGATTTCGGGTTTAATTATATATTTGAGCGTGGGAGTGATAAGAAGTAGGAATTTAGGGTAGAATGTATGGTCTCATATTGTGACAAGGTATCTTGTGCTTCTCTCCTTACAGCTGACACCCATTCACCCCTTCCCTTTCAATTATTGTTGGATTATGTACCTGATACAAAGGAAGAGCTGTGGTACTTTGTTTCCAAATGGCATTAATGAACCACATCTCTCTCCTCTCTCCCTGTCCTCTCCTGAATGATGGCCCAAAAAGGCACAAGAAGGATCATCACATGGAAGCATCTTCTCCTTGGTTTCTTTTCTAAGCTGGTAAAGGGATCAAAGTCCTTTTCTTACCACGTGGAATTAAATATAACATCTTGGTTTTTTTAAATCCCCTTGTTTTAGTTATTTTATTACATAACATTAGCTTTAATTTACAATAGGTTTTACCTGTAGTTTTCCCTCCCTGCAGTCAAAAGAATTATCACTCCCATAAAAAGAGAACTGAGTAGGAAAGTAAATGCCAGGTGGGTTACTGCAGGAGATTATTCTACTGTATTATTATTGATAGAAATCTGTTCAGAAAGTATACTTTTTTCTCAATTCTGTATAACAAATTATTTCTTTAATTTTTATGGCCCTTTATCCTTGTGTGTGATTTAATGGCCCATTTAACAAGTTCAGAATTCCTTAGATAATTCTAGAAATCTGTTTTGTAAGTAAGCCTTTCTTTATAATTATTATTTAAACTTTAGAACACAAAGATGGCTTTGCTTATCTGAGGATACTGTGTTCAAGCCGCCTATATGTATAAATCAGAAAAGTTACTTTTGAGAGTAATAGTAATACATCTTTGGTCTAAAAACAGCTGCTGGGTAAGGTCTAAGATCATAGGTTATTCAATAGAAATTGTTTAGACTCATGGTGGAATTAGTAATGACTATGGTCCCTAAATGATTACTCCTTCTTCAGTTTGCCTTGTGCAACATACACAGCCTCCCAAGCAACAGTTACAGGAGAAAGTCATAGTTGTGACTGTCTAGGACAACACTGAGACTCTTGGAGATAACCTGTCATTAGCCAGTAAATTACAGGACAAGCTGTTTAAAAACCTTTTCTAGCGTAGAGCATGAATAGGATGATGTCAAAAACCTGAACGTGCCATAAACTCTGAATGGGGATGAAACCAGGCAGAATCAAACTATAATTTATCTTGGAGGCAACTTCTGGGTGTCCCTGATCCAATCTCTGGCTGAAAGTTGTGTCAGCTGAGTTCTGGATGCTCAAGGCTTCGTCCAATCTAGCTTTTATTACGAATATATTACCAAAATTTCCCTCAATGTACCTAGTTGCTGTTGCATTGTGTTGTGGCGCTGCACAACTCCAAGGCAGAGTATAAATGTCTTGCGAGATATACTCCAGCAGGGACTATTTGTGGATACATTGCATTGCAGTGTCGGAGCTAGGCCAGGATGTGCATACCAATGTAATTATAACCTAATGATATTCCATCTTTCTGAATATTCCATCTACTACAGGTGGAAAAACGCTTTTTGAACTTAGTGACAGAATACAACAGAGGCACATTCTGTTTTGTGCTTGGTGTACGCTTGTGCTTTATTTATAGTCAAGATGGCAGAGTTCCAGAATAGTGCAGGTGTTTGACAGCTTAACAAATTTCCTCCTTGTGCCAAGCTAAGCAGTAGAGTGGCTGTGTGTGAAGCTGTGCATGGTAACAAGCCAGAGAAATGATGAAAGATGCAGTGATGAGAACCAGTCCTGGTCAGTCATGCTCACTGAAGCTGGTGTGGGAGAGTCTGAGGATGATTATTTCAACGAGGTTATCTTACAGGGAAACTTGGCAATTGGGAAATAAAGTCAAAAATACAAAACCGAAATCAAAACATGCGAAGACCCAGACCTCACAAAACAAACGTGGAGTCTACTGCAACAAACAAACCCTGCAGCTCCCACTAGAGGATGGGCCATCAAGAAACTCTACAGGAGGAGGAGGGAAAGTGGCCGTCTGTGCTTGTGTTTTGTATGAGTCCCCTATCTGTGTGGTGCTGAAGGCAGCATCATGGCCACTATCGGTCTGTGACCAGTCATGTCAGTGTCCCCTGTGTGCATGTCTGTGGGTACCTGTGCAGCTCTGAGGCTGGTTGAACATGTACACAGAAAAATGACGGCTATTTCCCACAGCCTGGGTGTGGGACATGCCCAGGCTGGGGTGGCTGGTGCAGGTGGCCGTGCTCTTGGCATCCCTTAACTCTCCACATATCGAACTACACTCAAAAATGTTTTCAGAATAGTTCTGTCCTGATGCTTCTAAAATAAAGATGGAAAGCTAAAGAAAACTGAAGCCCATTACTCAATGATATTTAAAACATACAACTTTTTTCTTTCTTCCTTTGGCTTAATAAGCTTTGTCAATATTAATGCTCACTAGGCATGTTTATTTGCCCATTTAAATCAGTGTGTCTTGCATTGATACATTGCTGCTGACAGTAGTAAGCTGCTCACATTTTTTTTCTAGTGAAAATATCAGCTCTAAAATATCTTTTTAAATGGACACTGCTTTTCTCAACATTTAGCAGGGAGTTATGAGGTGAATTATGGTGAATGTGTTGATGATGATGACACATCTTGTCTTGCTTTAGAAGTAAGTAAATATAAATATCAGAAATATTCAGTTCCTGTATTCTCACCAGTGTTTTGAGTGATATAATTACTATAAATTTTGGGTTTATGTTCTACTTGTGTTTATTTTTCAACCTTTCTGCTATTCCTCATGATCTGATGTCTACCAACTTATTTCTCTGTGTTTTCATTTTTTTTAATTTATTTTTTATCACTGTTTATTTTGTCTACTAGTTTTAGGCTTAAGTCTGTGTGTATTGTCATGTTTTCATTTTTAAAAGCACTTCATGTCCTGAAAGACCTGATCCGAACATATTCTCCTGTCAAAAAGACCATCTGTTTCTTGGGAAAAATAGTTTCAAAAAGTAGTTTTCTGTGTAAAAAAAGCTTTCTTTTGTCAAAGATTTTGCATTATTCAATTTGCCCGAATGCAAGAAGATTCAAGTTTGTGCTTTATATGAGAGAAAAGTTTTGATCTAGACGTGTGGAGCATAATAATCACTGTAAAACAGTACTGTTAAACAACCACATGGAAAGCTGATGTGAGATATAATGATCTAGCATTTTTTGTTAACATCTATGTATGCTATACCCTTGCCTTTCCTTGTCTTGCCTTGCCTTGTCTTGCCTTGCCTTGCCTTGCCTTGTCTTGCCTTGCCTTGCCTTGCCTTGCCTTGCATTTCCTTCCCTTCACTTCCCATTTCCTTCCTCTTCTTTTCCTCTCTCCCCTTTCCCTTTCTCCTTTCTCTTTCCCTTGACTCTTCTAGAGTTTCTGAAATTTTAGATCAGGATTTTTTTTTTTTTTCCCCTTTTGGTAAGTTTATGATGCTAATGATCAACGTCTTTTAAATTTTTGGAAAATTTATATTTAAAATAGCCTCCTTTGTTCTAAAATTTCTCCTTAAGTATAACAAAGACTCATTAGCAGAGAAAAAGCTCAAGTGATGGTGAAAAGTTAAAATTGAAGTAGTTTTTGTTATTGTTTTTGAAAGAAAGTTAACTAAAAGAAGGCAGCTCTTCAGAGAAGATCCACTTATTCCAATGTGATTCTCTAGGAAAAAGATATCCATATATCCCTCAATATCTATTTGGTTTGTGGGTGAGAAAAAGAAAAGAAATAACTGTGTCAGCTAAAAACATTTTTTTATATTGCTAACAAAAATATCAGAGAAAAAAAGAACTAAAATAATTACTTTTTTTTCACAGAAAATTGTTTATATATTTGAGTCTACATAAAAGTTATAATTGCCATTAATGACTGTAGACTAATTAAATGTTTTACTTAAAGTAAAAGAATTTCAATTATGTTGTCATGAGCTTTCCATTCAATAAGAATTCTGAAAACATTCATAAAACACTTATACACCAAATAGAATATGTAGAATATATATATTGGAAATCTGTCTGGTTTTAGGTATCCTATACAGTCCAGATAAGGTCTATGGAACGCCAGGCTTTGAATCACACACACGGGAAAGCAAATCCCAAGTCTGGAGGCGATGTTTCAGTTGACTTAAAATGTGCTCAGGTGCATTATGGCTACAGCTGTTGGTTGACCTTGGCGGGGCTAAACCAAGTCTCCAGAGCTGTTCCCCCACCAGGCACTCACCTTGGAGGCATCAAATTAGGACCAGGCAGGCTAGGGAGAACAAGGCAGCACAGGTCTGCTTATCAGGCTGCTGTATGACAAGTTGTTACTAGATAAGTCCATGGCAAGGCAGGGACAAAATTCAAGCTGACATTACTGTTTCATTGTAAAGCATGTAGGAAGGCAAGGAGACTTCCAATAAAGACAGCGATAGGCAAAAATCAAGACCAAATAAATTGAGGTTGACCCAGAAATGCCAAGAATTTGTCAGTCTTCACAAATCAGCAGAAAATGGAGATTTTGGAAGGGGATGGGGGAGACTGATTTCACTCCACATGGTAGATGCTACACATTTCTGTGCTAATTAAAATGAGAATATAGAAAACAAGTGGAATTACATTTGAATATCTCTTTTTTTCAGATTGATTATTACCCAATATATGTTGTTTGGGAGAGCCTTTCAAGCATATTTAGTGTGAAAATTTTATATGAAAACGAACTATGTCATTAGAGTATCTAATGTGATCTCCAGCTGCTGAATTTGGGTATATCTTTTCCTGGGGACTGTAAATTTTTTTTTGGTTTTTTTTTTTGAGTCTACAATAGATCCTACTGACTTTCACTGCAGTGTTATTTCCCTGGGATTATTTTTTTCACCATGCGTTGTTACTAATTCAGCTAACCTTAAGGTCAGTCACTGAGCCAGGGGGATTTTCTTTTTTGGACATTTTATGTTTAAGCTGCACACAGTTATGTTAAGTACCCTGATTAATATTGTGCAGACTTTGCTTTAGCTGATGGTGAGGATAGGTGAAGACAGAAGTAAACTGGAGTTAAGGGAATAGAATTAAAAGGATAATAAACTTGGTTGTACCTAATTAATTGCCTAACAGCTGCAGCTTCCTCTGTCGCTTCCTCCTTTAGGAAAATTACAAGAAACTCTAGGGAATTTAGAAACTTGCTGTATTCATAAAAGGAGAAGTAAATGTGAATTTCAGCTCTATAAAGCAAAGATATAAGTTTAAATTTTTATGCCTTCATTCAAAATTAAATGACTGGAAAGTGAGTACTCCTCCAATTATGCAGTGATTTGTAAAACAGAGGTTATCACACACGGTAAATAGTGAGGGCACTCAGAAACCATAATGCTGGCTCCAGCACTGATTTTCACATTACTTTGTGTTAATAACTGTGGGGCTTTTTCCTGTGTAAAAACAACATAATAAGATCACAGGAGGGATGGTAGGGCTAATTATTACCTGCAATGTGTTTTGATTACTAATTTATGAAATATAGTTTAGTATTATCACTAAAATTATATCCATTTGGATATTTAGCCTTTTCACCATCAAGCTCTCCTTTGCTGTGATGAGAATTTTTCCTGATGTTGATAATTTGAAGAAGAATGTCAAAAACTGGTTTTGAAAATTTGACTTTTGTAAATTTTAAAACTTTCAAATTATTGGAGGAAGATATAAACTTAAAACATAACTATAAGAAATAGAAGAGTTACAGAAATGCTAATACAAAAAGGAACATCAGAAAAGTCTTTTTGATTGCTTAATGGTTTCCTTTCAATATCTTTGTGTCTAACTATTGGGGAAAAAATATTTGAGAATTTCTACTTATTTTGTGCTAGAGTGAAGTTTAAACACACAAAAAATTTATCTAATTTGGAGAGAGTAAGAATACTGTTTTTATACTACTAGACAAAAATTATTTCTTTCTCCTTTTCATCTGTTCCTTTCCCCTTTTTTTTTGATGAATATTTTTAAAACCAAATCTTTTAATTTTAAGAAAACTTATGTTTGTCATGACTAAACCACTGAGGAACACATGGAACTTTATAGAATGTCATCTATTGTAAAATGTTCTACTTGCTGGAAAATTAATTTGATGTTCAGGTGTAATAACTTAGAAAAAGAAGAAGATGGGAACTACAGATTCTGAACTGTCACAATAAGGCAGGTAGTACATTTTGGCTGCAGATATGTAGAATGGGCTTGATTGGTTCAAGTATAATTGCGGATTTGTAAAAGAGGTTGCACTGGCATTTATTTGAATCTCGTGCAGTTATTCTTGTTTAAAAGTGGAAGGCTTGATTTAGCTACAAGATTTATTGAACACAATTGTGCTGCAGTGAACTGCAGAAATTTTATTAAGTGAAGACATCATTCTGGAAAGATCGAGTATTGTGCTCCTCCTGTGTATATTTTGCACATCCACATAAACATGTTCAGGCGTTCAGTTCTCATATTTTCATAATCCTACCACAGTATTTGAAAAGCAAACCAAGGGAATTAGAAAATGCCAGTTCCATTCTGAGTTTGATATAGAAAAGGATCTGCAAACAGATCAGGGCAAGAGGGAAGTAAGGGAAGAGAAGTGTGAGATCATGTACTGTAGTGTCCTAGATGCTGTTGAATATAACAGACTACAGAGATGAAAAAACTGAACTTTGAAGTATCTGTTGGTTTCTTGTGGGTTTTGTGGTGTTTAGGGTTTTTTTCACTCTTAAATACAATGCAATGTTTCAAATGCTATTATAATCTGAAAACTTCTACATTCTGTTCTTCAAAAAATTATTTAATGTCAGCCCAGTCATCAACAAAATCACTAAATAAGTAGAAGCAAAGAGGACAAATATTATTTTTAACATTATTAGGCTTGAAGTAGAAACTAAAATCTAGAATTTAGTGACATTCTTCAACAACAGAGCCCATCAAAACACTGAGAGCTTTGCAGACATTTTTCATGTTTAGTTGTTATTAATGGATCTAAAATTTCGGCAGTACATCAGGGTCTTTTACTACCTTGTTCATATAATGTATGGGAAATTATATGTTTTACTTTGGATTGTTTTCTCCAATCCAATTTTTTAAGTTTGTATGTTCATTTTTGTTGTTACCAAGAACCAACCGCATTCTTAAGAAACAAAATGTTCCTTGCAATACAAATACCAAGGTGCTTTGTCAATTTTCTGTGTTATTCATTCTTAGTCATGCCTTTTGATGTTTTTTTTTATAGGACTTATCTGCTGTGCTGTTATGTTTCCTTTTCCAACTCTGTGGGCCTTCATTACATTGGCTTTTAATTCATTTCAATGGTTTCAGTTAAATTTTGAGGTTTTGCACACAGAACCATGGTACAAATTTCTTAACGTGTTTTGCTGTCCAGATAGGTTTCCACATGGTAAGTTTCACATGCACGTGTATATTCACAGGTCAACATTTATTACATGAACCTGACTATGAAACTGAGGTAGTATAAGGTGCATTCTTCAGATTCTTGTCTTTCTCCTCAGTTGTTTTTCAAGGAAACAGTGCATTTAGGAAGGAAACCATAGCAGTTGCAAAGGTACAGGATTAATTATTTCCAAGTGTTGTAATTTTTGTAGATGAGTCCTAGTTTTCTTTCTTTACTTACACCCAGCAATTTTGTTAGTCTTTAAGGTGCAAAGATGGCGTAGAAAACAAGATGAAATACACTGTTATAACCAGTAGAAGAAATGTTTGCTGTAGGCAAAGCTAGTCTCCACTCTCTGCTGTCTTTCTGGAAGTCCCATCACGTTTTTTATTGTTCCTGGAGTTTTATTAAAATAAGCTGTCTACATTATAACGAGTGTGAGAACGGTGATATTTTTGTTATTCTCTTCACTGTGAGGCACCTGTATCTGAACTACAAGACTCAAGAAGGCATTTTTAATCACATGTGTAAGACTCCAAGTCCCAGGAGCTACCACCTCACAGGCTTTGCTAGGAGTTTTACTTTAATATATAGATATAGAGTTCTTTAATACCTTGACATAGCATCAAGAGAATAAGTCACAGACTTGTTCCCCGGGGATTTCTTTATTAATTTAGGGGAGCAAATATGGGAATTTGGCCAAAGTTCAAAAGGACACCACACAAGCTAGACAATTCTGTGTTTCACCACAATACTGACTCAACATACACTATTAATCCACAACACTTAAGTCAAAATCCAATAAACCAACAACACTTAAGGCAAAATCCAAACAATTCCACAACACTTAAATCAAAATCCAATCCCCCTAGCTCCAAGCCACCCTAAGCATCAAGAAAGGAGCAAAGAAAGAGAAGCAGAGGGAGCAAGAAGGGAGAAGAAAAAAGAGGGAGAGACAGGTAATACAGCTACCACTGAAACCTTGTAGAAGACCAGCTCTCACACATACAAGTGGCAGGGCCACAACATGAGGCAGACACATGCCTGTGGTTTTATCTGCTCTGGTCCCTATGGCCAACCCCTCCAGGTGAGGTCTCTGACCCATCAGCCACACTGGGATTCCTGCCAATCTGAGATGGATTAGGGGCTCCAGGTGTGTTATAGTTTTCTCAGACTGTTTGTGACTGAACACTACTCCAGGACTTCCCCACACGGGCTCCAGGGGCTGCCGTGAGGGATACGACACCACACCACTTCCCTGGGGTTTGACCCATCTCATCCCCCTCCACACACACACACACACACTTCCCACAAGGTGATTCTGCCCCAATAACAACTGATCCAGTGTCTAACAACACGTAACTTGTCAACTCTGCCTATCTCTTCACACAATCACTGGGCCTGCCAGTGGAGAATGAACTGGAAGAACAGTGGTGTTCTCTGTATCCTAACATAAAATAAGGTACATTTCTTTCTGTTCATTTCCATGTTTGGTTTGTACTAAGTTAAGTCCAAAATAATGTCAAAGTTTCTAGAAAATTTTCTTTTTTGAAGTCTCTTAAATAATGAACTGCGCTGTTCAAAGTAGTTGTCTGTGCTGACTGAACAGTTATGAGGGGTAACTACATATAGAAAACTTGTGAATA
Organism: Oxyruncus cristatus; assembly: GCA_013399855.1. Taxonomy (NCBI): domain Eukaryota; kingdom Metazoa; phylum Chordata; class Aves; order Passeriformes; family Cotingidae; genus Oxyruncus; species Oxyruncus cristatus. The sequence goes on from VXAY01001851.1 coordinate 46,401, forward strand.
AGAGAAATAAATCCAACATGTGTGTTTTCCTCTTTCTCTGAGCTGGTGGGTTTCAATCCTGTTGATCCACTGAAACCAAATGTGACAGAAATTTCCCAATTGAAATCCTATACCATCAACAGAATTAGGAATTTTCATGTGGAATGGAGACCTTTACACACTGTTGCTTAATTAGTTTTAGATACAAGACACTGAAGGATCAGTCAAAGACCTTTCCTATAGGAAAAATCCCCATTCACAGATGAAATCAATTCCAAGTTATTTATCTACTCAGTGGAAGATAAATAGTGTGTCTTGGTCCCAATGTTAGAACTTGTTTTTGTTGTTTTGTCAATGCAGGGATGGGCTTCTGCATTTTGAGTGCTTTGTAATTCCTTAGCCTGCTTCTGAGAAAAAAAAATAAGAAAAAATAAGTAGCATTAATTATATAATACAAAATTTTATAGCCGCTTTTATGAAGTCATAGGAGGGAAATTATTCTGGAAGCAATTTTTAAGAATGTTTATCAGAGAAAATAAAAGGCTGAAGGGAACGTAATAGAGCATAAATGCTTCATTCAGTGTTTCAGGGATTGAAATCCATGGACCAGTAAAGCTGAGGCACAAAGCAAGGAAGTGTTGGCTTTACCTATTGATGTTTGATGTAACAAAGTAAGGTGACCTTTCCAGAACTATTTGCTATGCAACATAAGAGAACAGACATGCTGGATGTCTAACACATTCAAAAGCCAGGTATTTTCTAGGGGAAAATGAAAAAAGGCCAGAAATGAATATGATTAGAAATGTTAATTTAAAAGTTTGATATTAAACATGATAATTAGAACATTATTTATATGTTATTTTCCACTATAACTTTAGTAATGTATCCTTGTTGCTTTTGCAGTTTCTCACTGCAGCCTCTTCTCTATCCACACATGAAGCTTTGTCCACTTTCAGAGAGCTCCAAATGCATCAGTACGTTTCTCAGGGGCTGTTATTGGGACTGGCACTGTTGTGACACATCTTTGTCAGTGACACGGTCAGTGGGATTGAGCGCACCCTCAGCTAGTTTACTGATGACACCAAGCTGTGTCGTGCAGTTGACACACCACAAGGCTGGAATGCCATCCAGATGGATTTGAACAGGCTTGAGAAGTGGGCCCATGTAAACTCCATGAAGTTCAACAAAGCCAAGTGCAAGGTCTTGCACCGGGGTCAGAGCAATCCTAGGCAAAAGTACAGTCTGGGAAGACAGTGGAAAGAGAGCTGCCCTGAGGAGAAGCACTCAAGGGTGTTTGTAGATGAGAATTTCAACTGGACCAGCAATGTGTGCCCACAGTCCAGAAATCCAACGTTTTCTGGGCTGTAATGAAAGTAGCATGACCAGAAGGGCAAGGGAGAGGATTCTGCTTCTCTACTCTGTTCCTGTGAGATCCCAACTGGAGTACTGAATCCAGCTCTGGGGCCTCAATACAAGAAACACATGGACCTGTTGGTGCCAGTCAGGAGGAGGGACACTGAGTTGGTCAGAGGGCTGAAGCACCTCTCCTACAAAGACAGGCTGAGAGAGTTGTACCTGTTCTGCCTGGAGAAGAGAAGGCTCTGGAGAGACTTTATGGCACCTGCCCATACCTAAATGGGGCCTGCAAGAGAGCTAGAGATGGAGTTTTTACAAGGATATGTAGTGATAGGACAAGGAGGAAAGGCTTTAAACTGACAGAGGGCAGACTCAGACTAGATATAAGGGTAGAATTATTCCCTACGGGAGTGCTGAGAGGTTGCCCATGAAGCTGTGGATGGTCCATCACTGAAAGTTTACTAAGCAAAGTTGGATGTGGCTCTGAGCAACCTAGCCTAGTGAAAGTTGGCCCTACCCATGACAGGGGAATTGGAACTAGATGATTTCTTAATGTTCCTTGGGGTTTTTAATTTGTCTTTTTAATTGTTAGTTGTTTTTTGGTTTGTTTGTTGAGTTTTCTTTTCATGTGCATCAGATCTTTTCTGCTTTTCAAAAATATTCAGCTGAGATAGGCAGAAAAATTAATCATTATCTTTAAACTATAACCTAACATGTTGGTGTGCTTAGTGGGTAAAAAGATACAGATAAGGAAAGATTGACATTTTTGGTTGTTTTTTTTGTTGTTGTTGTTTGGTTTTGTTTGTTTGTTTGTTTGTGGGTTTTTTGGTTGTTTTTTTGTTTGTTTGTTTGGGGTTTTTTTTGTTTGTTTTTTGTTTTTTTCTTTTCAATTCTTTGAGCCTAAATTTAAACATGTCTCGGTCACTTTAAGATTCATCCACCTAAACAGAGTTGTTTTCTTCCTTTGAAATGCATTCCCTCTGATAGCTAACTAATTAACTAACTCTGATTGTGAGTAATACAGAACCACTGAAAATATAGACAGGAGCTTAAATGTTTCTAGATGTGCCTTCAAACCCCACTATCTCAATTTTTACTGAAGCTGCTTCAGTTTTTCTACAGACTTAATGCTTGTACCTGAGACTAACCAGAACTCCTTAGGGAATTGCCTGAAGCAATTTGGGTTCTTTAGTTCCTTCTGAAACAAAGGTGTGCTGATACAGGTAGGGCCAAAGATTGAAGCTGAGTGAATCATTCTCCCTGTCTGGATAAAATAACAATTTATGAAACAGTCTGCTCATATAGAAAAGGAATGAAATAAGTCAGAGTCCAACTAACCTTTTTTTTCAAGGTTAGATACGTGAGAGAAATTTTATAAATGAAGAAATTAAGTTATATATATATATATATTCTGTGAGATTTGTCACCCTTGCCTATCATTCATTTGAAAGAGTTACTTAAAAATCTTGCCCTCTTCTATGACACCAGGTTGATGGAAAATAAATTATTTTTGCCAGTTTACACCTTTTGATTTTTTCCCTCTTCAATATACCTTTTTTACAGGACATGGAGATATGACCACCTGTAAAAACTCTATCCCCATTACAGTCATGACACTGTTTTTAATGTTCTATTAATAGGGTATCTTTCTTATTTTAACTAGAATTGGATTCAAAGCTCTGCTTTATGTTCTGTGCATAGTGTAAGCAGACATAGTATTTTACAGGCTTCTTAATTCACTCCATATAACAAACAAAAATTAAGCAATACTGCATTTAGAAGGAATATCTGGAAACACTTTTATATTGTAAATATGCTGAACATATGTGGGTTTTTTTCCAAAATAAAAGGTTAAATCATGCTTAATATGCTGAGGTAGTATATAACTCTGGAGATAAAAAGGAAATCATCATGCTAAAAATGGTATGCAAGTGTGGAGGATCACTGATGAGGTACTGCCTTCCAAAAAACTTAATCCAATATCTGACCAGACCATGTGTAAAAACCAGATAATATAGAAATGCCAAAAATTATGTTTCGCCATTGTTGCTGCCTGTCAAAACCTCCTACCAAAAATTCTCTGACGGTTTTCTGACAGAAATTCTCACCAGAGATTCCTGCTGGAGCTTTCCTGCCAAAAGATCCTGCCATTGTTTATGGTTATCATATCTCTTTGAACATCCGAATAAGGCTACGTGCCAAGAAACCACATACAACCTCCTTAGAACACCATAAAAGTTGAGGGAAATTTTTTTGAAAAATCAGGGAGAGGAAAGGGAGAGAGGACCAGTTACCCTAACTGAGAATCTCTCCCCATCTCCCCCTCACCTTTTCTCTGTCACCGCGTGCTGCCTGCCTGTCACCGGAGACGGAGACTCTGCCGGTCTGGAGAAGAACAGAGACCAACCGTGCCACACGTGTGAGTTATATCTTATCCTTCTAGCCCTACCACATTTCTGAGGGACAAAAGGTGCTGCTGAATAGGGACCCTGCATGTCCTGGGACATGGCTCAACATGAGTGGCGAGGCCACACATCCTGCCTGCATTCCAGAGAGCTAAAGCTGCTAAGACCCACCCGCAGCTAAAGAGATAACATGGCAAAGTGACAGAGACAGAGGAAAAAAAAACACGAAGAAACTTCTTCTT
>VXAY01001851.1:58461-78479 GCA_013399855.1 Oxyruncus cristatus
GAAATCTTGAAAAAAGTTGTCCATGAAAGGATTCTGTGCCTAAATTATAAGCTAGTAGTCAAGCTTAAGACAGAGAAGGCATGACAGATCATTCATTCCAAAACCTTACTGACTCTGAAGTCATCCCAACTACATTATCTTGAATGTTTTCCCAAGTTCAGTGTTTACTATTATTATTATTATTANTACTTCAGCTGAGCATTATGTGATCTGTATCCTGTCATAAAGCAATGAAAGAGTATATCTTATATGAAGAATATGCATTACAGAGGACTTTATCATTGCCCTCAAGCTATTTGCAACTTTTATGCTGACTGCTATTAGCTTTACACAGCACAGTCTCAAGTAAAACAAAGAATGAGTTTACTGACCAATTTCACTAATACAACCCTTTGCAAGAAAAAAATGCTACTTGGAAAAAAAAACAGCTAAGGGAATATTTTTTTTTTTCCTAACAAATTAATACAGAAGAAATCAATGCAAAATCCTTTCTCTGTTGATTTGATAAGGGAGAGAGGAACAGTGTTTACAGGTTTATATTGCCAGTTATAGAACAAAAAGACAATCTGGCATTTTCCTGCAGTATTGTTAAATTGATAACTACACTTGTTCTCTGTATGAATTCTTTAATACAGTCTAATGTTACTCTATTTTTTTTTTTTTTTGTTCTGAGAAATCAGCAGCAGCAGAAAAGGAATCATTAAAATACATTGCAGTTGTGTGGGGTAGTGACAGAATAAATATTTCTGTGTTTATTATTTCAATGATAATAACTTTTCAGCAAGATTTGACTATTGAACTCATATAAGACTATAGGCTATAGGACTCATAACAAGTTATGTTGAACCCTATAGCCATCTTTCTGCTATAAGTCAGCTTTTCATGTCTGAGTTATGGGTATGCAAGTTTTAGAAGAAAGTTCAGTATATTTAATTCTGGAGTCCAGGGATTGGCGGTACATTACTAAAACCTGTAGTAACTTGTATTGCCAGACAAATTCAATATTGAAAGATACATAAAAGTGAGTGGACTAGTTAGTCTGCATACAGATTTTTCTCCCTAATGTAGATGCCTAACACCGTCAAATGTTCTAGGTTATCCAGCATCAGAAGGATCTTCCAGAATTGCCTCAATCTTCAGCAGGTCACATGCCTTGACTACTGTACTGATACACATAAAAATGGCACTAAGCTACATCTTGGTGAACAAAACTGCACCCTAAATGACACCATAAAAAAACAAAATATGCACAAAGTGCCAAAGAAAAAATATTCACCGTTCAAGGAGCTCTGAGATTTTTTTATTTCAGAACATCTTTTCATAAGGGAATTCTTACTTTTTTACTGACAAAATTAATTATTTTATAAATCAGGTTTCTATCTCTACCCTTTTACATCGTGCTGTAAAAACTAAGTACACGTTTTCATAGGTTGGAGGAATGTATTTGAAAGGAATTATTGGCTGTATTGAACCTCTATTTCAATAATGTAATAGGCAAAAGAGAGAGGAGAGACTCATAGGATAAAACTATAACTCAAAAGTTTATAAGTCAGGAAATAGGTAATTTTTGGTGAATGCAATTGTTAAGATGCATTGTCTATATTTCCTCATATGCCAAAATGTTTTGTTAGTAAGAAAACTACTTTTGGTCTACAAATTTTCATAATTTTGGTACAACTTCCTGAAATTAATCTGAAAATTTTCCTAGAGTCATGTCATATTTAGATCCACAATGTTATGGGATTTTACTTCTATGTGATTCTGGCATCCAAATACACAACATAAAATCTTCCTTTATTTACAGGAGAAAGAAAATATTATTTGTAGAACAGCCTATAATAGGTTCATGTTAACATTTTTTTCTCCTCATAATTAAAGAAAACAGAAAGGATAAAGGAGAACAACTGTTTCAAGTTTTTACTTCAGCTATGTAGACTCTAGAACATGATTTTCCAACACTAAATCCTTTCTCCCTATCCAAACAATATGTTATTTTTTCTAATCCATGAGCAAATCTCAGCTACCGTGGAAAGAAATTTTAATATTTTTTCAACATGTGATGTCTCTTATCTCGAGAAAAGACCACGATTTTTTATTAACTCAAGCCTACAAGCTTCCTCTATTAATCTTTTTCATTGAACTTCTGAGACTAAAAAAAAAAAAAAAAAAGAATTTATCAGATATTGAAAGATATTATTGAACATTTTGTAGCTTCCAGTCATGTTGTGAGAATGCATCAATCTATTGTTATTTCAACCACTATATTTTACTTATATTAGTCATTCAAACTTCCGCTTTTGACAGTTATTTTGCCTTCATGTCAGTTGACAATATAGAGTAATCAATTATCTCTCTCACCCAGCAAATATACAGAAACACAGCTGACTGAAAATGGCATTGCTTCTGTCTGTCACTTTAAGTGTAGGGAAGGGGCTGTCAACAAACCTTTGATGTGTATAAGCACCTTTAGAGGTGTTTTAACCATTCAGCCATCAAAATTCCCTGTAGGAGGACACTTAAAATAAGATTCTGCTGGTCCTGTGATTTTGAAATTTTGTACTGATTATTTATTTCATCACTGACAGAGGCCAGCTGTAGGTTATTGTTCTTTTACCCTTTTTATCCAGTGTACTATTTTCCTAATCCTGTATCTTTCATTCCTTCTCAGCAGTTTTGGTTATACAGAATTTCAGATTTATGAGTAATTCACTGTTTTCCCTCTAAGCCGTACCCATAATAAGATAGAAAGCTACAATAAAAGGGAAAAACTATATCTGCACCATTCTTGTGTCTTCTCTTGACCTTTTCTAGCCAACAAATGTCTGAAACTCAAATTAGTTTGTCACCTAATTGTAGCATGGCAGAAAACTTAGTTAATCTGAAGAACTATTTTTTGAAGAAAAAAAAAAAGTATCCTATTTTGAAAATTGTGTTTTTGCTTCAAAATCTTAAAATGCCTCTTTGACAGTCATTCTGCCTATAATGCTCTCAGATATGAAAATTTCAATGTGTTAAATTAAGGTCACATAATGAAAGCAAAAAAAGGCAGAGTTTATTCTTGTTCACCTTTATGTTATTAGAGAAACCTGAGTTTCTTAACACAAAACGGTTATCAAGCATTGGAAGTGGCTGCTCTGAGAAGTGGTTGAGTTATCATCTCTGGAGGTATTTAAAGGACAGCTACATGCAGCATCCAGAGACGTTGTTTAGTGGTGGACTTGGCAGCGTTACATTTGTAGCTCACTTGGTGGTCTCAAAGGTCTTTTCCAACCTAAATTATCTATGGTAATACGAAAGTGTAAAAATAGCACTAGGAAATTTATAAGGAAGAAATAAAAGAAGGGAGGGAGGGAGGTTGAGAGAGAGGGAGGGAGGAAGGGAGAGACGGAGGAAGGGAGGGAGGAAGGGAGGGAGGGAGGGAGGAGGGAAGGAAGGAGGGAAGGAAGGAGGGAAGAGAATAGAAGGATGTCACCACCTGTGGATCCACCAATGAGACTCCATTGTTGCCATTTCAATATGTGTTGGTCAAAGTGGTGGTCACCATCTTGATCCACTGGGAGCCCAACAAAGATTTTGATGGGTTAGTATATGTTCAGGGATATGTAGGAATGCCCAGGTACCTATCCTGGGTGGGCAGGGGAGGAGTCTTACACTGTCTAATGCAACGCTTTGGATCATGTGCAGTCACTGGACACTGGCATGATAAAACTATCCCGTCTCCACAGGGTCTGCATATTATCTGGCTCAAAACCTACCTAGCAGCCTCTGGTGGTGGATGCTCTTATGTGGATCAGAGATTTCACTACACACCCAAAAACCTCTCCTCCTCACCCTTGGCCAGGGGGTGTAAACCCAGCCCTAGCAAAGCGCCCTGCTGCCTTTGCAAATGGCCAATTTTTTTTGATCATTAAACATTAACATTCCAGTCTCTCACTACAATATTTCCACAAAATCAAACTGATTTTGGAAAGGTGAATATTCACTCGCCACTAAAGAACTCGCAAAAGACAGGGAGATCAGAAAGCCAGTAGATTTTAAGGAAGAAGATCAGGAGGTCAGCTTGTCCTTTCAGTACTGTCTTTGTATTTATTTAAAATTAAAACAACTCTTCTTTCTTTATTCCTACTCCAAATTAAATTTTCATCTAAAACTTCACAAGAATTCCAAAAAATACAGTGTTTTACATACAAGCAGAGTATTTCAACCCCAAAGGTAATTGGTTTAGAAAGTGTAGGTAACTGAAAATGAAGATGGGGAATGGAATATTATTGCATACTAAAGTTACTGCTGAGACAATATAAAACCTAATGAATAAATTCATCCCAGTAGGAATAAATGGAAATTAGAATCTGTGACTGTACAATACAGAGCACACATCACATTGGAGGATTATATTTGTTTTGAGGAATTTATTCCAGCAAAGACTTTGCAAATATAGCTGTGATTCTGCCCAGAGAACAAAGGAAGAATTTAATTTTTTGTGTGTAATTATGATTTAATTTCTAGGCCAGAAGAAGCAGCATAGACTTCCAAAGTCCAGGAATTGTTTATGGCATCTATCATTTTGTTGTTAATTTTAAATGAAAACAGATACAAACAGAAAATTACAGCTTTTTCTTTCACTCTGTTGTTTCCTGCATCTCTTGTATCATATTTTTGACTGAGCAAAAATAATCTCTATTCAAACAACTTAATCTGGAATCAAACTGACTAAAGGCTCAAGGCCTTTACCTTTACAATTATGGATACAGAAACTCAGATATCCTGACCTAAAACTTGTCTCCCTTGGGCTCTGAGAAAATTTATTTCCAGTCCTCTTATTCTTAGCTGTTGACATTGGTTGGCATTCAGGTTGACCTGAACAAAGCACATCTACCTGACTTCCTTATCTCCATACTAAAAAGAAAAAAAATATAAAATTATCCTTTGTACTCTGTTTTGACCTTAATATTGCTGAATAAAAATGAACTATTTATCAGAAAATATTTGTTACGTTCCAAAGAGAAAAGGTTTTAAACCCAGGGGTAGAACCAAGAAACTAAAACAATAATAAGAACATAAGCATTGAAAACTTCTAACAGCATTAGACACAAATGCATATGCATTTCACTTCAGAGAGTTTTTTTACGAAACCAAAGACAGAAGTCCCAATATGACAACTGGAAGACATAATTTTGTGACAATGACCTGGATAAGCAAGAACTCAGACAGTGTGCACTACAAAAGTAATAAAATCCAAGTTCAATCCAAGGAGAAGAAATAACAAGTTCTGTAGTACTTTTGTAGTTACAGTCATTAAGTTCTGTTTCCTGACTGATATGTGTGAAAATTTAAAGAGAGGAGAACAAATCAAAATTATTCTCAGAAGAAATCACATTTTTCTAAAAATCTACATGTCAGAGAAAGAGTACTGTTCTCTAAAAAATCCCAGTAGATACAAATTTCTGATTTGTTTTGAGATGATGGGTTTTTTACTTTCTGGCAGGCTTTATGTGAATGATTATCTAGTCCATTTCTCACTTTGAAAGAGGAAGCTGAAACACTTAATGAAAAATGTATTTTTTTAAGTATAATTTTTCAAGCATCAAGCATGCACGTAAGTAAGCAATCTTACTATTTGGAATCACCCACCTCCAGCAAGCTTCTAATGCTTTTAACTGAAAAAAGGACACCAGTTTCTTGCATCCAAAACTTTAGCAATCATTTTTCCATGAATGACTCATGTTCCATGGAGGGCACAGCTACTAATGGCTTACAGATGACTCTGTTGTATCAGACTGACAGTAATTTTAAGCCTGGCTCATATGGTCATACATGACATTGGAAAGAAGTCCTTTCTCATCTCTTATTGCAGAGGATAGTCTAGAAAGGCAGGACCCCATAATACCTCATTTTCCCTGTACTGCAAGTAGTCTGAATGATTTGAGTCAATCCTGTCTTATCAGTACATCCTCAGGCACACTAGTGTTAGAAATGTCTCAAAGTGAACCCTGCAATAAATGGTATAAAAAGAGCTAGATGACCAGGATGGAAGACTAAGGTAAAATAGCTCCCCTATGCTGTTATAAACACATCCCAATAAACCACTATTGTGGTCTCCAAGCATGTGGTTTTATGCAATCTAGCCCCTCATCTTGGCTATGTTGTCAGCCTAAACTGGAAAGCCACAGGAATTTTAATAGCTTGTAATAAGCAGAACTAAACAAGACCTCTCCAAATAACAGAGTGAAAAAAAGTATGCAGAAAATCATTACGGCATCTGCAATGTAATAGCAGATATTTAAAAGTTAGAGATTGCAATCAAATTAATGTTACTATAAACAAGAATTTAAAGTTGTGTTTAGTACAATTAAGATAAATGGAGGGGTGGGTGGAGGGGTGGGTGGGTGAAAACAGCAGTCATTTTTTATAAAAGCTATTTATTAAGCTTCTGCAGGAAAACATGTGCTCCCTCTAACTCACTCTCACATCGTATTTTCTTTGATTCTTATGTACCCAAGTCTCACCTTTCTGATTGCACACTCTCAGCTGTACTGTTTTTCCCTCGTGTGCAAGACAAGAGGCACACAAACGTAGCTGTCTTTCATCTCAGTGTTCATGCTATATAATGGTATTTAATGGACAGAAGGGATTGTAGTATTTCAACTATTCCTGTGACACTGTAGTACTTTAGCTGTTTTTATTACCTCCACAAGACAAAACGCTATTATTTATAGAATCATTTACATCAGAGAAGACACTGAGTATTCAACCCTTAACCTAACAGTCCCAAGATCACCACTAAACCATGGTCCCCATCACCACGTCTACACATCTTTTAAATACCACCAGGTATTTAAAACCACTTCCCTGGGCAGCCTGTTCCAATGCCTTTCCACCCTTTCAGTGAAGAAATTTTTCCTAATAACCAACCTAAATTTCCATGGGTGAAACTTCAGGCCAACTTCTCTTGTCCTAAAATTTGTTACTCGGGAAAAAGTCCAGTACCTACCTTGTTACAACATCCCTTCAGGTAGCTGTAGAGAGGAATAAGATATCCCTGAAGCCTCCTTTTCCCAGGCTAAATAACCACAGCTCTCTCAGCTGCTCCTCATGGGACTTGTTTTCCAGACCCTTCACCAGCTTCGTTATTCTTGTGTGCATCAACTCCTTTGCATGCATCTTGCATTTATATGCACTATGCAAAAGTGATGAACCTTCCAACAGGCAGTACAGGTTTATTCTACTATTGTGAGATGTCAATATTTTTGTTCTTTTTCTTTCTTTCTTTCTTCCCCAAGTCCTCAGACAAAAAACAAATAACTAGTATCTCAGTACTGCCTTTTACACAAACTATTAACACGGAGTTATCTTTTTTCCTTGATAAAATACATTTTTGTAATTTAATTTAAATTTTTCTTATGCATAAAAACCCAGTTATTCTCTTTCTTCTACTTTCTTATTATGCTATCTTTCTTCTTTCAAAAGAAATACTGCCTACTAATTTTTAAACATCTTATAAAAGAAGGATTAGTATTCTAAATGAGAACAACCAGGCCTACACATCCAGTAAATAGGGAAGTATTCTCAAATCTATCTATGACATCTTGTTTGAACTCTTTTTTTACAGAAATCTCAATCACTAGGTTTTCTAACCATCATAAAGAGTTACCTACAGTTATTAACACCAGAAGGTGTTTGCACTTGGTTTGACCTTGCTTTAATCTTGCATAACAAAGTATTTCTTTTAGACTTCAGCTGGGATCATCTCCACCCAGTATTCTGTCTTACTGGAGAATTGTATCACAGAAGCTTTAGATCAGTGAAAATTCTAGTACACACACCTTCACTATATGAGTCGTAACATGGACAAATAAATGTCTGATTTACTAGGCACTGATTGGTAGCCATCACTTATATGTATCTACCACCATGATGCACTCATACATGAAGATGTCTTGTGAATGTTGCATGGGGTGAAGTGGTAATTGGGCATTTCGTTGCTTTGAAAATAGGTTGTACCAGAACTACTTTTCTAATATCTGATACCGTCACTAATGTTTTTTATTAGATGTGTGTACCTTGAAACAGGAGACCTGGTTACTCAGCATTTGGAGATGGTTAAGATATTCAAAGGGTTTTTTGCTTTGGTCTTCCCCCGCAAGTGCTCCAGCCACATTCCCTGAGTCACAGAAGGCAAAACCAGGGATAGGGATATTGAAGAACTGCCTGCTGTAGGAGAGGATCTGGTTTGAGAACATGTGAGGAACCTGAAGATTCACAAGTCTATGGGATCCAATGAAACGTATCAGTGAGTCCTGAGGAAACTGGCAGAGGAAGTGGATAAACCAATATTTGTCATATTTGAGACACCATGGCATCCTAGTGAAGTTCCCACTGACCAGCAAAGGGGAGATATAACCAGTATTCAGGGAGCTCTTACGGTAGCTGGATACTGTCAATTCAACTTTACTCACTTACTTAACAAATGCATTTTTTGTCTATCAGAGAAAAGCTATTCCTATTTCTTCTTCTATACTGGTCAGTAAAGTTCAAATTCGTTCAGGCTCTCTGCTGGGCTGATTCTTTCCTAATTATTTTATTACAGTTGCTATAATCATCAAGTGATAAATAACTGAAATCAGACAGGAGAGAAAAAGGGAATTCATCTGTCTAATTAACTTTAGAGCAGATTTTATAAAATATAACACAGAAAATACTGGCCATCCTGATAGAAAACCCTACTGTTGAGGGATAACTACAGATTCATTAAAATAAATCTGTGTCTTAATTCAGAGTGTTTTGTTTTGAAGAAGTTAATCTCTAAAAGAGTGCTGTATTCCAAGAATAAAGATTACTCCAAAGTTCAGCTTTTAAATGTAAACTCAGATATGCTTGACTTATGCAGAGCTATTATGCTGTCAGTCACTGCAAGAATTGTAGATTCACTTTCTCATTCATTGGGAACTGAAGGTCAAAGAAGGTCTACCCCCTCAACGAAAAATGCTGGTAAACTGGTAACTATGGATGATGAGAAGGCTGAGGTACTCAAGAAATTTTTGCCTCAGTCTTCAGAAGCAACCTCTCTTCCCACACTTCTCGAGTGCATGGACTGCAGGATGGGAACTGAGGGAATCAAAGTCCCTCCCACTGTAAGTAAAGTTGACGTTCATGGCCAACTGAACAACCTGATTGTACATAAGTCTATGGGACGTGATGAGATGTATCCCAGAGTCCTGAGGCAATTGACTGATGTATGTGCCAAGGCACTCTCCATGAAATTTGAAATGTCATGACAGCCAGGTAAAGTGCCAGGTAACTGGAAAAGGAGAAATATTGTACCCATCTTTAAAAAGGATAGAAAGGAGGACCCTGGCAACTACTGACCTGTCAGCCTCACCTCTGTGCGTGGGAAGATCACGGAAAAGGTCTCCCTAGAAGGTACAGAGAGGTGATTTGGGACAGCCAGCATGGTTTCACCAAGGGTAACTCCTACCTGACCAACCTAGTAGCCTTCTACAGTGGAGTAACTGCATCAGTGGACAAGTGAAGGCCTATATATTTATCTGGACTTCTGTAAAGCTTTTGACAGAGTCCACCACAACACCTTTCTGTCCCAATTGGAGAGAAATGGACTTGATGAGTAGTAGATTGTTAGATGGATAAGAAAGTGATTGGATGGTCACATCCAGAGTATGGTGTTCAATGGCTCAGAGTCCCAATAGACATCTGTGAGAAGTGTTGTCCCTCAGGGATCACTACTGGAACCAGTATTATTTAATATCTTCATTAATGACATAACTAAGAGACCAAGTGCATACCCTCAGTGAACTGCTGATGACACCAAGCTGACTGGAATGGTCGACACAACTGAAGGGTGGGATGGCAGCCAGAGGGACACGGAAAAATTCAAGTGGGCCCATGGGAATCTCATGAGGATTCAGAAGACCAGGTTCAAGGTGTTGCACCTGGGCTGAGGCAACCCCCAGTATCAGCACAGGTTGAAGGATGAACAGATTGAGAACGGGTCTACCAACAAGGACTTGGGGATGCTGGTGGGTGAGAGGTTGGACCTGAAGAAGCAATGTGCAATCACAGCCCAGAAAGCCAATTATATCCTGGGCTGCATCAAAAGCAGCATAGCCAGCAGACTGAGGATTCTGCTCCTATATTCTGTCCATGTGAGACCCCACCTGGAACACTGCATCCAGCTCTGGGGTCCCCAGCACAAGAAGGACATTGATCTGTTGGAGGGAGTACAGAGGTGGCCACCAAAATGATTAGAGGGATGGAGCACCTCTCCTGTGAGGAAAGGCTGAGAGAATTGGGATTGTTCAGCCTGGACAAGAGACAACTTGGAGGTGACCTAATTGTGGTCTTCCAATACCTGAAGGGAACCTACAAGAAGATGGAGGGGACTTCTAACAAGAGCATGTAGTGACAGGACATGGGGGAATGTCTTCAAACTGAAAGAGAGTAAGTTTATATCAGATATTAGGAAAAGATTCTTATTGTGAGGGTGGTGAGACACTGGAACAGAACAAATTGCCCAGAGAAGTTCCCCCAGTCTTGGAGGTGTTCAAGACCAGGTTGGCTGGGGCTCTAACCAACCTGGTTTAGAGAAAGGCTTCCTTGCCCATGGCAGGGGAATTGGACATAGATGATCTTTAAGGTTCCTTCCAGCCCAAAACATTCTATAATTCTATGATGCAGTGATTTATTCACTGCAATTTTTTCCAGAGAATCAAAGCATTTTTTCTCCATGTTTCCAGTTTCAACAACTTTACCACAGTCTCAGTACCCCTATTATTCAGCAATGAACAAAATTTCAATTTCCATTCTCTGAACTATGGTTTGCTTAACTTACAGTGGACTTGATTTTTTTATTGGTTTAACCCATAAAATAAAACTAAATGTAATAGAAAAAAAATTGCATATTTCTTTGCAGAACTGAAGACTTTTGAAGCCTTTTTGAAAGACTGTTTAAATTTATTTGCCTACTTTGCTTTACCAGATGGCATGACATAGTCAACGTGACTTCCTTCTAGAAGTTTGGGTTTTCTTTTCTGGAATTGACAAGAAAATAGGAACACATCACACTGATCTCTAATAACCACCTGGCAATGGAGCATTCCTGAAAGAAATATTATTTTCCCTCTTGCATGTCTCAGAGGCACTTTTCAAGCAGTACATTTTGTCCTTTGTAAATACATGATCATCAGCTGCCTGTGCACAGGTATGGTTGAATTACATTATTTTAAATTTATAGGCACATAATTGTAAATTCCATCACTAAAGAGTTTAAAATATGCTGGTTCCCTTTAATATTTCACACGACTTTTACTTCAGTATTCAAATGTCAATGAAAACTCTGGAAGTGAATTTATTTGTAATACATATGAAGCTCCCCACTATCCAGTTCCATTTCAATACTCACCTTCTACCTTTTTCAAAATGAGTAAAAAATAGTTGTATGTGTATGTTCAATACACAGGTATCTTATCCAAACTTTACAATTATGAGAATATGTAGCAAAGTGTGTCCTGTTAGACATTTGGAATACTGCATGTCAGGCCAGTGTCCTTTCCATAGTCTTTTGTAGAAATTAATTTACAACAGCTACTACTTAAACCAGTGCAGAAACTTCCATAGAAAGCTTTCATCTGCTTCATCTGGTGACTAGTAAATCCCAGACATTTACAATAAAATTTCTTGTGGCAAAGATAAATTTACAAGTCAGTCATGCAAAAGCATTGCCAAATCCAGCCATAAAGCCCCGTAGATCAACAACAGAAAAGACAAGGATTAAAATACCAGGAAGTTAATCTGTTCCAGTGTGTTCCAAAGAGTTTCTGAACTTTACGTCTTTTCATATGAAGAATAAAAACAGTTTTCATACCAAATACATAACAGGGAAAGAAGAAGGAAGGCTAAAGAATCATGTTTTTGTTGTCCCAGAAACATTAAATATGAATACTTTCACCATATTTGTTCCTTTCAGAGAGTTTCCTTGTGAAGAAGTGTGTGTGGGGAGTTACATCACATTTAAAAAGCAATTCCTGTCACTGACAGTAGACAATTGACAGCAAGGCAAAAAGGGGGCATCAAAGGATACAACAACCAGATATTTAAGCTGTAAGTGCCCTGGTGGAAATAAGACATGAAGTTATATCAGGTAATTGAATGTTAGTAAAGCACTTGTGCGTGTTCAGGGTCTACCAGTTATATTACAATGATAATTACTTCTGACCTTATGCTGTTTGATCACAAGCTTTGCTTTAAAGACTTTCCTCTGTGTATAAATATTAAAAAACATACAGTATATATAAATAACAGCTATATAAATACATATAAAATACATAAATATCTTATATAGGTAAAATCATTCCATCTACCCATGCTTGCATTATGACATAATCATGTCCTTTTCAAGCAAGTTAGGGACTTCCTTCTCCTTTAACATACTACGCTCTTTATCTAACTTTACATCTGAATTTAAAAACTGGAACTCCAAAGCTTAGTTACTCACCAAAGTAATCATACCAAAAGTGATAGCTTGAGACTGATATCACAGATTACACCTGTGTGTGCAAACAGAAGCTCTAGTTGTCTATCAGATAAATATTATCACTTCCATGCCATGTTTTGAAACTTTGGTTTTGTATCATGAGAAAACTCAGTTGCAGAAAAAACAAATAAACAAAAACAAAGAAAAACTTCCCATTAAACCAAACCAGCCAACAAAAAACAACAAAAACAAAACCCAAAAGCAACAAACAAACCTGCTTGTAACCATGGGTTTCTGACTTTTTTAAGTCCTGTTTTGAATAATTTATAAAATAAAATAATAATATAGGCCTCTTTGTACATTTATATAGTTTTAAGGAGTACATATATTTCCAGAATCTCATGGTTATACTCTTGATTTTTAGCAGTAACGTACACAACCTGAAAGCTTTTTTTGAGAGGAAATATTTGGAGCAATGTCAGATGACACACCCAGTTTGAAAGTCACTTGATTAGTTTTTATCAGGCTGTAGAATATTTAGATTTTTAATTTCATATATTTTAAAAATATCCCAAGTGGCCACTCTTTTAATTAGACATTATTATTTATAGAATATATTAAGCATCTAAAGGCAGCAATTCTACTGTATTCACCTGCTGAGAAAACTGTTTCAGCACAATAAATCGGTAACAGTGGGGTATGAAAATCCAGTGGTTTCAGGTTCTTTGGAAATTTGAATAGTCTGTGAATTGTATCACAGAATGCTGGAAGAAATAGTTTCCAGTTACAGAGAGTAACTATTTGTGCAAGTCCAAGGGAAACTTATTTGAATGACATCTATTGAAGGACTGATTTGAATCATTATGCACAGAAGACGCTTTAGGAAGAATGTGATTTTAACCTTGAGGGCAAATAAGGGGAACCATCTGAGCTACTATATTACATTGTGTCCATAAAACAGAATGGTACTACTATACTGTAGTAGGTCATTCATTACTTTGTTTGATTTCCTTTTTCTCCTCTCAGTACTGTAGGAAGTCAGCAGGCATCTATCAAATCATAATTACGACATATATCAGAATTTCTGAGTGACTGTGTATCCTGTCTGATTACTTGCTATGTATTTCATTTGTAGCATGTCATATTTTTATCAAAATTTGCATGGTCAGAACTCACTTTTTTAAAGGGAAAATGGTTTAGTTCTGATTAATTCCTCATGATGGTTTACTTTTTTTTTTTCCCCTCAGTGGTGTACAGACCATCTGTGCCTCTGTTACTCTTAAATACTCTCCTAACAACTTTTGAGATTTCTGAACATTTCTACTTTAACCTTCAGCCTTCTTGGAACATTTTTGGGTCATTTAACTTGAACTAGAAACATTTAGGTTTCCAAATCCAATTATCAAGAATCAAGTGCAAAACTGCATCTCTAAATAAAATTTCCTCTAGATGCTGGTTGTTACGTGAAGCTTTGAGGTAGCTTATATCACAGAACTTTCTGAATAGACCTGAGGCCTTCCAAAGTAGGTACACACTGATTACATGGGCACCAAGACTTAAAACCTCAAAAATCAAAGGGAGACCAAGTAGCAACTTTTTCTGTTGTTGTTTTTTGTTTGTGATTTGGTTGGTTGGTTTCTTTGTGTATTAGTTTTTCTGCTTTTTAAGTGGGAAATTACTTTGAAAAAGTAGCTGTCTTTCCTTCTTTTCTCACTGTTAAAGTAATAAATCTCACTGAGATGAAGGAAAAAATATATCACCTCAGGGTTCCTCAACATACTTTGTATACAAGCAAAAAATGAAAAGGTACAGTAAAGCTTTTCCCTTTATTCCCCACCTCATTGCCTTGTAGAAGAGCAAATTTGCAATATGATGAAAGACAGAATGTGCTTGAATACACTTCCCTGTAAGTAAATCTGAAGGCAGAATGCATCTTTTTCATTATACAGTTATAAGGCTGTAGAGGGTAGACTAGTGCCAGAGCTCATAGTTAAATTTACTTTTTAATATAATAGAAGAAAAGAAAAAAGGTGTACTCGAGACAGAGCAAAACCACAGCATGTTGTACTGTTATGAGAATTTTAGGCATGTTATGAACCTACCAGCCATGCTTCTAGACACAGTTTTCCATAACACTTTGATAAAAGATGTGAACATCAGAGGCAATTTCCAAAAGTAGAAGTGCTGAGACCATGCTTTGAACGCCTCTGTATCTTTCTTGTAGTTGGGGTCCTAGAACTGGACATGGAACTGGAGGTGTGGCCTCGAGGTGTAGAGCCACATAGCTGCAGCCATGAAAGCATTGTGGAAAGAAGGGGATTAATCAGCCATCTGTGAAAACTTGTCTTTCCCTTGGATGATACTGCTAGCATTTGTAACAGATGTGATGGAGAAAAGCATTTCACAGCTATTGTGCCGGGCACTATACCATCATTAGGGAAAACAACAGTGTAATATAAGAAATATGACAGAACTAAACAGAAAATTTTACTGTTAGGGTTAGGGTAAGGTTATGTAGCTTTTTTTCCTGGTTCACTTTAAATTATGGCCCAGTTTAAAGGTATTAGGTCTTTGTAGCATTGGCAGAAAGAAAGATCTTTTGACGGGAAAATCCTGAAACATCTAACTTTCTCCTGGGGAAAGTGCTATTTTCCTGAAGTAGCCAGTATAATGGTTCTAAGTGATAAACTCAAGGTAATGAATTAAAATTATTTATACTTTCCCTGGGTAAAAATTAATGGATCATATACATATAGTATATGGTGGTTTTTTACTCTACTGTGAAATCATTCTACAAATTTATTATTTTTCTGGTTAGATGATAGCACTTTTCAGTTACTGTTTTCATGGCTGTAAAACCTTCCAGTCCTTCAAAGGAGCCTGATATAGAGGGAGGGAATAAAATTCAGAGGTATTAATTTGCCACAGCGTGTGTTAGAAGTCTACAGAAGACTAGAAGTTACTGGGGATAGACACAACTTTTCAGAACTGGATAGAAGAAATATAAACAATTTTCCTAGACTCCTGTGCAGTGTTCATGACAGAGTGAGAGAGATATGTTGAGAGAGAGATATGTTGAGACCCAAAGTCACACTTGGATCCACCCAACAGCTTCGATCCTCCCTCTGTTTTGAGAAGATCTGTTCATCTTCGCATTTTCTCACATACTTGGATTTTTTCTGTCCTCAGTATCCAACTGGGGAACAACTGCAAAACTGGTAAAACCCAAAATTTAATAGCTTTAATAAAACTTCCAGAAAATTTTAACTTAATAGGAACAACCTAATGTGGAATCTCTTAACAAAACATAAGAAGTCGTCAGTAATAAGTTCCCTTTGGTTTGGAAAATATAGAACAACTGACTCCTCATACTACAGCAAGTGGAGTGAAAAGGAGTACCAAACATACTTAACAATTCTGAAGGCAGAATATGTTTTTCAATAGGATTTTATACAGGCATGCGTTTAAGTATGCATATGCATACATATACTATGTACTATAAAAAGTATTACATAATGTATAGTATTATATAATATTCACCACCAGGCACAAGGGTGTGACCATGGGCAGGGGGGAAAGGAAAGAAAGAAAGGAAAGAAAGAAAGGAAAGAAAGAAAGGAAGAAAGAGAAAGAAAGGAAGAAAGGAGGAAAGGAAGGAAGAAAGAAAGAAAAAAAAAAAAAAGAAAGAAAGAAAGAACAAAGCAACAAAAGTGGTGGCATTTCACAGTCATAGAATAAACTTGCCCTACTAGTTGAAAAGCCAGAATACACAACCACTTCTCAGAACTTAGTTTTCATTGTAGCGGTGTAAGGATTTCAAACACTGTTAAGGTCACAGAAGGACTTTGCCATGAGAGAATCACAGAATGAGGAGAAAGGATGGTGCGGAGGTGAGATCTGATTAGCACATATCCTGGTTAATGCACTCAGACAAAATTCCCACTGTGGTAGTGTAAAGAACCAACTGCTCATACGCATATCAGAGGTCAAACAAAGGTCGTTTTCAATTATTCACTGCTACTCCTTCTGTTTGGAATAATGTTAACACCTCTGTAAATACAAGGTCAAACCTTTTGTCTCCAGTGCCTGTGAGACCACTGTAACTGTTTCTGTCTCAAAACAAGCTGGTTTTAAACAGTAATAACACCCCAAAACATCCTGTTACATCGACTCTCTATTTGTCCAGCAGTACTAGACTGTGTTTGTATGCAGGTGAACACAAACTCAAAGATAATAGAATTATCCAGAAAACTTCTCTCACCTGTGTTTTTGACAAGAAAAAATTTGAGCATGGCAGGTTTCTAAATATGTCTTGTATCTCTTAAAAAAATTATTAGAATCACTGTTGAGGAAGTGCTGGTTAAACTGTATCAGTTTCTACCTTAGTTGCAAAAACAAGACAGGGAAGATGCACAGATGGTAAATCATACCTGCAAAGATCTGTTATCTGTTTTACTCTGGCAGATTTCAAATGAAGAGAAGGAGCTAAAAGGCAAAATCTTGAACTTCAATACATTTGTGAACTGAAAACAACCAAAACAGAATAATCAAAAGAAAAGTAAATGAGGTGTTAGGTGTATGGTGTAAAGGAAAGCAATGCATGGTATTGCTTTTGGGACAACTACCTTTTTTATAAGATTCCATTTGCTTTCCTTACGTAGCCAAACTAGAATTGTGGTATACTCTGAGGTCTCCCTAAGACACTTTCATTTTCCCTTTCATGACGAAGAGTAAGTATGAACAAAGATAACATCCTACGACTTTGAAGCATGCAAAATCTAGCTGTTATATCAGCCTGCTGCTGAGCGGCATTTACACAGTGAGATTTTATCTAGGGGCCTTCTAAAATATGAGGTGTTCTGGGAAAAAGTAGGAACAGTGGAAGAGCAGAGGAACCACGATGGAAGCAAAACATGCTCCCGTTGGCTTTGAGAGTACTCCACAGAACAAACTCTCAAGCCATTATTACATCCTAACAGCTTAATCTGTAATAGTTACTCCATCTACACAAGATAACTGCAGTAAAGTGACTGATGAGAGAAAGAGGGAGGAGGACAAAAAAACCACTTCATTGTCTCACTTGAAAAGCAGATACATATACCCTTACAGATCTGTGAATAATAACAGTGTATGAAAAACCATCTCATGTTTGCTGGAGTTTCTGCTTAGATTATCCAAAAAGTCACTATGCTTTAAAATATTGCATTATTATGGGAAACAAACACTTTAGCTAGAAATAACACAAAAATGGCATATCATAACTTGTCTTGTAAGTTCCAGGGGTTTTATTTTGTTTGCAGTTGGGAGTCAAATGAGAAATTAATAAATGTCAGACAGAGGTAAATGTTTTCTATATGTAATATACTTGTTCTCAGATGAGTTATTTCTAATATTCACTTCTATGTATCAATTGATTATAATCAGTGAAAATGGACTAGGATATTTTTTTTAATTCCATTTCCACACACATTGACTTTTGGGCAGATCATTACATTTAATTAAACTCCTTCCATCTAATATTGCTATGTAGAACAGGGTTCTACAATTCAGAGCATATTAAAAGAAAATATCAGATTTGGCCGTGTACATCTTTCACAAGCCTCTGGTTGATAATCGTACAAGACTGTTTTTATGGCAACATGTTAGATTTTTAATTAACATTGTAAATCCGATTACTTACTTGCCTCCAAACCAGGCACCCATTTGTTAACTTATAATAAAATTTAAAAATGCACTAATATGCCCAAAAAACGCAGGATATTTTATAAGGTTTTATGCTGTAAAAGAAAGGTCTGAAACAAATTTTTTTTTTCAGATTTAAAAATTAGTAGAAAGATTCTGTAATATCAGATGATTCTTGTTCTTAAATCATATGCATTTATATTTATCTCAAACAATTTTACTCCTTAACTTCCTTTCTTTACCCTCTTAAGTCAGGACCTATGAAGACACAAATACCTTTTAAAGTGTGGTTTGTCATTTTTTAAAATGAAGGGGTTGATATAGGAGTAATTACATAAAAGATGTGACTACTAATTGATTGACTTATCTATAATCAGATGTGTTTTCTGTACTCAAGCAACAGTAGAGGTCTAAGTAAACAGTAAAGAAATAAAGTGAGGAGTTTCTGAAGACATACTTTACCTCTGCTCCACACAAAGCCACCACAGCTTGTACTATTTGCTGTTTGATCAATAATGGACGTATAGATTGAAAAATACACATATGTGGGAAAAGTAAGATTTGTAAGCCATAGTACTTAAGAAGTGGAATTGTTATAGCCTTACTATAAGTATTTAAATTATAAGAATTTCTGTGGTTTGATTATTGATCTAGGTTTCCTTTGCTACCATGCTATTCGCTTGATTTAACTGGTAACATTCATGTGAAGTATACTTTTTGTACACATGTTATAATCATCCTAATTCATTCACAGAAGAGCTAATCTGGAATTTCTCTCATGTAGTGATCAATGATCACTTTTCAGTTCTAATCTGTAACTATTCAAGACCTTTTAGATCTATTTTTTAATGTGGCTGCAATGTGCATTAGCTTTCTATTTTCCTTCCTTTAGAAAATTTTTTCCTATAACACTATACCTTCAAGTGGTGATCACAGGATCACTGGATTTAGAAGATACTTCTGGAGATGACTGTCATGGTTTAGCCCATTCCCCTCAGTATTAGAGTAGAAGATGGTTGATTCCAGGTGAAATTCCGGCTAAGTAGCCAATTGGAGACTTCTGTGACATCTCTATGAATTACATATTTAACACAAACCGGAAAAAAAGGGTTGTGGTTGTGTGTGTGGCGCAGGAAGAAATTTGAAGCCATGCTGTGAAAGAGGCAGGAGGGCCACCCCGAGTGGGGGCCAGGTCCCCTCCTCCCCTGGCCTTGGGCTGGGGGCAGGCATGGCACTGATGCCTCTGGCCGAGGCAAGTAGCAGAGTGGAGAGGAAACTCCAGAGAAAAACTGCTCGGCTGAGATGTTACAGAAGAAACTTCAGCTGGCGGAGAGCAGAGAAGAACTTAAGACAGAAACTCCAAGGTCAGTGAAAAGGAGGGAGTGCAGAGGTACGGGGGAGCCCCCATTCTCTCCCTTCAGCAGGCGAAAAGACTTTAAAACTAAAACCCCTGCCACCTGTGGAATGATTTGGAGTGAAGAAACTTTTGTGTGAGTTCTTCCCCTGGAGGCCTGGAGAGCCCGGGGAGGGTAGAGATGGCTTGAGGCCAGGACTGGATCACCTAAAAGCTGTATGTAGCAAGTTGCAAAAGAATTGCAGCCACAGAATGGTAGAGAAGCTGAGTGAATTCTCCTTGGAGGGACTGAGCCCCTGATGACCTTGAGAATTTGTCCAAAGGATAAGCCTTAACATTAAGCCCCCCCCCGTATGGGGGGCCCGGTGCAAGTTTGGACCGGGTGTTGATGGCGAATGACCCCCTTTATTGCAAATGGGGGAGCGGTGCTGAAGTTGGAGTAACCAGCCACGGCCGAGAGCCAAGATTGGGCGTTTGGCCAGAAGCAGAAAGTCA
>VXAY01001852.1:0-29179 GCA_013399855.1 Oxyruncus cristatus
TCTGCCTGATTCTCTGAGTCCAGAGACTTCTTTTGTACATAACCACAAGTTATATACTAAGTATTTTGATTGCATTGTAATGATATGTTTGAATTACTTCACGGTAGCTTGCTCTACTTAATAAAAGGTTTTGCTTTAAACCATAAGCTTTTACAAAGGATAAAATAACAATTATAATTTCCCATTACATCTGTCAGTCTTCCCAATGGAGAAAATGGTAGTGGTTTTTTGAGTTCCTGTTCAGCCAAGTCAGCTTTCTGCCTCCTTTGCTTGACTTCTGACATTTGGGAATTGCCTGCTCCTATGCCCTTAGGAGATGACGTTTGAAAAGTAACCAGCACTGATGGACCCCAGCACCTGAAAAAGCTTTTTTCTAGGAGACCTTACTTACTAATTTCTTGAGCAGCCTGAAGTCTGCTCTTGTCATGTGCAGAATCGATGGACTGACATCAGAAGAAAGTTCAGGAAAATTTTAGAATCTTTTGGTAGAGAAACCAAATTTGAATGAACTGAAATTAAAGTGATTATTAGTGAAAATTTACTATAAGAACAGTTAATTTGTTTAGAAAAGTGACTAGATAGCTGATTTTCGGGGTGAAAGAAAAAGAAAGCAAATGCTCATATCACCTTGTAGAATACCAAAAAGTTAGACATTTTTAAGTGAAATTTGCATTTGAAAATCATAAGCAATCTATCTACATTCATAAATAAATTACTTTCAAGGGAACAGATCAAGCCTTTCCCCTCTGGAAAAAAACCACATTGACTGATCCAACTAATTTCTAAGCTGTGGAGGCAAGAGCAGTTTGTGGTAATCTTCGGTAAAATTAATCATCAAGAATGAATATTTTTTTGTTGAAAAGTATGTCGACTGCTGTAGAAAACATACCACACTTTGTATTTAAGCTTCAGACTCTATTTCTAGTAAAGAGTCCAATAGAACACTATGGACAGAAATGCAGCATACCAAATCATATAACAGGTTCCTAAATTAGCTTGGCTCAAGTTAAATATTTAGAGAAGTAAAGCTTTTAAGAGATTAGAGTATCACTAGACAACAACTGCAGTGCAGAGTTACAAAATCATCATCTCAAAATGAATGCAGAAAATTAAATCTGCTGGCTTCAAGGCTGACAATCGTCAACCATCATAGGTTAATATAAAGTTTCAGAAGCACAGGACATCATCTTGTACTTGATTTATATACTGAGTATGCATCGAAAAAACAGAGTCTCAGGATCCAAAATTGTGGACACAAAAGAAAACAAACCAACCAACCACCTCTTTAAAAGTTGTACTCCCCAATACTGATGCTTGTTGGAAACACTGGGAAGCAAAACAGGTCCCTCAAATTAGTGAACCTTTTGGGAGTTTTTCTTAAAAGGCACTAATTATTTGAAGGAATGGTGAATTAATGCCAAGAAAGCTCTCTAAGTCATGCAAACATACTTATTCAAACAAAGCTGTGAAATATGCTTCAGTTTTTAAAATCTACCTGTCACTGATTTCCCTTAAAAAAAACCCAAAACACTCCTGTGTTAGACCTAACTTAGGACTGCACAGACAGGAGACAGTATTCATCATACAGAGATTTTTATATTGTATTTAATAACTATTACTGCATAAAAATCAGCATAGATAGAGGTTTATTGCAACAACTCAGAAATAAGATTCCTTTTAATTCAAAATTTGTTTCTCTTTTTCTTAGAATTATACAATTTTAGGCTTTGTAAATATGTGTCTCTCTAAAGAGAAATATATTACCAATATAGCACTAGAAAGGTTTAAATCCACTATCCACAGCACAACTGGGTTTTGTTTTTCTGTAAGCATCTCAAGGACAGCTAAAGAGCAGAGAAATCCCAGGCATGCTGTCAGCCATATATCCATCCTGACACAGCTTTCTTCCCATTGTTTGGCTTTGAGGGACATTCTCTGAAGTATTGTAGTTCAGTCTTATAAAAACAATCTTGCTTTCACTTCCCACGGAAAGGGCACTTTTTACTGGCTTGTGCAACTTATTATCAGATCAGCCACAACTGTTTTAGTTTTGTTTGGGAAGATGTCAGATAAGCCATGAGTCATAAGAGAAACATTATACAATGCTGTGGGGAAAAAAACCCAACAAGATGAAGAAGAAAAAAAGAACAAAAATGCTCAATCTCTATGGATAACTTTCAAAGCCTCTTGGAACAGTCCCATCCCTGATACCAAATGGATCATGACATGGTTTTTGTGCACAAAATTCCCCACTGTACAAGTAATTGCTGCCTGACCTCTTCTTACTTCAAGCAGGAGGCAAAGGATGTTTTTAAAAGGTGTCTTTGTAGAAGATGCAAGATAGCAGGTACTATAAGAGTATTTGACATTCAGCCCCATTCAGGCCTATGAATTTTTAGCTCTAGGCAGCCCCCTATCCCTATACTGTACCACTAGCCTATAGTAAAACAATAATCCAAGGCTCAGCAATTGTTGAACTCCATTCTTCCTGCTGAGCTTCGCCTGAAACTTCTTTACTGTCTGCAGGTAACCACTCTCTTTTCAGCCATTCCAAATGCTTCAATTTCCTTTTGAAAGTTGAATCCCAGCTTTACTACACCTTGGGTGAACAATCTATGTGCAGCAGAAGTGACACTAGAGAAACAGAAATAATAAACATCAAAGCTCCAAATATGCAATTTGCTATTTTGCTGAGACAGAAGGAAATGATGCACTGAAGTCCTCAGATTATTTGCTGTGCAGTTTAATCATACTTATACATGATTTGCATCAAATACAGAGTTGCAACAGAACATGAAAGA
This sequence comes from Oxyruncus cristatus, assembly GCA_013399855.1. NCBI lineage: Eukaryota > Metazoa > Chordata > Aves > Passeriformes > Cotingidae > Oxyruncus > Oxyruncus cristatus. The sequence continues at coordinate 2,802 of VXAY01001852.1, forward strand.
TTGCTTTTTACCAAATCAGAACTTAATACAGAGAACTTTCACTGAATAAGAAGAATGAACACATCAATATACATATTAAATGTAACGTCTGAAAGTTTTACATGTTTGTGAGGCATCAAACATGCTGTAACCAGCAATCTTCATTAACAGTATTATGCCACAGTAGTTGTTTGCCTTACACATAAAATGTGCATACAGAGAAAATTCAGGAAATAAGGTGACAGTAAGAAATCTGAATACCTGTATCAAGTCTCAACCAGTAACCAGTGCTGCATTGCTTTGGGCACATTATTTCACCTGGCAGTATATCAGTTTCTCAGAGAAAGGGGAATAATACTAGTGTCCCTTGTAAAACCTGTATATAATAACAGTGCATTTCTTCTTTTATTCAGAATCCTTATTTACACTTTGAAATTAAATATATGCTCAGTTTATATTCACAATTTATATGATAAAAAAAAAAAAAGGTGTTTCAGTAGAATGCTTTCTTTTCTTTTTACATTGGAATTAGACAGAATCATCACCTAGTTCCAAGCCCCCTGTCACAGACAGGGACACCTTCCTCTAGACCAGATTGGCTTGAAATCCCATCCAACCTGGCCTTGAACAATTCCAGGGATGAGGTATCCCCAGCATCTCTGGGCAACCTGTTCAAGTGCCTCCCCACTCCACAGTAAAGAATTTCTTCCTCATATCTAATCTAAATCTACTCTTTTTTAGTTTGAGGCCATTCCCCTATGTTCTGTTCTGTTTATATGCTCAGGTAAAAAGTTCCTCCCCAGCTTTCTTTCAGGCACAGGAAGGCTGGAATTAGGTCACCCCTAAGCCTCCTCTTCTCCAGGCTGAAAAATCTCAATTTTTTCAGCCTCTCCTCATAGCAGAGGTCTTCCAGCCCTCTAATCACCCTGGTGGCTTCCTCTGGACTTGCTCTAACAAATCCTGTGCTGGTGATCCCTGAGCTGGATGCAGCACTCCAGGTGGGGTCTCACCAGAGCAGAACAGAGGGGCAGAATCACCTCTCTCAAGCTGCTGGCCACACTGCTTTTGATATAGCCCAGGATACAACTGGCTATTACCTTCCAGTGGGAGAAAGTGTGGTATTGTGGGGAAGCGTCAGTCGATATTTGTCATGATTTTCTATAAAAATAATTCTGTCTTATACCTTTTGTTACTAACATTGTTGCTGTTAGTGTTCATTTTCTTCTCTCATTGCTGTTTCCAGTAAATTGTTCTTACCTCAATCCATGATTTTCTCCTTTTGGGTCTCCAATTCTCAACTCCATTCCCTGAGCAGGAAGGGGGACGGGAAGGCAGGAAGCAAGCAAGTGGTGTCTGACTGGGGAGAGTTTCAGTGGGGGCACTGAACTGGGGAGTACCATTCCTAAATCAGGTACCTCTGCATGGCATGCTGTCCTTCAGGTGTGTCAAGCGCACCACTCATTTTGGTGTCATCTTGCAAATTTGCTGAGGCTGCACTTGATCCCTTCATCTGTGGCATTAATTAAGATATTAATGAAAATATTAAATAACACTGGTCCCAATACAGACCTTTGAGGGACACCAGTCATCACTGATACCTATCAGGACTCTGAGTGCTTGACCACTTTCTCTGGATGTGACTGTCCACTAATTCCTCATCCACTTAGCAGTCCACCCATCGAATCCATCTTCTTCCAGTTGAGAGAGCAGGATGTTATGGGGAACCGTGTCAAAGGCTTTACAGAAGCCCAGATAAATGACATCTGCGGCCTTTCCCTTGTCCTCTGATGTAGTCACTCCACCACAGAAGGCCACTTGGTTGGTCACACAGGACTTGCCCCCAGTCAAGCTGTGCTGGCTGTCTCGAATCACCTCCCTGTCTTCCACGTGCCTCAGCATAGCTTCTAGGAGGATCTGTTCCATGATCTGCCCAGGCACAGAGGGAGATTGACAGGTCAGTAGTTCCCAGGGCCCTCCTTTCTACCCTTTTTAAAAGATGGGTACAATGTTTCCCTTTTTTCAGTCACCTGGGATTTCCCCTGACTCCCAGGATTTTTCAACTNCTCTGGGATGTAGCTCATCTGGACCCACAGACTTTTGCTCTCATTCAGGTTTCTCAGGTGGTCATGGACCTGATCTTTACTTACAGTGGGAAGCCAGTCCCCCAGTCCTTGTCCTGCTGTCCATCCACTCAAGAGGTGAAGACTGAGGCAAAAAAAAGTTGTTGAGTACCTCAACATTCTTATCCATTGTTACCAGTTTTCCAGCATTGCTTATTGGAGGTGTACACCTTCTCTGACCTTTTCTTTCTGATTAATATATCTGTAGAGGGCCTTCTTGTGATTATTTGCATCCTTTCCCAGGTTCAGTTCCACCTTTACTTTGCCCTTCCTCACCCCATCCCTACACAACCAAACTTCATCTGTATATTCTGCCCAGGTTATCTGTCCTCATTTCCACTGTCTGTATATTAGCTTCTTTCCCTTTAGCTTGACCAGCAGTTTCTTACTCAGTCATGCTGTCTCTTGCCTTCCTTGCCTGAATTCTTGCTCCTGGGGACTGTTAGTTCTTGAACTATATGGAATACTTGCCTAAAGATCTGCCAGCTCTGTTTCACTCCCTTGTCCCTGAGGGCAGTCACTCAAGGGATCCTACTGACTCTCTCCTTGAAGAGCTGAGAGTTTGTTTTCCTTAAGTTCGGGGCCTAACTTTCTCCTTACCTGATCCATATCTCTCATGACTGCAGTATCTGACTCCCTCAGACATTCTTCTCCCTATTTAAGGGAGGCACCCTTACTAGGAAACCGTATCACAGACAGTTCCTCAAAAAAAAGTCTGCGTTTATTGAACTTTAAATTACACAGTAAGGATGTACAGCCTGTAATTGCTACTGTCAATTTGGTCAGCTACTACTGACAATAGGGAGATCTCATAAGTATTCTTTGATATTCAAGATGATAGAGAATACCTTATTTTCTTGGACAATACCACCATTATGAGAGGCTCTATATCAACTATTTTAAAGACACAGAACATACTTTGCTATTGTCTGATATAGCTATTAGAGACGTTACAAGTTTCTATGTCTGAAGGCTGTTCAGGAGGAACTATGTTCCAGCTTTGTTTTGCAAAACGCTGGTTTTGTACCTGAGCAGAACCAAACCTTCACTTGACAAATTTTAAGATATATCTCTAAACACAGCTTAGCTTCAAATACATCAGCTATATGAACTTTGATGGAGTTATGACTCAGTGAATACTATCTTTGAGCCCTGTTTCATAAGTAGGACACAGTTCTTTCTCATTACAGATGGTGGTGCATATTTTTCTTCTTGGATATGCCACTGATTTATTGCAAGTTCACCACACTGCTAACATCTAACACCATTAAACTGAAAGGTTTTTCAGAACTTTCTAAGGCCTATATAAAGACTTCTCAGAGAGTAGCTATAAAACAAAAATTAAAAACAGCAGTAGATGCTTAAATGTCATTCTGTAACAGACAATTAGAGAGCATCTGTACACTTCGTGCATGAAAATAATTCTCTCTGGGTCTACCTTTCGCAGAGTTGATGTGTGTACACCGCATTTTTACCTCACTGCCAAATTTTACATCCTGCTTTTAACTCCACACAGCAAAATATGTTTGGTTTCAAGCTACTTTTAGAAACCACCTGCTCTTATAATGAAATCATTATCCAGGGTTAATAATCTCTGTCTAGGAAAGGTCCCAGAATGTCTGAAGTGCTTAGATGGAGAAATGTCATTAGTTTAGATGAAAAAATTGCAGCTAGTCACGATCTAGTGCTATCAACCATAAGACATTGCAAAGACTTTACAAGCACTGATTAATACTCTCAGAGCCCTTGATAAAGCAGAGATGATGTGATTTGAAAAACCAAAGGCCTAGAGATTTTCAGGTCACTGTTACCAAGAGCTGACCTGCCAGACATTGCTATGTTTTTTCTACATGGAAACCCAAGAAAGATGGAAAGAAAAGAAATTGGGAGAGGGAAAGGGAATCCATTATGGATTATCCACTACAGCTGCACTTTAGCTCCACTTCTGAAGAAAATGAGCAGTTCAAGGAAGTTCACTGTAACATACTCTCTCCAGATGCTAAAAAACTCGGGTTGTAAGTATTGTATTTTTCAGGTCCCTAGCCCTAAGCACTGTCTCAAGGACACTTCTACAATACTTTTCAAACCTACAGTGTCATCTTACAAATCCTGAACTGTCAGTAGAGTTGCCAATAACAGTGTTTCCAAGACATATGGCCTAAAATTTTAATTTTTCTGACTTCAGAAATGAAAGAGAGATCTACTAGAAAGTAAAAGTGAAAAACCACAGAGAACAGAATTGTAAAGACAATAAAAACAATAATCAAAGCCACAGGAAAAAAATATAAAGAAATGCAACTAGTATCAAACTAATGAAAGATGAAAATTAAAACAGAACAATAATAAAAAATGCAGAAACAGAAAATCGATCAGAAATTGCTGGAGGCAAGAATAAAACAACTGACATGGAACAAAAGAAGTGCCAATGCATGCAGAGATTTTTCATCTCCACACATCTAAAACGGAAAAGGATACCTGAAACCACAACGTAAGCATGGAGCTGTGCAGCTCCTATTCACCAGCATAAAAAATACCAGTCCAGGTGGTTTGAACACAAGAAAGATCCCAGAGAGTGTGGAAAATGACAGCCAGTGTTTTTAAGGAGGTAATTCGAGCAAAATCTCTGATAGATTAAGAGATTATGCGCAATTCCCCACATCCTGTGGCTTAAATTTCAGCTAAACTGGACAGGAGGGAAAATTATAGAACTTTTATTTGAAAGAGTATTTTCTTGGGGTGAATTGTACCTCTCTATAAACTGACAATCTCTAGTCCAAATTGGTAAGAAGCTGAATCCACCTTTTAACAGGCACCAAAATTATTTGGGTAGAGAGAAAGGAATGGTTTGAATTCAGCTCAATGAAAGACAGCAGTAGCTCCAAGCCTGACCTCAGACTTGAAGCACCAAGGACATGACCCTGTCACATCTGCCTACAGAAGAATGTGTTGCTCAGACTTCGAGAAGCTGACACAATACTCTCAAAGCTATTGGAGGGTCTTATGCAGAGCTAAATCCTTCATGTGCTCCACACTTCAGTTTCCATTTTCTGAGTTAAGGTTTCCAGACAGGCACCAGCAGAACTAAAATAATTATATTAAGTAGAAAGTAACATAGAGTCAACATCTATTATTAAACAAACATTTTTATGTCTAAAAAATTCCCTAGGGCCCTAGACAGGGATCAGGATCTTTTTGTGCTATTTGTGACCCAATAGTCACATATATGAGAGTATTTGTTAGAGAAAGAGCAATCATTATTTTTCTTTTAACTTGAACCTAAAAGGAGTAAGTATTGTGTTAAAACACTTTATCAAGCCCTTATCTGAACTCTTTTGCTCTCTTAAAAACCACTTAAAATAAGTTTCCAGTTCTTATTTTTTCTCAGTCTCCCACTGGCCCAAACCAATTTTTTTTATCCAAGCATATCTAAAGCTACTGGACAAGGATTACATCCCAGCAATACTCAATATCCCGAATGGATTCAACTTTAGTTTCTATTTCAGATTAATGTTTCTGTGCACTGGCTGGCTGCGTAACAGCAAGAAAAGATACGTGTCATTAAAACACCATCTTTCTGCAGTACTCATGTTAGGACTTTTGTACAGAGAAATTACCAAAGTACTTCCTGTAGTTGCACAGGAAGTAAATTCAAGTAAGCCATTAGATAAAATATTTTTCTTTTTTTAGTTTGAAATTAAATTTACAGTAACAATTAGCATCTGAAATAGTACAAACCACGTTTTCTAACACCATCCATTTATCTCTTCTCCGCTATCTAAGTGTTTTGCTATGTCTATTTTTATGGTAGAAGAGATCTTTCTGACAACAAAAAGAAAACTGAATTTTTGCAAGACCTTGAACTGGAAAAGCAGTTCAACATCTGCAGTGTCAGCTTCATCTAAGCAGTTGGAAATGGTCTTAGCAACATATTACAATTCTTTTATTTCAGAGACTTCCTGCAAGAGGAGTAATTATGTATGCAGTAGATGGGAAGCCTCTGGGTCATAGAAACAGGTATATCTTTGAAGGGGCATAAACTGATAACAGACTAAGTTGAGCAAGAGTTCCCCCCAAAAAAGTACAGAATTTCTCTGCCATCAGTTCAAACCCCAAGGAGCATCTCCCTTGTTAGTTAGTGGGGTGAGAGATTTTTTTCCTTAAATCCTCTTAGTTTTTGCAAGAAGTATAATAGTCCAGTGTTTGCCCTCTGATGGTCTTTATTCGGTGTTTTTTTGATGACAAGTCCCTGACTCAGTGTACTGGGTTACAAGGGTTTCCCTGCCCATCATTATTCCTCTGACCTTCTCCTGATCCTTGGTGGGGTTTTGTATTTACTGTGATCAGCAATTAACTAGGTAGCCTAACATGTATCAGTTCAGTAGCTGCTCAACAGAATATACATACTTCATTACAAATAAAGAGAGCACAGCACACAGTTTGCAAGTAGAACTGAAAAAATGCCAACCCAAAGTTACTAGTCCATAAAACCTTCCCCACATTTTTCTCCATTACATACATGAATCCTTGTTTTTGGAGTATTTTCAATTCTATAGTATGTTAGCCAGAAACTTTAGATCATGCCAATGTCCTAAAACAGCTGACAGCTAATGCACCAGATAACTCCCAAGAATCACCTATAAAATAGGCGTTAATGTAGGCCTCGTCATCACAGGCCCTGTAGAAAACACTTGCAAACTCTGTATCAGTTTTCAAATCCACAGGGTGTCAGTTTTGAAAATAAACAGTGTGGTTCCATTGCATCCACTTGGCTGCACAGATGCAAAAGATACAGTCCCTTCTGTATCCGTGCTTAATTACACACTGCTACTGTTGGTCTGTTTGGCCCAGCCACCTGTGGCTTGTACTTTTCCTGCCAAGTTATGGAAAAACAAGGCCTGATAAACGAGATCTTCGTCCTTGAAGGCAGCACTTTGCATAAACGAAAACTAATTGATATCTCATTATTGGCTGATGGCCCTCCAAGGGCAGTTGAAGGAGAAAGTGAAGAGGAGGGTGATGAAGTAAGCCCCCAGACTCATTAAGGGAAGACTCCCCAAGGTGTATGACGCAGGCGTGGGGAAATTCCAATGCACACACGCGTGTGCAGAAGGGGCACCACTGACATAACGGGGGAGGGACCGAGGGCCTCTGGCTGGGCGGTGCTGGCCACACCTGCCCAGGTAAACGTCAGTGGCAAATTAGATAAAAAACAGGTGGCTCGTGCTCGGGGGGACTCACGCTTCACACGAAGGACCACGCTGCCTTTGGCGGGGATGCCCGCGATGTGTGAGCCTGCTGAGCCTCCGAGGACGCAGCTGCTACGGAGAATTCTTGGCATTCAGAGTTGGTAAGATAACCTCGTAAGGTACACCTGTGTGGGGTGGGGTTTTACTGAGGGCTTATTTCCCTCCTCTTTTCTGTCTATTGGTTTCTTGTTTTGTTGGCCACTTCTTTGTAATAAATATTGGGGTTTTTTGAGCTTTCAATGGTGTTTTGGTTTCAATCCTGGCATCCCTTTGAACCCTCCCTGGAATGCCTTCACATACTGATACCTAAAAAGATGTCTTTATAACAAAATGATGCAATGACTCCACACATTATATCTACCAACACCACAGTTTTCCCATCTTAACATTCTGTTCCAGTTCTTTAGTGTCTAATGGTTTCTTATTACTCAAAGCTGAATAGCTTTAGTTTCATAGGTGCTGAACTCCATTAATTTTTATAGATATTAAGCTTAAAGCTTGTTTGTGTATTTAGGCAACTAAATATACAGTTAGATTAATTTTACCAAATCATTCTAGCTTTAATAAGAATTAATTCTGTACTTGTAAGAATAAGTCTAGCAAATGCTGGCTGACCTACCAATTAATTCAGCCAGGGTCACGTACAAACGTAAGAACGTCTATGTGAAAAAATGCAAAAGCAAACAATATATTTTGAATTCTGCGGTGGAAACAACAGATTAGAATATGCTTCCTGCTAATACCAATCCATTTGGACAGCAGAGAAACCTTGAATGTATAAATAATACTGTTGAACAAAAAAAGCCACAAAAAGTTGAGTTAATTGGCAAGCGATTTCAGTTTATGAAACTGGCCCAGAGGGAACATAACTTGAAAAACAGAGCTCTCATTCTGCAGGTGTGGAATCCGGGTATTGATATAATTGTACACTCATACATCACACAAAACAACTTCATGTCAGAAATAGCCAGTAAATTATACTGTTACCAGCCTCCATTTCTAACACAGCACAGGCAAAACCCTGCACTGAATAATATTTTTGACACAGCAGAACACACAATACCAAAGACATTAATCCACAAGGTCCATTAGAAATAACACTGTTATTACTTAATTGAAAACTTAGATAAACTGGAACTGTTTTCTCAGTGGGCTTCAATTCCTACAACAGCCTAGACTGGTAACAGCAGAAGCTTGTATATAAGCTACTATGTCACACTGTTCACCCCTAGGAACACCCCTAGGTGTCAGCCTAATTAATTCCCTGTACATGGTCAGTTTTGTTTTATCATTTTCTGAGTAAAGATAAGCAGAATAGAAGATTGCTTTGCAGCAGACCAAAGCATCATTACTTTTAGCTCCACCTATGCAATTTACCTTGATGCAAGCTGGTGACTTATAGATCAAACTCTGTTAACCTCATTACCAATGTTGAGTTTTTTTAAGCACCTTCAGACAGGTCACTTAATGACCTTAATAATTACTGTAATAACATATTCACAGATCTTATGATATCCTAGATTACATTAATTGATTTATGTCCATCTGTTGCTTCAGAGAATCCAAAATCGCACCTTTAACACAGCTTTCCTAAAGCAATTTCTTCAAACATATAAGCTTCAGTCCAACTTCCAGGAACAATTTTCCACATTTTTTTTCCTGTACCTAATTTATACTATAAATTAATATTGGTTTTGCAGCAGTGTAAGACTGAGAACCTTAGTGTTTTCCTAAGGCAGGAAATCAGAAACATAACTCAAATTTGTTCCTACAAAGAGAGAAATAATTATGATCACATTATATGCAGAAAGCTCTCTGCTTACAGAGACCCACTGTGACAGCTGATGACATAAAAGCTGAGACAGACAAGTCTTCCTTTGTTTCTTTATATTGTAGACTTCCAGTCTTAAATCATCTTTGCTGTATACCAAACAGATTCTCGCTTCAGTAAATTTTCAGTCCTTGCTCTCACATTACAAAAACTCTCTGACTTAGGTAATGGTGATACTGAATTCTGAGCAACAAAGAGGCTTTAAATTCTGCTTTGTTTTCTGGAGGATGTACCTGCTTTTTTCATATGCTCTCTAACATAACACTGAGCGCTTAAATCAATTGCAGAGTGCTTTCAAGCTGTGGTGCCTATTAGCACTGTAATGAGACAGCGCTTTGAGAGTCTGCTGTTTCTCAGCTTTCCTATTGCAATTCAATATTTGCAAGTCTCAGAGTGACCTCCAAAAGCTCCAGTTATACATAATACAGCTCATCAGTTACTCCTCACCAGGAACAGCAGGTCAGCTCCGTTCTCTCTCTTCTGCTGAAGTTTTGAATTAGCTTTAAGATAAAATCATTGTCCTGTGATATTATCAGTTATGGAGGTCCCACATCTCCCTCACATGCATGGTTTCATAGGAGTCATACATGTCACAAGAAAATAGGTTATCTGAAGAAACCTACAGTAAGCTATGACAGCTCTTTCTCTAGAGCTCTGCACACTGCAAAACCAGAATCCGGCCCATTGAAGTTGAAAATTAATACATCAGGCCTGAGCTGCATAGCATGCATCTCCCTGCAGTGCAGTGCAGGCCTGCACATGCAGATGCAAAGCAGAGAGGGTAAGTGAGCACTGGGAGTCTCTGAAACAAACACCGTCCAAGGATGCTTCATACCTTCAAAACAGCAGGAAAGCAGTCAGGAACAGCCAAAAGTCAGCTTTAAGTTTTGGCTAACCTTATTTTATCAACAATTTTTCACTGATTTTTAGGCAAATCATAATTAAAAAGACTAATTTTCACACACAATCTAAGAATCATAGAATCGTTTAGGTCAGAAAAGACCTTGAAGACCATCAAGTCCAACTGTTAACTCAGCATTGCCAAGTCCATCACTAAAACATGTCTCTAAGTGTCACATCTGCATGATTTTATCACATTTCCAGGGATGGTGATTCCACCTGGGCAGCTTATTCCAGTGCCTGACCACCATTTATGTGAAAAAAAGTTTTTCCCAATATCCAATCTAAACCTGGTTCAACTCAAGGCTACTTCCTCTAGCCCTATCACCAGATACCTGGGAGAAGAGGCCAATCCCCACCTCACTAGAACCTCCTTTCAGGTGGTTGTCGAGAGCCATAAGGTCTCCCCTGAGCACTCTTTTCTCTAGGCTAAACAATCCTCAGCCCTCATGCTCCCTCAGCCTATCTTCATAAGACTTGTTCTACAAACCACTCACCAGCTCCATTGCTCTTCTTTTGCCTGAATTATTCAGAAAAGGTAACATGGGATTGCTGTGTGCAGCACACTGCCCTCCAGGTTAATATTTTTCTTAGCTTATGAGACTGGTTCAGCTGGATTTATAGTTTACTAAAAACCAAACCAAAACAACAAAAATGAACAAACAAACAAACAACAAGAAAAGAAGACTTTAAAGTTCAAGTGTTTCAGAAAGAGACACCAAAAGCTGGTAGACTTGACAAAAAGCAGTATTAGAAGCAATCACTATCACAGATAGAATTAGATGTGGGTTATCACCGACTTACTGGTATGTACCAATGCCAAAGAGAAACAGATTAATCACATCAGCCACAGTTCAAAAACAAAATCCAACTGTCACCTTTTAAAGTTAATGTAATGCAGTCCATGCTCACCTTTCACATGCTCAAATATTGTACACCTTATAGAAGACTGTCTTCAAATACACAAGTTACTGGACTAACTTGAAGTTGTGAAGTCAAAGATACCAGAATGACTGGCATGATTATGTCCAAGTTTAGAAAAGATATAAGGGTTATTACATAACCAATATGCAAACTTTACCACCATCATAATCTTATTAGTCAGACTGCTCATACTGTCATGAGAGGTATAAACATGCACCATGTAACTGGTCTGTGCAGTGTATGGAGAATGTTCTGTGTTGGTCACAAGAAGCTCTCCTGGAGCCATATTTACCTCTTCTCTTAATTTCTACAAAAGAACAAAAACAAAAAGCAAACTCTAATTGAAGATGGTAAATCACAAGCAGGATTGTTACCTCTGTGAGTCTTTGCGATGGAGACCAATTTGATCACGCTAACAGAGAAGCTGGTACCAACATCTCTTGCGCAGCACCACCCTAAGTTGCCAGACTATCCCTCACTTCCCTTGGGGAACAGCTGCCATGCCCCACCTATACCCACAACACAAAATCTGAAATGCCCCAGTGTATTTTGCTCTTCCCCAATTTCTTCCTCCCTTCCTCTCTAGAATTTTCAAGGCCTTTTGCTTTGCACATATAACTTCACTGACAAGGTCGAGGGTGTGTTACCACCCTGTCCCCCTATTGTCCTCCAAGCCTATTCCTGGAAACCAGGGCAAACACCCACCATCCTCCTTCCAAGCCCTTATGGTCACCATACACAGGCTCAAGGACAGGAGAACCCCGCTCTTTGCTACCCCAACAGAGCAAAAACAGAAGCTCCTCACACTGGTTTGCATGAGAAGCAGATGCCACCAGACCTTTAACAGGGAGAATGGTTTTATACTAATCTCCACCTACCATTTGAAAGCCAGTGCCTAATATTTATATTCAAGTACAGAGGCCATTGCTTGTCCAAACATCACACTTTACACTGCTGCCAAGGTAGCTTGATGTGTAGGCCTGTAACAATACAGGCACAAGTAAACTGTTAACTTGTTAGCTGTGTATTAATGTGGAGGAACTCTCTGCCAGAAATCCAGACATATGAAGACCATACCATAAGTTGGTATTTTTTGATCAGAAAATGGTTTCATATTGAGCAAGTGGATGTAAGAAGTTATGAAATTATTAACATACTGTTGCCTGGATACAACGTTTTCCTATTTCATTTCCAAACAACTTAAAAAATCCAGGTTAGCTTTGTCCCAGTTGTTGAACTGAAAAGTAAAAATTCCTTAATCTTCAGAGAAGTGATGAGGCAATTGTTTTAAAGCGAAGGTATGTGTTCTTTGATTTGATATATATACACATAAAATTTTAAATAAATATTTTAAACTGTTTGCAATAGTATGTAACCATAATTAATTTTATCTATAATAATAAATTGTATTTCTTATCAGTTATTTCAATCTACAATTATTTCTGAAAATACTACCCATAAAACCAGATATAAACCAGTATTTTACAGATATAAAAACAGATAAACTAAACCACATACAGAAAATTGTTTTAAAGATAATGAAGGATTTATAGACACATTCAAAAATACAAGAAATGGTACAGTTAAACTTCTTATGTAACTTTAATTTAGCTCTCTGTATATAAGCACGATGGTATTTAAACTTTTACTATTTTTGCACCAGCTAGAGTTTCATTATCATTTTCTCATTTACTGTAAAAAATAGGCAGTATTAATTTAACAAAAACCTGGGGATTACTTTGTTTCAGCTCTACTGTGCAATCTGTAGAGAACTGTCTTATGACAAAACCATATCCTGCATAAAGATTAAATTCTTCATAATGTCATTTTCCAACCATATTCATTAATACTTAAACTGAGTTCTACACAACCATCTTTGCATTTATTTTGATAAAAACTCTGTGAGATTGTAGAAAACCCTTTTTTTTTATATGTTTGTTAATTACAGTTCCTGATATTGTTTTAAATCCAGCAATTGTAGACTGACAGGAACACATGATCATAAATACCGTTGGGGTTATGCACAAAACTTAATCCCTGCTTACAGAAATTTTTCTTTGTAGAGTAGAAACAGAGTCTTCAGAGTTTCACACATTTCTAGCGGCATTCCTGACTAACAAAGGCATTCAAGAGAACATCACCCACCTAAATATTGCCTTGGTGAGCCCCACGTATCCTCAGGTCCCTTCAGAAAATGTCATATTTAATGCGAAAGTAATTAAAGGTAGGTACCACAAGACATCTCAGTTATTCCAACTGACTACAGTGAAAATCAAGAAGCCAAAGATCAACACAACTCAAAATGGGTTTAAAAAACATGTGCACCTCTGAAGTAAATTAAAAAAAAAAAAAAAAGGCAGCTATTTACTTGTTTTACAAATTCACCAGGCTTCTGTTTCAAATTCACCACTCCCAGATAGGATAAAACTATAAGCTACAATATGGCTTTAGCTACAAGACCTATCATATAAGCATCCACTTGAAAAACTCAAATCTTTAATATTAACCTTAGCAGCACTACATATGTGAAAGCAGTATTAATCATATTTTCAAGCTGTAACTGTGGCAGAGTTGCCAGTTTTTGACTTCATGTTATTCTCAATTAATCTCAGCTTCAGGAGCCCAGTAAGATAAATGCTGCCTCAGGTGATTCATACCCCTCTCCCTAAGAACTAAGTCAATATGGACAGAATTGCCTACTTGACTTCAGCCACCGAGTATGCGCTAGGTACGAGATGATAAAGAGCAGAAACCAGAGAAACAGAAAAAGAAGAAAAATAAGAAAAAGAAAGGGAAAAGATCAAAAAGAGTACTCAGAATGTGAGGAGAAAACAGAAAAAAGGAAGCAATTTAAAAAATCCACAAAACATGCCCTGCTTAATAGACCTTGCTTGCTCAACAGTGTCTTTATCTACTGTTTGATGGAACAAGCATAGCAATGACAACTAATTTCCTAAATGGCAGTTTGCAATTAATTTGTTGTATGACCTCGAAAATGTAGTCTTTAATGAACTGGTAAGTAATTTTACCATACACAGTAACATTTCATTCAGTCACATGCAGCATAGACTGTTCAGCCACGCAGTGACAGACTTCGTACCGCACGACCAAAAGTGAAGGTTGTCATGGCTACTGCTACTTTAAAAGTCTTGATTTCTTATGACTAACATTTCAAGTTTAAAAACAGTATTATGACAAAACATAAGAGACAAAAAATACATCTCTGAGCATGGTGCTATGAAAACACAGCAAAAATGTGACGCTTTTTTTTTTTTAAATCTGAACTATTTACAGTCATACTTTATAAAAGAAAAAAACTTACTTGGATTGCTTTTCCATACATCTAACAAAAGCACTCCATAATGTACTTAAAAAGATACAATTTCTTAAAGCATGATGGACCACAGGGTGAAGTCCCTTTTTAATAAAATGCCCCCATATTAAAAAATATCACAATTAAAATAGTTGTCACTGTATGATCTGGTTCTAGTAAAAATTTACTACACATGCAAACACATCTGACTGATTTTTTTTAATGCCATGCTGAGACTTTATGAGGCCTTAAAAGTCTTGTTCACCTAAGAGCCACAAAATCATGACTAACATAAAGGGGGAAAAAAAGGAGAAAAAAAAAAAAGACTATTTTTCCACAACTATGTTGCTTTCACTTCATGGAATGGGAGTATTTTATTCTATTTTGATCATAAGGACTCAGCTCTGCTTACGCAAGATGAGTCATGGGGATGTCTCCCCAATAAACTGCCAATTTCAGAGCCTTCATTACCTTTTAATGACACACTAAAAAGCTTGCTACTCACTAGAGTACTGAGGAATCTTACTCCGTCCTTGGACTTGCCCCTCATTTACCTTCAACTCTCGCCAATTTGCATTTCTCCCTCTTAAAGTTACTGATAGAACATATACAGTCAGTAAAAAGAGGTTTTAGAATCTGAGAGTTCAATTCCCAGCTGAATTCTGTGAGACTATATCTCCCGTGAAATCACCATTTCTACATCAGCTGAACTCTGGCAGGTGGAGAGAACCTAAACCCACTTTTGTGGTTAAGGTGGTTACTATTCACGCTGCATTTGTTCTTTTTCCTTGCTGAAGCTACCCCTTGCCCTATCTGCTGAAGATGTGGCCTGCAGAACAATGAGTAAGGGCTGCACAGAGGCATCTCTGTGAGTTTTTTAGGGGCTTTCTTTGAGTATTAACAGAAAGGTCAAGACCTTTCTTCTCCCCTGTCTGCAGTGAGCTTTCCAAACTAACACCGAATGGATTATCCGGCTGTAAGAAGTGTCTATATGCCATGAGGGTCTGCACTATTTATAGCATTTAATGGGATTTTAAACCAGCATAGTTACAATTATTTAAACCAAACCAAAACAAGCCTTTCCTAAAAGAGGGTATGTTCCAGAAAAATTGTGGTTCTATTATTTATTTATTTAATTTTTAAAATTTATTTATATAACTGGCAGCGAATTTTATAAGCGTAATTATTACTTAATAGAGGTACAGCACAAAAACCTTAATCCTTGAAATGTATAAGGATATGGTGGCTCCTTACCATTTACAATAAAACCATTATCTTTGCTAGGAAGATGTTGCACATCAACGTGCATAAAGCCACCTTGGGAAGTAGGAGTTTATTCTGAAAGTTTTGGTTGCACCATTATTGCTTATTCCTTTTCCACAATCTCCTAAAGTCTCTTAATTTCAAAGTTATAATAACTTAGAGGGAAGAGTTTGATTTCTTTTTTTCCTAACCTGCCTTACTTAGCAAACATTTGTTTCTTGTTAAACTAAGACAGGAACTCATAGCTCTGATCTTTTAATTTGCCTTTACTGCAGTTACCCTTCGCAAATGCAGTGTGACTATGCAGCTCCATCTGGTAACTGCATTGCAAAGCCCTGTTAAACTGTATGGCCTGGTGCTAATGTAAGGTGCAATATGAGTTACCTGGTCTTATCTCAAATGTCCCACTACAGTATTAAAATCTTAGTTGCTTTTTAAAGTTGTTAAGAATATATCAACACAGAGAAATTGTGATTCTCTGGATCCTATCAGAACAGACACTCCCAGCACTCACAACCAAACCCACATCGTCAGGACTCAAAAGCTAACCCAGACACCAATCATATAACAACAGGACTTTTGGTCTTAACTAGCCATGAATGTCCTGAAGAGGAGGCACATCATCAAAACTGTTTTTCTTTCCAGATGTAACTAATCTGGACAAAATACATGCCACTTCATACCTGCTATTATTGCAGTAAAGTTGTGGCATTTCATTCCATGAAATGTGCATTTTCATGCTGTGTGAACTACTCCAGTATTTTCCACTATAAATGCCAAGAATCCAAGTTAGTAAACTGTGTCAGAAAGAGATCATTTTGGCCATGGTCCTTTTCCTCACTGGAAGACAAGTCCCACCATACCACAAAGTGGTGCAGCAGCTGGCACTCACTGTCAGGAGCAGCATCTAACAACTGCAGCCCAGGCCAACTGCTATCCTCCACATTTAAACACAGAGTCAGCTTCAAGGACGCTGACTGTTGTTCAGCTGAGTTTTCACATAGTCAGCCATTCAAAAGACACATTAAAATGTGTCCCGGTCACCCAGGTAAGCCATCTGCAGCCTGCAGGTGCAAGGGCATTGTGCCTTGCAGCTGCAGGGGGACCTTGTACTTTCACTGGAGTGATTTAGCTCCCAAGGATGTCTCAGCCAAAGGATATCTGTTGTCATCACCTCCTCCCTGAAGGATGAATAATCAAATATGAAGTCATTTATTCCACAGTTATTCTTTCTTAATGGCTCCATATGGAAATATGCCATCCACCATAGTAGCCAGCCAGAATGGAAGCAAGTGCTTGGACTTCAAATGTAATTAATTTACAAAATATAATACAAGAGCACAATGCTTTTTCCATACCTATTCACTTGCATTTAAAAGATTAAATAAAACACACTTTTAAAATTTCCCACATAAACGTTCAAAATGTCTTTTATTCTGGGGTAACATTCAAAAGACGAGTAATAGAGGAAAAATGAACACTTCTAAGGATACACAGTATGACTGCAAGAGGTGAAAAAGCACCACTTACTAGTCCTCAATGTTTTTCAGAAGATACATATTTTAATTTTTCCTTAAAATGAAACAGATGCAATATTTCTTCTAAATACAGCTCCAAAAGAAATAGAATATTTTCCAAGGCTCCCTGTCTGCCTAACATTAGCTACATACCACACTCTCCTACGACATTCTGTATGATGAAATTACTTTACCAACTTGGTTTTGAATATTTAGTCTCTTTAAAAAACAAGTAAAACTTAGTTTCTGGTAACAGATTCTTCAGTCATCTGAAGAAACCTAGACACAGTCTTTAATTACACAGCATTACGTCTCCATCATACAGTAATTCCTATGACCATGGTGTGTCATTGCCATGTTCAAGTGGCAGAAAACAATCTCTAAGGGGGGGAACATTACTCCTGTTCAATTTCAAGGAGACTGGTTTCTTAATGAGTTCTCAGTGCCACCTATTAGTTAATTTCAAACTCACCAATGCAGTTCATGCTTAAATAGGAAAAAACGAAAGAAGAGAGTGTGGTCCTTCTGTCACTTGTCAAGTTGTTATTTTTAGAGAATTTTAAGGTAAGAACCAGCTTTTTAAGTTATAAGTATCACAAAGGATCATCAGAGATGAGGAGATGTTTTAATACCTCTCTTCATTATGGATGATCCACAAATAATCAAATGTAAGGTCAAGTACTTGCAGACTTTATTTTTTACAAGCAGATAGGGAGACAACTGGATAAAGCTATTCACTGTTCCAGTTCTGTCACAGATATGGAGTTTCACATAGTACATTTCCTTCTTGCAAGATACTTCTGAGGATAATATTCACTGTGAAAACTATTGCAGAGTTTAATTAGCAGCTTGATATTCTTAACCCAAGCTGCTCACATAAATACAGTGTCTGTTTATTTGGAAGGGAACAAGTGCATTTGGGCACTTTACCAGGGATTTTGACTAATACAGATGTAAGTAGCTGAGAGATCATCACACCTCCGCTTGTATCCTCATGTCTGTCCTATTCCTCTGAAAACAGATTTTACCATGCCCACAGTGGTCTTTAAATAAAACTTCTATTAGAGTGATTCTGTCTTGGTGCTAAGTCTATGCAGTAAACTGAAATAGTGAAAAATGTGCAGGTGTCTGTGTGATCATAACAACAGTATTAAAACAGAAGGCTCAATTTTCTAACAAACCGAGGAATTAGTAAGAGAGAGGACTTCCCTTTCTTTCTCAACCTACAGTCTCTTAAAACTGAAGGTTGAAACATTTTTTCCTGTTAAGGGCTTCACAAGTTCAGGAAGGTAAAAATAATGTGCTAGTGATCTTTATGTCATGGACTTATTCTTTTTAATTTTACAGATAAAACTGTAAGAGCAATAACTGCATAAGAAGCATTTTCTATGCCTGTATATGAGTAGCAATGATATACCTTCGCCAAGCAAATCACCTTTATTATGATTTCCTACATGAACATAAATGGATCTAAGTAATGCTGTGTTCAAAATACTGAGGGAGACCCGCATGATCCATTTTCCCACTGAAAGCATTAAGAAAACAGCTTTTGCTTTTACTAACGTAAAACGCACATGCCATACAAATGATACTTGCACTGGAGAGCTGTCTTAAAATTTAACCCAAATAAATTGCCTATCCCATGGCCTCAGTTTGCTTATCCATGAAAAAAGATAAAAACTTTTGGGATACTGTTACAGAAGGCACTATAAGAGAAAAATGCTATTGCTGTATGAAAGAGGATTTGTTCAATTAAATCTCCTAGTCTCCTTTGATGCCATTTTCTCTCCATGCTTCTCCCATTTTTTGAAAGCAGCTTTTAAAAAAATGATTGTATGTGATTTCTAGAAGAACTTTGCATCCCCAAATGTGGAAAATGTAGGGAGCTCCTTAGTGTAAAGCAAAATGTGGGTGAAGTAAAGACTCAACAGACCCTATGCTACACACATTTGTCTCAAAAAAAGAGGAACAGCTGTTGAGTTCTACTTTGTGGGGCCTAGCTAAACCAGCATGACAAAAAGCATAGGAAAAGATACATAAATTCATCTCTTGATTGTGTTTGACAGACAGGGTACCGCTCTGGTCACAGTATCTGGACACAGCTCTGTAAACTGACCTACCTCCCTGTCTCACTCTCCTCCCTCTATACTGCAGCAGATGTCTCCAAAACCTCTTTGAATCAAATGCTCTAAATGCACAGGGTTAACTGTAAACAGCTGGCTTAGGGCACTGGCTTAGGGCACAGTAGACACTTAAAAACCTTGAGAGGAAGCCCTAACAATAGACTTCCTTTCCCCCCCCAACCTCCTTTTCTTACTGCAGTTACTGCTAAAACCTGCTTTACTCTTACACATGCCATCAGCCTCTGGTGTCCTCTGGAATTCATTGCTTATGATGTTTTGATGGGAAATGTACTGATCCACTCATCTGGAGACCACTTAAAGTTCCACCAACATCCAGATGCACCAGAGCAAGCTCAGTTTTCAACCTTGTTTGTTCCTCTTCATGTTTTTCACCTTCAACATGCAGTTGGGGTTCTGTTCCATTTGCAGCATTCCAAACCCTCAGAGAATGGTTAAGGCAAGGGAAGAGAGTACAGAAAAATACTTTCAGTAACTGCACACATCTATGATTTCAGTTAGGTTTTTAATTACAACACTAATAAGACCCTTTGGAGAGTCTTGGTTAGCATTAAATAACAATTTGGTATAACAAAAATTACATGGCAGTAAAATAACTTGAGCAAGAGATGATACAAATGTTGACTCACTGCCCTGCCCTCAGTCTCTGGACAGAAATTTTCAAAATCCAGTATGGGGAAACCAGGTGGCAGAACATCACATCTCACAGCCACGTTCCCAGTCACTCAAAGGTCACTTGTTCATTTGTTAGATCTGATTCAGCAATAAGGTATAACATCCTCATTTTGGTGGCTGAAAGACAGCTAAGAAAAATAGGAGACACAGATGTTGAACCTTGGAAGCCTCAAGAAGAATTCTCCAGTTTTTGAATGAGTGTTGTAAATCCTGGTAAGAAAAGTGGTACAATAAATCCACCACAAAAAGAGAGATGACAATCCCAAAGGGAGTATGAGATCAAATCTTACTGCATGGAAGGCATAAAGCATCGACTGACTCAGACAGATTAACATCGAGTTTCTTAACCTCTGTTTTTTTTAAGTACCCTAAATTGTCTAAAGCCCAGAATTCAGCTGGTTGTCTGTAGAAACAGAACTAAAGTTACCAAGATACGTAAAAGCCAGTAAAATTTGGTGGTATTCTGGCCCAGGGGTAAGGAAAATAGTATTTTTCAGGATTTAAAATTCGGAATTTCAGGGACATCTGCTTTTAGATCCAGCTGCAAGGACAAATGGCCTTCAAAACATATAACATTACCATTTGTACTGGAGAAAAGAATCTGCCTGATTTTATCAAGTTAAGCCTGACGCTGTTCAGTAAAAAAATCATTGCATTTAGGATGCCAAAAAACCTTAACTATAAAAGACATTTTTAGGTACCTTCCAATGTCAAACTACACGACTGCACTGCAAGCATCTGCTAACATGGAAATGCAGCACCGTAACAAAATTTAGTTAGTCAAGAAGTCACATTATACAGAGAATTAAAGATCCTCCCATACACTCAGAGAATAGTAAACCTATGCAGGAATAAAAATGGCTTATAACTTAAGGATCCGTTTTCCCCAGTGTGTTCCAAAGGAAAAATAACAGATGGCTCGCTCATTACTGATCTTGATTGCCATCAATGCCTGAGCACAAAGCAGATTTTTTACCATCTCAGAAAGGTTTACAAGCAACCACTCTTTAAATGACAAATTACCCCTTTAAATGACAAATATTTAAGAAGATCCACTTCTATGAGGCCATGATAATGTATCTTCTAGCAAAACATTCAGACTGAAGAAACAGGTAAGTGTCATACACGGGGATGACTAGGTGAGATAACTTATTTTAGGTAACACAAAGGTAAGTGTAATCAGGATGACTCATTAAGAACATGAGTACATACCCATATGCATCTCAGCTAGCATCTGTTGCCTCCTTAATTCAGCAGCTAACAAGAAAACTTGATAGTTTTAATACAAACTTGCTATTTTGTAGTGAAACAATGATTTATTGTGGGTTCCAATTTTCTATTAAATTTATTTTGCATTTGTTGAAACACTGCAATCAGCCAAACAATAAACTTTGTATCACTTTCGCCATATCACATTTTTATTATGCTCAATAAAACTCTAAGAGTCTCAGAAATTCCTTTATCGTAGTCAACCAAAAAATTAATGATTACATAACAAGTGATGGATTCTCTAGTATAACTTACAAATATGGTAAGCCATTGCACTGCTTACTAGAGTATCTAAGGTAAAAATTTTCTTATTCTAGAGCACAGAGATCTGTTCTGGAGTATCCATAATGTTTCAAACTTGTTCTTCCTTTTTCTTAATTCAAAATATTTACCCAAATCCTTATATGGCAGAAAGTCTGGACCTCAAAGAAGCCTAGAAAAGACTGTAATAGATGATACCAGGATGCTGCACACTAATGCAGTAAAAATGTCTGTTTCTGCCTTGCTTTTCAACTATGACTCATAATCAACCAAAACGCCCGTGGAAAAGACCATGCCTTCACAGCCTTTGGAAAAAAAAAATAAAAACACAAAACTTAAAAATTCTGGATAAAAAGCCCAAAAGGTTCTCCTGTAGTTCTCAGGAGTCATGAGGAAGCTCAGAATGGGTACACTTAGTTTCATAAGGAAGTAATTAAGATTATTTACCTAGCAGATACATCTTGCTACATATACTTGCATTCTCACAGTATCACCACACCAGGCTACATAATGACGAATTTCATCAGTATTACTTCTGCCTATGCTTTTTTTTTTTGCAGTACACCATAAAAGACTCCTTTTGGAGAAACAGTGGATGACATCCAAGTACCAGTGCAAATAGGATTTCAAGATGAATGATTGACATTTTCAAGTGGGAAACTGAGGGAAAAGATGAATGATTTGGTTTGCTCCAGGACATAAAAGTCAGCAGCACCCTATTAATAGATTCTGATACTAAGTACTGAACAAGATTTTTTCCCATTAGCTGGATTTCTTTGTCACATACGTCTGAATAAAGAAACAGATACAGTTAGCTCATGGCATACAAGCAGATTTCAAATTATTTCATTTGGGCAATTTAAATAACTGCATACTCAAAATAACACTACATCCCTTCAAAATACCCAAGCTCTAACTATCAAATCCATTTCTAACTACTGGAACAAAGCTGACCTAAGTATGGGAATGCTGAAGTGACAAAGATACAAATCGACAGAATAATTACTTCCTTGTCTGCATATACTGAAAAACAAATCAGCAGTGAGGAAAAGAATACTATGTCACAAAAGTGGTGTCTCCACCCCTTCACCAGATGATTTAAACTTAGAGCTGCCCACCCTCAACTGAATAAAGTGTCCACAGTTTTTCCCATTAACTAATGAGGCAAGGTCTTACTGAAGCCAATTTCCTGTGTAAAGCACTGAACACAGGCATAAAGATTTACTCTACAAAGAGAATTTCAAATGTTTCATGAGCACTTTAACTCAAAGGTCTGCATTAAGAAGTAACATTTACATAATTTTCAAGGTATCTTAATTTTCCTCTCTCTTGAGTTCAATAGAATTAGTAGACCTAAGGAATGAAGCTAGTTTCATTGTCTGATAATTATCTTAAAATGTTCTTAATAGCATCAAATAAAATATAGTCAAAGTACATTATCTTTACCGATGCTTCACCCTTTGCTAGGTAGAAAACCTAGAAGAGGCATTATGGTGTCATTAAAAATTAAAACCTAAGAGCCTCATACATCCCATCCTTCTTTGGAAGGCTTTATAAGCAAAGCAACTCACAGCATAACAGGCCATACCCCCTTTCACACAGCTGTAGTCCAGCTCGAGATCTTAGCCCATAAAAGGGAAAATATACCTGAAATACAACTCCCAAATAGAGTTAAATTTTCCTAATCAAATTTTTTTATATTTAATAGAAGAAGCTAAAATTTTACTTAAAATCTGAATTTCTTGTGAAAGTGAACTTTGAAAGCTTATTTTTTCAATAAAAATAAAAAAACCCCCACAAGCAGAAATGGTTTTACTGCAAGCATGTCTATCCTGCTTGTTTAATCCCATGTAACAGCTCCACTGAAGATGGGTTTTGCATGGACTGTGAATTAATTTCCAGAGAACATCGCTCACCCTGCACTAAGTGAAAAAAACCCCCACACATAACCCCACCAAAAAAAAGTCTGAAACCACAGCCTCTCTCCAAATGCTGAGAAAAAAAAAAAAAAAACAACAACAACCAAACTTTATTGCATATAGTTGTTGGTGCCTGCACAACAGACATATCCCAAGTAAAGAATGCAGCCTACCATCACAGTACAAAGAGAACTGTACTACTGTAAAGTGAAAAACTGTACGGGTCTCCTTTCTCTAACTTTTCCTCTGCTTATGATTTTAACTAAGATGCAGCCCTGATTTATACACAAGTTGAAAATTTAATTGAGTGAAAGAGTAAGACTTTACCAATAACTAGAAATCATCACTAACTGATAAGCAAACGACATAAGATCCAGGAAGTTCCTGCTACAAAACATATTTTCAACTGAAGCTGCATCGAGAAATCTAAAAATAAGATTAATCAGCAGGAACAATCCTTTCAGGATAGTAACAGACACAAGCTTAGGAAGACTACAAAAGTTGTTTTAAATTGCGTATCTTTTGTAGGTGAGATATCAGACGGGTGGAGAAATGTTTTAATTAAACATACAGTAGATTCCACTGACTCAAAATTTAAAAAAAAAAATGTTTATACAGTTTAAAGTCTAGAAGGCATGCAAAAGTATTACAAAATGTGCACTTCCTTGTGTTCCCCCAAATCTATGCTTTAATTTAAAAACAAATCATAGAATGATGTTCCATTTTATACTAGTTGATACAGAGAACCAGAGAGGTAACTGCATCTTTATTATGTCAGTTTTTCTTGGGATTTTACTTTTATGACATGTAAACAAAAGCTCTCAAGATTACTGGCAAAATCATAATGTATCACAATTAAAAGGCAGTTGAATTAACTTTACCAATTTGACCCAGATCATTAGACTGCAAATTAATTTTTCCAGTACTGTGAGGCATCTATCAGAGTTTTACAATTTCCTATTCGCTGGCATGGATAATCTCCAGGAAGCTTTTGCCAAACACATGCTTATTCCAGAAGCTGCAGCAGTTAAATAACAAGCTAAGACAGCTGGGTTCAATTTAGGTTGCAGATTACTCATACACTCAAAAAGATAACCACTGTTAGGCTGGTCAAAGCCAGAACTGCTGCTTTTACTGAACCCAGTTGCTATGTCCAGGTTTTTTCTATTTAGAACATTAAGGAAGTATTTCCAAATGGCTACTATTTTCCAGTGGAGAAAAAAAAAAAATTAAATTTCTAAACAACGACAACTCTTCATCAAAAATAATTACTAACTCTTAAGTGAATGCCCCACACAGGGAATTGAACCTGTAACCTTGGTGTTATTAGCACCAAGTTTTAGATATGATTACATCTACTTTTTACTACAAGCTAATTGTTTGCTGATTTCTGATTTTAGTGAGATTTTTTTGGTTTTGTTTTTCCATCTGAATACAGTAAGCAAGGCACCAGATCCTGCTGAAATAGTAAAGACAGCTCATGGTAAAATGTATTCATTCTTTACTCATATTTGACTCCAAATATTTTCTACATGTCTAACTTCACAAGACATTTTAATTTATGGAGAATTTATTTAGGGGTGTAGGCCTCACCCTACCAAAGGCAACTCCTCAGAAACTTTTGACGAGGCTGAGAGAGGAAAAGCACCAATAATGTTACAAGACTATCCAACTACTGTATTGCAGTTTGATTTATTTATTTGTAGAAGATATTAAGCAATTTTGGAGTAACTGACTAAAACTATTCCATGGCTAAACCAACAGTTCTGCACAAAAATGCGGCACCTGTAACTTGATCAAAGCCTAAGTGATGGAATTTTTTCCTGCATGGACAGAACAGAACCTTTTGTGACTTGAACTTCCTTTTTTAAGACTTTTCACATCTTCACCACTCAATCATCTTTTCTTTTCTCGTGCATTCATTACTTTTGGAATATCTCATCTGTAAATTTTATATCCTCATGCTTGTACAGTGATAAATTGTATTCAAAGCATCAATTAATAGGACACTATCTTAAGAATCAGGGTACTATAGGTCCACTCCTGACGAGTTAGAATGTCACTTCAGTGCAACTGTGGCTTACAAAGTATATTCAGAAATGGAAACAAATAATCTTTCCTGTATTTACTGTTCCTGGGTCTGACTCTGAGAATCAGTTAAATTACAGTATGCTAACAATTTTCTATCACAAGTCGGTTTTTTTGATGTTTAATTTCTAGTGGCATTTCCCTGGAATCACAATGTTTCTAACAGCATCTTCATAACAGAAGCTTTTCAACACAGCAATATTCTCTTTCATACATAGAGTAGTATATTCATGACACTCATTTCACACCACTGAAAGCTCACAGGTATGCCTTCAAAGGTAAGTAATCCACTTCCATTTAAATATTGTACCTTCCCCGTGCACACTAGTATTACAGCTATCAAAAGTTCATCTGTCAAAATATGATGAAAAGATCTGAAAGCTTTTGAAACATTATTCATTATTATAGTCACCGCTCTATCACTGCTTATGACTGCAATGGAAATAATCCTCAGAGGAAAAAATGTTTGCTGTACCCTGGTAACTTGCTGACTACTGGCTAACTGACTTGCAGTAGCAGATTCTCAGGTATTTTGATCTTTCACAGTATTCACACTGGTACTGTGATCTCTCTCTGAAGCATCATTTTCTAGTAGATTAGAAAGCAGGCGGAAGGACTAAAGGGCAAAAGCCCACACGTTTAAAGGGACATTGTCAAGCTTGATACTCGTATTATCACAGAATCACGTAACCAATTAGGTTGGAAAAGATCTGAGAGTCCAATCTATGACCAAACATCACCATGGCAACTAAGTGCCACGTCCAGTCCAGTCTTTCCTTGAACACCTTCAGAGGTAATGAATCCACCACATACCTGGGCAGCCCATTCCAGTATCTGATTTCCCTTTCCAACCTAAACCTTCCCTGGCACTTGTCCTGCCCCATGTCCTCTCATCCTGTCTCTAGTTGCCTGGGAGAAGAGGCTGACCCCCA
>VXAY01001852.1:29642-55082 GCA_013399855.1 Oxyruncus cristatus
GGTTGTTGTGGCCAAAGTGCAGGACCCAGCACTTGACCTTTTGAGCCTCATGCTATTGGTCTTGGCCCATTAATCCAGCCTGTCCAGAACCCTCCGCAGAGCCCTCTTACCCTCCAGCAGATTGACACTCCCACCCAACTTGGTGCCATCCACTAATTTACTAAGGGTACACTCTATCCCGTCATCCAGATCATCAATAAAGATATTGAACAGGACTGGGACCAACACTCTGGGACACCACTAGTGACGAGCCATCAACTGGATGCAGCACCATTTGCTAACACTCTCTGGGCCTGGCCCTCCAGCCAATTCTTAAAACAGTGGACAGTGCCCCTGTCCAAGCCGTGGGCTGCCAGCTTTTCCAGGAGAATGCTGTGGGAGACGGTCAAGGCTTTGCTGAAGTCCAGGTAGACACATCCGCAGCCTTCCCCTCATTGTCATCACAGTAGTGCTATATCACAAAATGCTGTATTTGCAAGAAACACACTTCAGAAACAGTGTTTTGTCAAAAGGCATACAATCATATGCCAGTGTATACCAAGTTATTTCCACATACAAGCTTCTTGCAGGAAAAATGTCTTTAACAGTATCCAAGCAGTATAATATCACTCAGTAAGAATCTTTCCCTTCCTATTGTTCTCATTTTTTTAATTAAGAGCAAAAATCTTCTAAGCAGGCTTTGACCACTTTAAGGAAATACTGAAGTTGCCTTAAAAAACAGTGCTTAATAAAGGAAATAAGACAGGTGAACTACAGAAGGGATCCAAACTTCACAAATACCTACAGCACCATCTGATTTAAGTTCACTTTTATTAAACAGATCTTTTAAATGTCAAAAGGCAGAGCTCATAAAGGACAAAAAAAAAAAAAAAGCTTAAAAATCTTGTCAGGGTTAAATTTTAATGATGATCTTTAAGTTAATTATCCAAGAATTCAGGAGACTTTATTACTGAATAGCATGTCAGCTTATGGTAACAAAGATATTCTTATATATTTTGAAACTATAATAGAAATCATTAGGCTTTACTATTTAATCAAAAACAACCGGAAACATTTCAGGCAAAATCTGAGTCTCACCAAGGTACATGAAAGTTTAGAAACTGCAAACCACTGACAACTATTTCATGATATAATCTTTTCCCTCTCCATGTATGCATGGAAAAAAGGGCTTATCCTAAATGCCTTCTTAAGAGTTGTCCTTAACATCTTTTACACAAGACCATATGAAATAGATGAGTTGTTTCTAAATAAATGGATAAATACAGGCCATGAAAGTAGTGGCACAGCCAGCCCAAAACCAACTGAGACCCCAACTGTGTTTGTGGGACGTTATGTAACCTACGGATAAGCCATATAGAGCTTATCATACCCTGTGACTAAATACAGTCTTAACATCCTATCAGACAAATTGAGAGAATAAAAGTAGCTTGCATTGCTTTGTGAGCTGACAACAAATCAGTTCAGGAGGGTAGAGGGCAAGGCTGCCCAACAAGGGCTCATAAGCCAAAATTTCTCTGATCAAGCAACCTCTTGCACGCGATCTGCTGCCCATGCCTCCCGGGGCACTGCAATAGCAGTGTTATATAACCACTGTAATACTCTTAAATCAACTGGAAAGGGCCAGACACGGAGTAAAGTGCATCTCCCTCCTCCCTCAGCACTTATAATTGATGTAAATGAAATTTGTTAAGTGGGGGCCTGAAGATGCTGTGCTGAAGTCACTAGGGAGTTCCCAGCTGCCTGGGTATGTAGTGCCACACTCCCCAGTGAGTAACCCCCCACCTCGAGCCATCTCACATCACACCAAACACAGTCAAAAGGGTGGTCACAGTGCGAGACACAAGAAGTAAACTCTATACAAGCACAGACATTGAAGGCAACAAAGGTGCCATCTTTAAAATTTTCCTAACAACACTGACATGCTGATCAATACACTAAAAACAGACAGATACAAACAACTAATGGGGGTCTTTGAGAAACCAGTTTTGAAGAGTTCAGCATAGTTGCTTTAACTCCTAGCAGGAGAGAAAGTGTTAGTGCTACTGCTACAGCCTCAACAGCATATTTGACTATTTGAAGATGAGGATCCTGATAAACTCTCTACAATAAAAATGTGTTTTAAGTACAGCTCATAAGGAATTGAATGACTTGTGTCCCTTAGAAAAACAGCTGCAATGTTTTTCTGCTGGCATAATCCCAGGGTTTATCCTTGTTTGAGCCAGCCATCATTAAAAAGAGTACAACTTCTTTTGAAGGGATGAACAAAATGATTCCCCTCTGATCCAATAATGATGGCTCCTTCCTATCCCCTATCTCTGCATCATGTAAACCATATAACCCCAGACAGGGAGCCTCCAGATCCAAGATTAACCTGAACCATCTCACACCTTGAGTCAGGGATGTTCCTCATTTAGTCACGCAACTGTCAGCCACAACAGTAATCACCATTTAAGCAGGAGCCAGAGCCAAGGTCTCTGGCTGAGACTGTAATAAGTCTTCATCTGTTTATATCCACACACAATTAACTGACCAATTTACACTGAAAAAGTGATATTTTCATTTTAAGACATCATCTTGCATGTGAAGTTCATTCATTTATAGCCAGAAATACATAGAGAGGCAAAATATTGCAGAGATCTTCTTTTTCTTCAGTGAATCATTGCAGGAAACCACTTTACCTGAGTGCAAATTCCCAAGTGCTTCTGCTCCAAAGCTACCAATAGTGAGGTGGTCAAGGAATAGCAAGCATAAGGGAATTGTAGCTGTTTTTCTGGACCCTAAAAATGCCACGTCCAAAGAGCAAAGTGTTACTAATTTTTATGTCTTTGCCAGAGTGTAAGGTTTAAATAAAAAATAAATATTGAACAACACGCTTACACTGACCATGTCACTGTTCTCCTCAGGAAGTCTCAATTCACATCACTGTTCAAAGCTCTAGCCACTCTTGTAGTCAGCACCAAAAACACACAAAATACTAGGGCACATTTTTTGATGTAATAAAATGCCAGTTAAATAAACTTTTACCTAAGACATTTTCACGCTACCAGTGGATATTGAGACCCCCTCACTGTTTGTCTGTGCCACCACACTCTCAAGTTATGATAGAGACAGACAGAGCATGAGAAGTCTGGGGAAGTTGGTAAAAAAATAAAAACTTCATTTCCAATTAGCCCACACTCAGTTCAAGACTGATCTCTATGTCATGGAAGACAACTGCAACTTTCCCCACCACTTGCAATTACAGAAGGGATCCAGCCCTATATGACAGAAACAGTGTCTTTTCCATCTCCGGTCTTTGAGAAAAGGAACCAGTCAGATTATTTTTTAAGAGTGTACTGAAATGTCAGCAGATGTACTGTTGGCATGTTGAACAAGATTTTATGGACTGAGAGCCCAAAGTCTTTCAGAATCATAGCTAAAGCTTAACTGCGAATTACCCTAATATACCATACATGATCATGTTAAGCTGAGTCAAAAGGTTTCTAAAGGCCATCTACAAAAACGTGTTCAGTACCTTGCACAGTGTGCATGAGTGTGGGATTACCACAAGTGAGAAATTGTCACCATGTCTCCTACCACATCAACACATCAGCAGTCTAGAATTCATTTCAACAGCATAACACTCCTCCTTATGAATTTGCTGTAGCCCTAATGACAACTTCTCTCTCTCAAAGAGATTTATCAGGAACTAGAATGACAGGGACACCCTTACCACAGAGACCACCCAACTTCCCCTGTCAACTTTCAGCAAAGAAATCCTGGGATATGTGTCCAGTGCATCACTGCTTCCAGTTCATCGCTAAGTCAGCTGTCACAAGGTGGCAAGGTGGAGAAAAGACTGTTGTGAACTCTTCAATTCCCTTTGAACTATGGGCAACAGTCTGCACTGATAACTAAGTGAAGAGGGATGGTACATATAACGTAAGTACTGAGCATAGTCTCTTCCCCTTTCTGTTCCATCAGAGTTTCACCTTCCTATTGAGAGATGATGCCTCCCAGAAAAGAAAAAAAAAAAAAAAGAGGATCAACAATTAAGTAAATTTCTGCTTCATTTTTTGTCCCCTTTTAGTCTGTAAAAGTAAAAACTAGTAAAAATTAAACTCAGCTTGGCTGAAGCTCTGGATTTTTCCACTGAAAGAAACACAGATAACTTTGTTCATGTAGTAGGCAACTGATGGCGATATTTTTAAAATATAAGTGTTTTTAGTGGGGAAAAAAATGAAAATAAAATTTGTCTTTTGTCTGCTGCTTAAAATAGTGATTATTTCCTTTAGTTCTACAGTAAAAATCTAAGTCCTTGATTAGGTGTTAGAAGTAAGTTCTGTGTACTTGTTTTTGAGAAATCTGTATGATTCCATCAAAAAATGAAAATAAGCTCTATAGAAGACAGTATAAAGAGACTGAAGGATAAAACAGTGAATGCCACATTCATAGAAGGAATTCAAGTTTCTATTAAATTTCCTTGGACTTCACCACCATGGCAAGAATTAATCTTAAATGATAATATCTTTCATATACTATTACCATGACCAGCTTATTTCAACCAGGTTACTATAACATTTTTTTTGAGAAAAGCAGATGTTATATGGATAATTCTGTTAACAGTATTTTTCTGTATGCTTCTGTCTTTGTACACCTCCAAACCAGATACATGAACAGTATCACATTTGTCTTCCACCAGTCTATGGTAACATTATTATGCCAAGATGGACTTCTCAAAAAGTCTGACTTTCTTCTCTTAGTACATGATGTTGATTCCTGAAAACTTTTCAGTGCCTCCTCAAGACCAGTATTGTGAGAGTTCAAAGGAAAGACAGAACAGAGATATACAAAACAACGTTTCCTTCAGTATCCCTCTTGTAGTTGACATTTAAAATATATCTGAAGGGAAAAGGGATGTAAAATAAATACTATACTGCTGGAATAAAGATCACAGTAGACTACAGTCAAGCTTCTCCACAAAGAGCTTTCCCTTGCGCTAAAATACAGAAAAGCAAGAGCTGAGAGTAAGTGAAGCTTCTTTAGAGCAGAGATCGCAAAAGAGTGATATGCTCTGGGACACAAGCACAGAGTATGCTCTGTTCTGGAAATCACAGATTTGATTGGAAGTGCCAAAACAGGCATCACTGTTCCAATGTCAGTGATCCCTGTGCAAGCAAGCATAAAGGAAAGAACAGTGGAAGATTCGATTTTCAAATCAGCAGTATTCTGGGGAAGCCTAGAAGGAATGTGACCTTGTAAAATCCCACAGACAGGGATCATTACCACAGCATAAATTTCAAGTCAGGACTAGCTTTTCAGCTGGATGTCTCTTGCTATGATTCTTGAACTGCCAAAGATCAAAAGAAAAGCTCAAATTTTTATAATCTTGTCCATAAAGCCAACAAATCAGTATACTTAAACTTTACTGTCTGATTTGAAAACTCCTGTGACAAAATGCAGTAACCTTTTTAGTTCTCCTCTACCTTTGGATTGCAATAAATTAGAACTTATTTAATCCTCAGTTCACTAATAATTCCTCTACTTGGCATAGCAACTACTTAAATCTCAACTACGCATACTGAGATCTGGGTAATTTTAACATGACTGAAATGTCAATCGGATTTTTTTATATACAGTTGAATTACAAAGTTATTATTTTATTGATGCTGTTGAACTTCCAAAATACCCTGCAAATTATTTCCCTTTCTGTTTAAATCAGATATGTTATTCTTACAAAACACAGTTTTCTTGATTCCTCCATTCAGATCTACTTTCTTCACATTTCCTCTGTAGGCCTTCACATAGTGGAACCTTGAACAATGAATAACCCCTTTTACAGTGCTTGATTCTGTAGGGTACTCAAATGTAGTTTAAAAACAATTTACAAAACTAAGTTGAATTTGTGCTTGCTGTAGGTTAAAACATTCAGTTACTTTGGCAATTACTGTAGCTTAGCTGCTCTGTGGTGTTTTGATAATGAGCATCACTGTCTGTCTCAGAGCCCGAGATATGCCAGAACTTTAGCCATCATCGTGTCACAAAGGCACTCTAATTGTACAAAACGACTGAAAGAATGATTGTTGGTGGTGTAATTTGGACTGTACAGTCAAAAGTACTTGTCTATTACCACATATTACTCATTTCTTAACTAATTGTTTGCCACCATTTCCTAAAGTTACCTGTGTGAACAGAAAGGCGATTACTATAATGTGCCAGCAGTTCCTATATTGACTGCAGCCCCATCTGGAAATGCATCAGCATTTTTCCTCCCTCAAACCAACTTTAAAACCATGTGTTTTTTAATCCCAGCATTTATGTTTTGAATGTTCATGTTGCCCTTTAAAACAGCTTAGAATGGGAACATAAATTTTGAAGAGGTCTTTTTTCTGTTCCTAGGAATAAGTCATTATTTATATGAAAGGACTTACTTGATATCCCTTTTTTAGGATAATTAAATCACCAGTTCTCGTATTTGCACAACTAGTGAGTTTCCAGATAAAGTCCTGAGAAGAAGGATAATAAGTACTCTTATGTGGTTTAAAATGCCAGTGAGGCTTCATTTACCAGCCTTGTCCACGAATCCTCACTGTTATGCTCAACTTCAACCTGGTTTTGTCTGCTGACAATAGTGTTTTCCAGAGTGAAACCCTTCACTCTGGAAGTGAAGCCTTCTCCTTCTTTTCTCCCAAGAGTGATTCTGCTACCACTTGCATCCCTGATGCTGAAGGGTCCCTCACTTGGACATCTGAATCAAAACTGACTTTGCTGATGGTAGCAGCATCAGGATTTCAAGGAAAGGTCCAGATGATGTGGTCTTCTCTGCCATTATGAAAGGAGAGACATAATTTCTCACCAGGTAAGCTCCCTTGCTCTTACAATGCTGTACCCCTACTTGCTCACAAGTAGGCTGTGGTTTGAAATGAACTGGATGTCATTCCTGTTTTCAGAGCCTTTCACTGCTAAATAACTTCTTCTATTTTAAGAAACTAAAGTTGCTTAAGAAAGAAGAGAAGAAAATCAACAAAACCCTGGCTTACAAACTGCTTGAAACACAAACTGAAACTTCTGTGCCCCAATGAAATGTTTATATTGTCTACATTCCATGGATAAATGTTGCAGTCTACCAAACTTGACAAAATTTTGTGAAAATTTGTATTTTTGAGGAAAACCTGCTGCATTCTACAGATGGTGTTAAAACATTACTCCTATATCATAGGATTACTTACTAGCAAGAATCAACTCTGCAGGGCAAATCAGCCAGTGGCCCCACTAGCAAAAAGAAGAAACACTGTATTTGGAACTTAACAGTGAACTTATATTTCATTTAGACATTATATCTAATCCTAGTATCTAAATCCCCAGTATATATTTGTGCTTTAAATATATCACAAGACTACAATCACATCATCACTGAACATATCATTTCACCAAATTTTGAAAGTATTTGTGTTTCGAATATTCTTAAACACACCTGAAGTAGCTTAAGAACCATTTATCCGAGAATTCAAGTACAAAGAAAATCAATGAGCAGAACTTGAATTAGAAAAATAATCCATTGTCTTCCCAAATTACATAAAATGTAAGTTCTGTAATATATTACATAAATTAATAATAAAAAAATCAGGAAGTTCCGCGCTCTCGCCGTGGCAGTGCCGGGGCCTGTGCGTGGCGGGAGCGGTGGAGTGGGAGCAGGAGGTTGTGGTGTCTGGGTGTTCCTAGAGCTTGAAAATGTCCACATGTCTTCGGTAGTTGAACTAAGCTACAGAAATCACTTATTTGTAATATGTTTGATATTTTATATATAAATATCTATGCCACAAGCTTCCGCTTACTTTAATGTTACATCTATCTTCCTAGCCTTAAATCAAAACCTTAAGCCTAGACAAAAAATCTGAAAGCATAACAGAATGTTTCAGGAAGCCAAATATTTTTTAATTGCACAGTCCCTGGGGAGACCAGGCCCTGCATCTTCTAAGAACCTGAGGATCCAGGCTGATCTCCAAGATATAGATAGACACTGTACCCCTCAGCAACCTGCTGCAGCCTGGTCTTCCCTCCAGGCAAGCCATAACTCATTTTTGCTTTAGGCTCTTTGGCCAGCATGAATAACACTATGTGGCCAAGCTCCTGTCCTTTTTCACACCCTCCACTTCTGGTAGATCTACACTGCATATTTGCCCTAACACAGGCGGTTGACTCCTGATCGCTAGACCTCTGGCAAAAAAAGACATTTGCTTCTTTTATAGCAAAGCAGTTTTTTCTTCTATAGTTTGTTTTACTTGTAAGGGCTTCATTGTGGCTTTAATCCCAAGGTCATTGTTAATACAGCAATCCAAGTTATTTATCAGGGCCATATATTAATTTTCCCATATCAGTACAGTGATCCTTGTTTTGCCAGAGCCTCACTTTCCCTCTGCCACTGAACAATACTCTATAGGCTGAGTATCTGCAGCTGATTGCCTCTAAGCGCAGAAAAACTGAGTTACAGTACTGCTGTTTTTATAAAACTACTTCATTGGGGTCAAGCTATCACCCAGCGCAGATGAGTCATCTCTGCAGCTTTAGATACAGGAAACTAATTCACAGAGTAAAACTAGAGGAGGTGAGATTTAAAGGAAACTTTATAGAGGACTCAAGAATAATTTACTTAACAGTCTTCAGGACTGGTTAAGCAAGTTTCACGCTCTGTTGTGAACATAAATAGTTAAAAACAGATTATGTAATGGAGAGGATGTGATGTGTAGTACTTAATTAAAGCACTCATTACCAATGATTTTGACATTGTCTCTCACAGTACTCTTCTGGACAAATGTCCAGCATGCAGCTAGGAAAGTCTATAACATGTTGGATGAGAAATTGACAGATGGGTTGGGCTTATAGTAAATTGGGTTACAATCAGGCTGGCAGACAGTCACCATAGGGGTTCCCCTGGGCTCAATTTTAGGGCCAGTGCTCCTTAGTGTTTTTATAAATTATCTGGACACAGAAATCAAAGGTAGATAAAAAGCAGTTTGCTGATACTACTAAAACAGAAAGAGCTGCGGACTCTCTTGAAGGTTGACAGGCCTTACAGAGAGATGTGGATAAACTAGAAAGCTGGGCAATCACCAATCATTTGAACTTTAACAAGAGCAACTGCTGGATTCTCCACCTGGAATGGGGCAATCCTGGTTATTCATACAAGTTGGGAGAGAAGAGCCTGGAAATCAGCCCCATGGAAAGACATGAGGGTTGATTGCAAGTTGAATATGTGTCAGCAGTGCCCTGGCAGCCAGGAAGGGCATGTCCAGGGGGGGCATCAGGCAAAGCATCGTCAGCTGGTCCTGCTCTGCTCTGGACTGCTGAAGCCTCACCTCTTGTGTGTAGTTTTGGGCAGCAACTTGTACTTGGCAGTACAAGTAGGACATTAGTAAGAGTGTGTTCATAGGAGGTGGTGAAAGGTCTTGAGGGCAAGACTTACAAGGAGC
The DNA here is from genome assembly GCA_013399855.1 of Oxyruncus cristatus. Taxonomy (NCBI): domain Eukaryota; kingdom Metazoa; phylum Chordata; class Aves; order Passeriformes; family Cotingidae; genus Oxyruncus; species Oxyruncus cristatus. The sequence continues at coordinate 39,092 of VXAY01001852.1, forward strand.
AGTTGAGGTCACTTGTTGGGAAGGTCATTATCCCAATGACACCAACGGAAAGAAAAGGCTGTATACAAAGTCTGTGGAGGAATTTATTGATTTTGAAACGTCTGGGATTTTATTACTTTGAGACATTGCAATTTTCTTTACTGTTTTCCTAAAAGCTCCAGAACATTGAGGCAAACAATTTACTTGAAAAAGTTTATTTCATGGACTTTTAAAGTAAACATTTGTCCCTGCACTTGTTGAAAGGTTTGGAATCATAAACACCCAAAATTTCAAATCAAGAACATACAAAACCAGTCCAAATGTGTTTTTTTTTTTTTTTTTTGTTTTGTTTTGTTTTTGTTTTTTTTTTAACTCATGTTTTTAATTCAGCCTCTCAGTTTAATAATGGCCCACCTCATGACTTTTAAATGTTCACAGATGACTGTGCTATATATCAAAATAGCACTGCTTGTCTCATTGAACTACCATAATTTGCAACTTGGATATGCAACATAAAATATTAATCACCACTCCAGAAGCCACTTTCATCCCTTGATTTGTAATAGGGTAATGCTCAAATTAAGTTTGCTACAAAAAGCTTGCTGATGTCTTTTCTGCTGGTATCCACATTCACCCCTTTATGTGTGCATATACACAAGGGAAGTACCATTTTCAGATACTTTGCACTGGTCAAACAGTAACAGTAGCTAGTCAAGTTCTCTGGCCAACCACTTCATTGCTCAAAGAGGAACTTCAGATTACCGAAGGCAGGATGTCTACATCTAAGTATCTCCTACAGTGACACATGAAAAAAACAGACATATACACAAAAGCGCGTATCTCCTTTGTCTGAGTATAACACACACATCCCTTAAGGCTGGGAGTGCTTGATACATAATCTTATACAGGTCTGTGAATAGGGATGCACCACAGTAATTTCACTGCTAGTTCCATAAGGACAAGTAAAGCAGAAGAACATGAAATGAAAAAGGCTTTCATATCTACAGGGGGACTCTAACTGGATTCAAGAATTTTAAATTCATCTCCAAATGCAGAGAAGCAGACTGACACACAGGTCTTTCCACAGAGCATGAGGAGGTGAAATTAGCAGGAAAAATGAAGGTTATGTGGGCAGAAGAACTGCTATAAAAACAATTACATTCGTAGTGTAAAAAAAAAGCAAGTCCAAGTAATGTATTTATACGGCTCCTGAGAGCTTCACAGTTCCTGAGAGAGGACAAGGACCAGAAGAAAGGAAGTGTAATTGCCACATACACATCACCCCAAAAGCAGACAACTGCCAAGACATCTGAAAACAGGCAAAGCTGGGTCAGTTTCAGTGGGACAGCTATTTTTCATGACATGACTCAAGTGATGGAACTATAAAACTGTGCACACCAAGTTAGTGTGTGTGTGTATATATATATATATATATATATATATATTCAGTACAAAGGAATTGTATGGGGATTTGCATAAAGGATGTGTTTTTCACAGTCTGGTTTTGTCCTCACAGCAGCAAGGACAGAGGTAGAGGCCTGGGTGTGGATACAGGATGCCACTGGGATACTCCTGTCTTTCTAGTTATTTGCAGTATGAACTATGGCAGTCTGAGGGGAAAGTAACAAATAAGCTGCAATGCAAATGAAGAATTGGAAGGTAATTAAATTTATGCAGTGTGGCTCTGATGAAGTGCATTGCTTTACCGGAAGTACCTAGAAATATAAGCCTCCAAAAGCCAGGAGGCAACATGCTCTTGATTCTTCAAAGTGATGCAGAGTACAGGGACTTCTCATACTCACCTAAGATGTTAAAGTTCCTAAAATTAGCTTTGCCTATTGAGCGTAGATTAAAGCCATCAGATCTTCCATTCCCACTGATTAACTGATCAACAGCAAAACCTCAGCTGGCATGTCTTAGGTCTATCTCTTCTGAAAAGTGTAGTTTTAAAACAATGTGTGTCAAACCACTGACAAGAGACAAATATGGCAGCTCACCTGCACTGCACACTAGGGTAAATTAGCAAATCAGGAATTATACAGCATGCCTTGGCAGCAAGACCAGGGTAAGGCAAGATCATATGCCACTGTAATCACTGGGTTCTGGTTGCATGAGGACAATGGCTCCTATCAGCAAAAACCAAGGAGAGATGTAACAGCAATAAATAACAGATAAATAGACATTTGCCCTCAGGGCTGTGTTAACAATAGCCATCCTCTTTGGCATACCAAGAGATCATGAATTCAGTTTCCTCTCGAGTTTGCAGGTGTTTTTCCAAGTGTCGCAGCTTTGGCACATTGTTGAAACAAAAGAGATGCAAAGCAGGGAGAGGAATTCCCAGCAGAGCTTGCACTGACAGTGCAGGTCTCTTAGTTAATGACAATTATACACTGCCTAATTTATGTCTGGGTGCACAGAAAAAGAGTGGTTAAGGATCCTTTACTTCTTAGGCCAACTATGGCAGATATAAAAGCTCACAGTGGAGCATAGAAGTGGTTCCTCACCAGACTCCTATGCTTGCATTATCCAAACCTAGGAGATGTGACCAATCAGTGCTGTGCCATGGCGATGAGTATCTCAGACCTGCTTAAGATGACACTCCTGGATGGCAAGGCAGCAGTGTTACTGAGAGCACCAGTGAGTTTTTCAGGAGTTACATCCTGGTCTCTTAGTATTTCATGTTTCTGTATCAATCCCCATGTTGGTCTGTGCCTCAGAAGATACAATCTAGTTCTTTAAAACACAATGAAGGTAAAGAAACCTGCTTGCCACATCTCTTCACTACTACACTATTTCTTAAAATACAGCGCTCTTGACCCATAAATCTACATGACTTCTTTTCTCCGTGGACGATGCTACTTTTCTTCTTGTATCTACCTACACCCTTGCTTGCAAAGTGAGTTAGTAGCAGCCAAGCAATTTACTAAATTTAAAACTCAAGTCAGCCCATCAGTTGAACACATAGCTTTTCACAGCTGTGTGAAAACAAAATTTTAAATATTCACATGGCATAGAAAAGCAGGACCAGGAGGACTGCTTCCTGCAGTTTTCACAACCCTTTTGCACTGTGTGACTTTCCAACACAGACACTGCCTCAGAAGTTCAGGTCAGCCACAGCATCACTCCATCGGAAAGCAAGCAAGAGGGAGGGGCACAAACGCATGCTGTCAAACACATGGCACACCTTTTAAACTAGAACAGCTCTCAAGGGAGGTAAACTTTAAGGAAACAAAACAGCTCAGAGGAATTACTGGCAGGTCTTTGCAATGCCCATCATCTGTCTGCTGCTATGTGTTGTTACTCCCCCAAAACTCTTCAGTCTTATAAATATATGCTTATAACAAAACACTAGGTTTCACCCTTGACAGAACTGAAATTTAAACAATAAAGCCAAGGCAATTCAGTAAAGAAGAAAAAGGAGTCAGCACTACTATTTTTAAAATGTCTGGCTTCTGTGATGTCTCCTTAGTATTTGGGATTATATGGTGTTAAAATAGTATTAAAAAAAAAAACCACAAAACAAAAAAAAAACCAGAAAAAAACCCACCCAAAACCAAAAAGCAAACAACAAAAAACTTTGTTAAAAATTACTTCTGAACACTTAAGATAAAGTAAATGAGCAAAATACCCCAAATCAGCAGCATTTAGTCTGCAGAATGTTTTCTTGCTGCTGAGTAAAGGCATACAGCACATACATTAGTGAATATCTCCTATTAACAACCAGGTCACTTCCACTGTACATTTCCCTGAAGTCTCCACAGAAGGCAAAAAACTGGCAAAGTTTTTGTAAATGTTGGTTATACATTATAATTTAGAGCAGTTGTTAATGATAGGACTCAAAAATAAATTAGGTATCAGCACAAAAGCCAACATTTCCAGCTTGCAAACAAAACATGTCATTTCAGTAGAGCTGAGGAGTCACAATCATACTCACAACAAATGAATTGCTTAAGTCTTAGCTCCTTGGTCACACTGAGATGGTGCAGAGGAAACAAGCCCACAAACCCTGCCATAAATTCCTCAGATGTCAAAGGCTGGCATGGAAAAAGAGCCAAAAGTCATGTTTTCTGCTCTCCTGATCACTTTGCAGCAGAAATGCGGGAAGAGAAATGGGTGCAGAAGAGTGCACTGCAGAACTTTTCCTCCTAGCACAGACTTGGGAGGGTTGTGGCAGGAAAAAACATTGCTGTAAATATGCTTCATTTTCTCTCTCTCGTCCACCCCTCTTTCACTCCTCCATGGGATTTTTTGTCAGAGACTTAGGCTTGTTTGCAACAGGATAGGAGAGACTTCCTATATGTTTCCCTCAACACTTCCCCAAGCTTAGCATTGGGCGGCTAGAAATTTCTTCTTAAATGTACAGAAACTAATCTCCAAGGCAAGCCCATGCAAGAAAAAACAGGGCAACAGCATTTCAAAACATTTTCAGCTCTGACCTGGGAATACTAGGAAGCAAGCTGGCATTAGCATCCATGCCTCTTAGTGTTGCTAAGCTTCAACATTTCATGTCTTAAATCTATAACCACAAGCTCAGTCACTCTCAAGGACAACAGTGGACACTTTGAGCCAGGAAAGGGACACCTCAGACACCTGATGACTTCTGACAGTGATACAGCCACAGTGTGCTGTCCTACCATGATGACATGCATGATGTTGCATTACAGAAAGAAAAATAAATAATAATAACCCTTATATTCTCTTCTCATAAGTTCTTAGTGTAGTGCTAATAAAATTACTAATACACAACATGCAAAAGTCAACACCTGGCCACACTCTTCCCTCTTGCTGGGAGCCCTCAGTTTCAAGCTCTGAGCCCTCTGGCTCAGCCATCCATAGGGTTGTTACTTGTACTCCTGATTTGATCTTCATTCTTTAAATAAAAGTTCATTTGACATCCATGGCTTCTTCCCCATCTGCTTTTAATTTACCTTCAAACTTTTATTTTATTAGAAGAAAATTAATATAGCATTCAAAGGAAATACAATTTTCTGTAACAATAATTTACAAAGGTTTCAAAGAAATATCAGGAGGGAAAAAAAAAAAAAAAGTCTTCAGCAGTGAATCTGTTTGTAGGTCAGGAATTTTCCCTGGACACACATGTAGTTAATGTGCAAACACAAATGAGAAAAATATGGAACTAGAATAGCATGTTTTATTGCAACTTCATTAAATTTTCAAATCTCTTTTGCTCCGATGTGCTGTGCAAGAAGAGAGAAAAAGTCTTTCACAAGTGACAAGATAAAACAGCACCATATCTGTGTGTCTCTAGGGAAGCTTCCAAATCTGCTCAAGAAGACTGCCTTCATGCTATAAAAGTTGGCAGAAATCCAATATAGCTGATTTTAATGTAGGATTTTGGGAAGTAGTCTTCCAAATGAGAGGAGTAAATCAGCAATTACCATACCAGAACCCAAATTACAGCAACAGAAATGAGGGTAAGGCCAGCCCTTGGGCATCACTGAATTTACTCCTATATTCTGGTAGATGTTTTCAAATTGAAGTCCATCCACATTCCAATTTGTTTTTATCTCAGGAACTTATTTTATTATTAAAATAGATTCTGTAGTGGAATCAGCAGATCCCAGTCAGAAATTCAACACAAGTGTGTTTGGCTGCTTTCTTGTCCAGTACATTTAGGATGTGCATCAAGAAACAAGACAGCCAAAACCCCAGCTCCTGCAGTTGAGGCTTTTGAGACATCAAGTGCCACAACCACACATATGTCCAGAGATTTATACTGTTTTGAGTAAGAAGAATATATACATAATTTATGATATGCATTGAGCAGCAGAGAGCAGAAGACTAGCTCCTTTCGTACAGATGTACTGAAACTCTCGTCTGAGCACGCAGCAATGCTTTCTCACATTAAAGTAACAGGGTCTCCCCCCTCCCTCAGGGTTATAGAGAAGCAAGACAAACTCGGACAATCTTGCCTGTTATCATGAGAGGTCATCTCTCTGTATAGCCAGTAAGTGTTACTGCATTCTGCCTTTGCAACCTGGCTGCATACTTTCAGTCACTCACAGCACCCCAGGCGCCAGCACAGACGTCACTGCACTGCAGGGAGCCCCAGGAATAGGCTAACCCAGAGTTCAGCTGCTGCCTGGGAGAGTTTAGAGCTTCACTTATCTGTCTGAATGAGTCATCAATCTGAAGCAAGGACTTTGCTGATCAAAATCTAGCAGAACTTTGGCAGTCAGCACTGGAGAGACTTTCCACGCGCAAAACATAAAGTCTCTGCCAGTCTGCTCAGTACAGCAAACTCTCCCTAGGGAAAGGAACAAGCATCATGGAGAGCTTATTCTCCAGTGACGGTCCAGAAGTTTTTATTAAAATACTACCCCAAAATCACAGCAGCAGAGGAGTATTTCCTTTTCCTTATTCTTTCTCCCTGTGAGACAGGAAATCTGCAACAGCTGGGGTTGTCATCTTAGAAACAATGTTAGCTTTTCCCCTTGTTAGTCACATTTGATTCCATATATAGTGACGGACACCATTAAATTCACACTCACCTCTTTAACCCACTGGTGTTACTTATGCTGTATGTGTTTTGGGAACACTGTCATCTTTTCTCCTGGACTGGAATGATACACAGTATCACTGTCTCCAGATCAGGAATCGAGGATACTTGAAATAGGTTAATGAAGCAGGAAATACCAAGCGCTAGCTTCATTCAGTGACATCTGCCATTCCTTCTGCCTCTGGTCAGTCATCCATACATACCAGAGCAGAGAATTTACCTCTGCTCAGTTTTCAGGGATTCCTGTTGTGGACCTCCACAATCTTTCATCCTCACACATCTTCCTTTTTGGTATCTTACTTCATCAGAATACCCTCCAGAGGCAGTACAGTTTTGGTGTCTTATGTCAAGTGTTACAAGTTTTTTGCCCACAAAAATGCAGCCTTCCTAAAACATGCCAATTCAGACGTCTGAGGAGGGATGTGACATGTGTGAAAAATCAGAGGTCCCAAATCACCCTGACTTATATTATTTTGAAATACAACATTGCGAAACAAACAAACAAAAAGTTATTTACCTTTAGATACTGGGTATTTGTGGCTCTTACTCTTTTTCTTTAGTAAGAGACTCCCATTCCTACCATGCAAAGCTTAAATTTTGCTGCCATGCTCCCTTTCTGCAGCAGCTAACATAGGTGAAACAAACAAGACAAAATCTGATAGAGGAAAATATATTTTTTCTGCATTAAAAAGTTAAAGATTTACATTATTTATCTAAGCTTCCTTTAGCTTTCAGCACTTGCATCTTCCTATTCTCTAGAAACTCACATTTCACCTATCTATAGTTACGACAGTCTAGATGTATGGTGCATTATGCCTACTGCTTGCAACAGTCATATCCACTTCTGACAGTGGTAGATTTGCCTCATATTTGGAAAGATGTTTTTAAGCAATTTTGTAAAACAGGAAGATTCCCCGCCAGCCTCAGAACAATATGTTCATATTTTAAAAAACAAATTTAGACTGTTAGTAATAGAGGTAACCATAAGATCCAGCCATCCTTCCTGAAAGACAAACTTGCATTTGTTAATTCTAGTGTAAGGCTCCTTGGATGATGGAGTTTAATCAGTAAACATGTGGTACATATTCTGCACATCAAGGGACATTTACAAATTCAAATGTTTTGGTTCCTAAAAATGTTAGCATACTGTTGAACATTCTTCATACCTCAGTTTTGTTTTAAAAGTTCTTAATTCCTTTCATAACAGTGGAAATAAAATCAAATTCCATCCATCCCTGGCCAGTGTAAGAAATGACATGAAACAACCAACAGAATACTCAATTAGGACCTGCCTCTAAGTACTGAAACCTCCTTTCACTTCAACTGAAGCAAGACCCAGTTCTAACTAACTGTGCTTGTATGACAAAGGTAGGATTCCTAGAGAAATAAAAATAGCTGATGAAATACAAATTTAGTTGAGAAATATACACGAACTGGTCATCTCTAATGCCTTACCCAGTTCTGTCCACTTTCTTCTAATGGAAGGCTGTGTTTTAAGTGTGAAGTCCTCAAATCCCTCTCCAAACAAAATCAATTAAGTTGAAAAGCTCTTCTTCTACTCACAGAAAGAAACCCATCCATTGCAGAAATAAAACTGTAAAATTGCAGCACTTCAAATTCAGCTTGTAGATTATGACACCATAACTTTCCGAGACAGACAAGTGACTCATCTGGAAAGGCAAACACTATTTTTGACATTTATACCTTATGAATTATTAACTGGTTTGCTGCATCTAGATTGATTTTGCATGAAAAGGAATTTCTGGCACATACCTTGAAGCTGAAAAGCGTACAGATTGGAATAGAACTCAGCAAAACTATCTAATAGGCTAGTGCTGCTTAAAAGAGTCAGTATCCTGCCAGTATACTGAAAGTCATAAAAGATGAAATCAACAATAATTTGGAGGAAAATTTTCTTTCTGGAGAAAGAAAACTTCCATCTCTTTTGGAATGTGTTATGCTATCCTATTTCATTGTGGTTGCAATCTTCCCCCCAGAAGCAGAACAAAAGTGATGTCTAGTGCTTAAGAACACTTAAAACTGGAAAATAAATTGTGTCCTCATTCTTTCTGCTCAATACTCACTGAATTTCTAAACACAAATGTGAAAAACAAGTTCTACATCAAAATGTTTAGATAAACTGTTTACTTTTAAAGACCTTTTGCAGCCAACAGAAACTGGAATTTAGGCAATGGAAAATAATAACAATTGGTATATAAAACCACAAATCACTAAAAAATCAAACTGAAATTCCCAAAACTACGAAGAAGGCAGAGGGTGACGTAAATATTTTAATATTGTGAAGTGTTCTGCTGCCATCAAAATACAGAGGGAAAAGGGGGGCAAAGACAACATTTTTCTCTATTTTAGAACTTCTGCTTACAAAGGATTCAGATAGTATCCCCTTTTGACAGTGATAACAAATCCAAGGAAGACAGCACCAAAACACAGCCTGATGAAAATTACATCAACGCTCACAAGGATCCCAGCTAGTGGCACCTACCTGTTCCGAAACAGATGTGCATTCAATTCACCAGCCCTGCCCCAGTGACAGGCCCATTAGCCGAACTAGTGGTCGAATTTCTCATTCTTCCAGGAGGCCCTCTGGCACGACATGGAACAGCCTTTAAAGGCTGCCACTAGCAAGGTTACACTGCTGCTGTCTCAGCAGCACCTTTGCTGGGATCAAATAACACTTCTTTTTGGCAATGGGCAAAGAAAATAAGAGCAAACTGCTGCGCCTTGGTGTGAACTATGAGATGCAGTAACAACTACTTCACTACAGTTTCAGTCTACAAAATAGAAAAATTTTTTTCAGAGCTCTTAAGTTATAAAGATATGGCTTCCATCATGGACATGAGAGCATCATCACTACTACAGCAACATAGTATATCCATGAATCATTTTATTCAGGTCCACCACAGCGGTTTCCATTCACATGGAACTTCAAACAACCACTTATGATTTTTAATTTTCTGCCATGCAGGTCTGTAGAGCCTCCATGAAGTGAAAGCTTGTGAAAAATGTTAGCACAGTAAATATGAATTTCCCTCTTTTTTCTCTGCTTTGAGAGAAACAAAAACAACTCTTAGCACTTCTGTGACAGACCGGATGGATTCCCGTGACATGTGCTATAACCTCAGACTATAAAAAAGCTACTGTTCTGCCTCCAAGATTAAGTGTAGGATTTGGTAGGAACTGAAGGCTAGGTAAAAGCTAGGTGAAGGTTAGGCAAACATCATCACAGTAATACCATGTAGCTGGGTTTTCTTCATCTAAAGATATCATATATTTATTATCATAAATATCAGATATTTAAGAAAGGATCAGCACCACCACTGTCCATCAAGGGCCACTATATGAGCAGAAAGTAAGAACGAGAGTCACAGAAATTTCTGGAAAGAAGCAAAAGGGAGACTTTTTAGTTCTAGGAGAAAAGGTTGCGTGGAGGATGTTTTGGCTGCCCTTGAGTGTACCACAGACTTTCACTGAGAAGAGGGCCATAAGCCTGCTTCATCAGGGCATTTCCCACTAAATGCTGTCCATACAGTTTCTCTTCAGATGTATTCACAGAGTGGTAACAGCTCCTTGTGGCCTGCAAAGCCGATTTTCAACTCCTTCCCTCCTGCTGAGCTCATAAAAGCCAAAGATTTCACTGGCATTCTATTAGGTCATGACAGTGTTCAAGATTCTCGACCCTCCACCCTTCACAAGAAACGTGTAAGATCAACACAGCACCTCCCTCAATTTTCAATTGACAGCTACATAAAACTACAGAATCTCCTGCGCAGTAACCTCTGCAAAATCTGTTTTGACTAAACCTGCTTACGTTGCTTCAGCACTTTTATAAGGCATGCTATCAATCAGTATGCTAGTCACGAGGGCACATTTAAAAATTAAAGACACTGTTTTGCATGACTGACCAAGAGCAGCCAGTTTTTCCGTGCTATGTAACACTTCCGTTTAAAATGGAAGTCAAGGTATGAAACAAAAATCTGATGTAGGTTATGTTTTGAGCACAGCATCCATGGGTATTCTTTGATTCCAGAGACTGCTGGGAGAAAATTTACAGATGTGTGTCATTCAGGGCTCCAGCTTTTATATACTCATACTTACATGAAAACATAAAGTGCACATATCAGGTGGAAAGATACTATGATAACAGATGCTTGAGAAATCCTCACCAAAAAAAAAAAAAAATTGCCATTACCTTTTTTGCACACAAAGAAGCAGTTTCTTCAATCAGAATCAGAAACAGGGCTTTTAACTGAAGCAAACTGTTTAAGCCATCAACAACTCAGAAAGGTTACACAGTATCCACCTAAAGGGCAATTTAGATTAAAGTCAATTTTTCATCCTTTCAATTATGTAATATCAATAAAAGGACACATGGGAATTATACCAAATGTGAACAATGTATCTGGCAATCAAGCTAGAGTGTACAAACAGAAGGAATTTCCCTACCTGCTGTGGAAGTAATCCCCTTCACAGTTAAGTGAGTATTTTTTCCAAAAATAGTCTTTATTTTCAGATCAAAAATTTGCTCCTTTTCCTTGATCTCAAAAAGTACTACTTTGCACTGAGAGACACCAACAGACTGCCCTGGTGCACGATTCTTGAAGAGCAGTTTCTAGTAGTCTGTTGGGGCACTATCCTCAGAGCCACACCATCCTGCAAATGGCTCTCCTTCCTGCTTCCTCAGCTTGCTCCCAAGTTTTCACACCACATGAGAAGGGAGTTCATGAAGTTCAACATAAGCAACAGATAGCGCAGCATTTGCACTAGGAAAAATACAGCATTGTCCAACTTCCCCGACCAACTTCCATACCTACCTACCTTTACAAAGACAGAAACTAACCATAATTTGGTGGATGAGGCTGAGAGGAGATAAGCAGACCTACTGTGAGTCCAGCTTCAATAACAGTCAGTTGGAAAAGACAGGTTTTCCACTGTCACTGGAAAAGCTTAGGTGGCACACACGCACAGGTCCCACTTGCTAGGAATTTGGGAAAATATTGGTAACCTGGAACAGTAACAATTGGTTAGCTGCAGTTTAAGAGTCTAGCTAGTGTAGAAATCACTTTGTACGTAAAGAAGGATTGCTTCACCCATTCCAATTAAAAACATGTTACATATTTCTGAACAAGGAATTAAAAAAACATTCAGATAGATGAATCATAGTATAGAAATCATTTGACCAGGAGATTAGTTTCCATCATACTCATATTCCTACTGATTTCAATGGAGTTGCTCCAAGTTTGTGGTGATGCACACCGTCAGAAGATTTCTGCGTCTATGCTAATAAGCAAACACTGTCAGGACACTTTCTAAACAGATTATCAATGTTTTCAAACTCAACCTCAAACCTGCCTTAACCTTAATGTTCTCTTTTTTACAAATGAACCTAGGTAGACAGCTCTGAATCAATGCAGAATTCCTATGAAGGCCACAGAATTTTGTGAGTAACAGCATAGCAAGGCAGGAGCCTCATTTGCTTCTTATTAGTCACCAGAGTCATTCTCACCAGGGCAATTCCCAGCCTGCCTTGTTAAAGAGAGAAGCACAGTACTTTCCACCTAAAAGTCAGGGCATCTAACAAGCTACTGAAAATGGTAAGTTGAGTGGAAGTAATTTCTTCAGATGTTTCTTTCAGTATCAAACCTTTTTCTCAATGAAACTGTATAAACTGGTTAATTTTGTCTTGGTGTCGAGACAAATTAAATCATGTTCTATCAAAAAAAAAAGCAGAATACAGTGGTAGGAAATAAACAGGCTTTTAAATATTACAGGCTTTTGGTTCAAATCAGCACACTCAGATTGCTATTTAAATGTCAGTCACATTTATTCAGTGGTTTCCAGGGGAACACCGGATGTGGCCATTCCCCGTATTTTTGTTCATCTCTTTCCCTATGAAATTATTACTTTCTGAAAGCTTAGTTTTGACCATGCCTCACAAGGACCATATTATGCAATGAAAGCACTGATGTGGAAACAAAGCTCATGCTATTTTAAACCCACTCTGTTTAAATGCCCCAGACTGTCAAACTGGTATCACCCATAGTGATTGTGGTAGTTTTAAAACTGTACACAAACCTGTAGAAGCAATACTCTCCCAGTCACACGGACACAGAAAAGGAAATGGAAAAGGAGTCTGCATGCCTAAATAAAAGGGACCATTTGGCGGCACAGCACTTGGTTGCTCATTTCTGGAAAAATGCTCTTTAGTGCAATCTTCCCAGCTCCAGGATGTCTTACAGATTTGCAGCAGCACAGTTAATATTCAAATGGGGTTATTTCTCCTTCTTAGGTGCTCTGTGGATAATAGAATTAAATGAATAATCTAACCTGCTCCATACTGGTCAATCTAGCATTTGCAATTCTGTATTAATGTCACAACTTCCAGACTCACCTCGCTTTTACAAAGTCAGGAATATTTCTTCTAAACTTCACAATGCTGCACAGAGGTAAAACCATTAAAGCCTTCCTGAAATGCAGAAGGGTGAACACACCACTCACTCTACAAGGTACAAAGTATCCTCCTGCTTTTCAATCACTCACTGCCGTTGCATTTGGTGCATGGAATTTGACAGGCTTCTGAACTGGCAGTACTTCATGCAGGTTAGTTTGAAATTTTACAAGTCAAAGAACTATGAATGAAATTAAAATGCTTATGTTGTATAAAACAATGTGGAAGTCATATTAAGTTGATCTATGGAAAGAAGACTTCTGAATGAAACAAAACCTTTTTCTATAACATTTAAATTGTGCCATGAATTTATACTTCTCACTGAAATGGCGTTATGTATTAATAACATTGTACACTCAAACTCTACTTGTTAACAGGGTGCTATTGTTACAACAAGAATAATACCATTAAAGACAGAAAGAAATTAAACCAGAGAATTCAAGACTTTACAATGCTAAACTGGGTTAAAGGACAGAGCAAGCTAAGAAATGATGAGAAATAACTTGTTCCTGATATGAATTAGGACTCTATTATGACAGCACATCATATACATAAAGATGAGTAAGAACCAAATTAATAATTTAGAATTCTTAAAACTACCAATTTGTTTGGTTCTGTTTGGGAAGCTTTATTCACACCAACAATGATAACATATATTTTACCTGGGGTTTAATCGCTAGCCAAAAGGATTACTCCTAGGGAAAGGTTATCACAGCTAAGTCCTGGATTTCTCACTCATACTGCAAACAAGCCAATAAACAGTTTTGTCTTGCAACATACTTGTGAGTCATTCTCATACATGAATGTGTATTCATGGCTTGTGTGAAACAAACTGTGAAAGTCAAGGCTGAGGCCAAAAATCCCTAGGTCATCAGATGCCAGGCTGCTAAATCTGGCATCAGAGGCTTAATATTTTGGTTCCAGACAGCTAAAACTCTTCCTTCCTTTCAGATGACAGTATTGCTATGAGAGTGTATCAGTGTTGGAGTGTCATCTGAAGGACAAAACAGCATGCACAGAGCTTTCACACCATGCTCCCCCCACAAAAGATGTTTATCTTTGCTGTTGCAGATGCATTCTCATTAGCTCACAATAATGGAGAACCAAGACTTCTAGTATCCAAAAGTGAACTTCAGCTTGCCTGCTTCTTAAACGTGGATGACACTTACACTGAAATTCTTATTTTCAGTATCAGAACTCAGTGCAGCAATGATGATTCCTGGCCTTCTGATGGCACTGTAGGCAGCAGCGGTAGAAACAACAGAGTAGCAGCAGCAGATGGCTGCTGCAGGATGGGCTCAGACATCCCTAACTGCTCCTTACTGATCTGCTCTGAGTACAGCAGTGCTCTTGTGAGACTTATTTTACCAATGATGCAACACAATGAGGCATTAAAGGTGAGACGCAATGTCATTCAATGCCTGCATGTGCCCATGCTGGAACTTGACATGACCCATTGCATTCAGAGCCATAATCATAGAATCATAGAATCAACCAGGTTGGAAAAGACCTCTGAGATCATCAAATCCAACCCTTGATCCAACACCATCGTGGTTACTAGACCACGGCACTAAGTGCCACATCAAGTCTCATCTTAAAAACCTCCAGGGACAATGGATCCACGACCTCCCTGGGCAGCCATTCCAGTGTTTGATTACTCTCTCTGTAAAAAATTTTTTTCCTAATATCCAACCTAAACTTCCCCTGGCAGAGCTTAAGATCGTGCCCTCTTGTCCTATTGCTGATTGCCTGGGAGAAGACAGCGACCCCCACCTGGCTTCAACATTAACAGGTACTGGTGTAACTACCAGGTATTGAAAACCAGAATTTGGACAAATACTTCTATTAAGGATCATTCTTTCAGGGAACACCTCCTCATAGTGCACAAGAGATGAGATGAAAGAGATGAGATGCATGAGAAGGGGAAATACATGGGTGTTGAAAAAGCATAACAGCAGAATGTATCTTGTGTGCCCGCACCTACAGACTGCTTGCAGTGACCCACATGACAGACTGCTTGCAGTGATCAAGACTGCTACATCAAGATGCCTGCAATGGCAATTAGTAGAAAATAACTGGAGATTTTGTATTTAGTTGCAAACCAAAAAAAGGCACATTGCACAGGTCTTGATCTCAGATCTCTAAATCCAAAGCAGTTCCCTTGACATCTATGAAACCATTTTACATTTTGCCCAAAGCACGCTGACTCAGAACCTGCTTCAGGAATTGTACCCTTACAGACAGTAACACACAGACTTTGGATTATGAAACAACTCGAAGACTGGTGGAACATCCACCCTGACCTTCCTGCAATATCACACCATGCCTAAAGCAACAGAACCAAACCTCATTATTCGGATTTCAGTTGTAGTCTAGACCCAGAAAACAAAAAGGTCATGTTTATTGCTCTTTTCCCAAAGTCAGGAATGCCTACGGAAACACAGTGCACAGCCCTCGGTAGAGAAGGTTCGAGGGCCACAGCGGGTATTTGCCCCAGCAGCCACCCCCGCGGGCTCCAGGCGGGGGGGACAGGTCATCCCAGAAGCTGCTCCCGCACTCCGACAGACCGTGCCCGCTGCCGCAGCGCGGACCGGGCTGGGCGGGGGGGCGGCCCTCCGCAGCCGTGCACCGCGCACCCACGGACACCCGAGCAGACCCACCCCCTCTAGTGCACATCCATACGCAAAACCCTTCACGCTCACGCGGAGCCGTGACCCACTGGCGCACCACGCACACCCGTGCAGACACGCTCACACCCCGTCGCACGCTCGCTCATCACGCACGACCGGCCACAACATCCGCGATCCCACTCGCCGTGCATTCGAATGGAAATCCGCGCACACCGCGCCCAGCACACACCCGCACACACCCGTGCCCGCCCACGCATACGCCGGTCGCAGCCGAGCGCATCGCGGCGGCACCGACTCACGCGCGGGGCGGGGGCGCGGTACCTGCGTGGCTTTGTGGAACTGCTTCTTCAGCCCGGCCACCGACATGGCGAGGGCGGCGCGCTGCAGCCGTGCCGA
>VXAY01001852.1:57455-80701 GCA_013399855.1 Oxyruncus cristatus
CTGCTTTCTGGCCTAGTCCCAAGTTTGCATAGAAACGCTTCTATCCACTCTAGTGTTATTATTTTAAAGGATGAAAAATGAGACCATATGGAGATGCTAGGCAAGGAGTGGGAGTCTCTTGTGCCAGCCATTGTATTTTTAACAGAAAACTCCCATTGTGCCTAGTACTTGGGAAAGGGCACTACAGTCTGGAAATACAGTGAGTGCTAGAAAGTAAACTATAAAAATTATAAATGTCATACTTTTAATTATTTTTATAAAATTAATATATTTCCATGTTACTAAATAGCTGGAATTAAATGGTTACGTTTCAGGATCTGCCTTTGCTGGATATTTCAAAAGAGTACCTTCCTGTCTACAACAGATTTTATGTGAAAATTATATAAATAAAAGTGGTGGACATAAAAAGGTCCACCAAATTCAGTTTCTGGGTGATGAGCTGGAGATACAATGTTTTCAAGTTTCAATTCCACATTTTCAAGAGTATTATGCCCTAGCAGCTCCCATTGCCAGTTGATTGAAATGATAGTTTGATGCCTGGCTATAAATCATCCCAAAAAGTAGCTGAATGCCCTGACTCATTTTATATTACTGGCTGTGCAAATTTGTATTCTTACAGCTGAATCTGACACTTTTAGTTGTGCTCACACTTCTTTTTCTTTCTTTTTTTTTTTTTTTTCTCCTCCTAGAATATCTATATTCCTGGGAGTGGAAAGTATTACCTTTATTAAAACACAATTCATGTGTGTCAGTGTCAATGGACTTTAAACGACTTTGAATAAATTAAATAGTGACACTTTTTGGCCAAAGAGAATTTAACTTAGTGCCTGCTCTTCAGTACATTGTGTCATTTGTGACTTCTCCTGGAGGAATGTACATGAGTAATACTTTGAAACCAGCTTCAGTGAAAGGACTTCTGTTTTTAATAAACTATATTGAACAACAACAAATGATGTTTGCTTACAATGTGTCACATCTGATTTTAAAATATTTATATGCATTTATGAGGTCTGCACATAAGTGCATGTGTACATATTCCAACTCCAAATCTTGTTTTGACATGAATAAGTAGAATAGGCTGAGCATTTCTTTTTATTCCATATGGAAAAATGAAATTCTAACAATAAATTAAGAAAGTTGCCATTGTTGCATCAGATGTAGTAAGTGCTAAGACTTTTGTAGGTGCAATCCTAGTCCTTGTCTTCAGTGCGCTGTTATAATATATGGTTGCCAGTCACTACAGTTCTTACATAACACAGTTGATTTTGCAAATTTTGAACTGCATTCTCATTTGAAAGTCATTTGGTGAAATAAGTGGAAACATTCATTTCAGTAGGTCTTCAAAAATTTGATTTGTACTTTAGTTGATAACGCTCCTTTTTAGAATTTTTTTCTTAAAAATCAGTCAGCTAGTATTTCAAGAGCACAAAGAAATGTAAAGCATAATAAAATCCCTTGATAAGTTGCCCACCAAAATAAAATAAAATGCTAAAAATAAAATAAAAACATTAGCAAAAAGTGTTTGATCCAGAGAATGCAAAAAACTAATTCCAGGAGAAGAAGGCATGGCTGCTAGGTCCTTGCAGAATGTACAGTGGAAGCAAATCACTCTGTTCAGTTACTTGATTAGTAAAATCAAACTGAAAACCCAAAGGTGAATATAATCAAAAAAAAAGGAAAGCAGCACGCACTATGAATACAGGTTTTTCAAATAAGTAACATAAAAGAAATACAAAATGTACTTAGAGTGTTCACTCATATTTCACTGGAGAAGAATCTGGATATTTATGAAGTTACTTATGGTGCTGTGTCAATGATTTTACATGAAATCTTTGCTGATATTATCTTCACAGTCCTTGATTAAGACAGAAAAACATGAAAAACCTTATGAGTAGAAATTCAAGGCTCCACAGAAGGTTAGTCAATCATCCACAGTTGATTAGGAACAGTGTAGTTCAGTCAGAAATTAGGCCAGAAACTAAAAATCAGAGCCCTCATTTGAAATCTAATCTGGGCTACACTACTACTGGTCAGCTAGCAAAGATGTTTGAATTCAAGGAGTGTAAATCAGCAGGCACAAAATAATTGCATGAAACCAATGTTTAGTCTTAAAAGGGGTGAAGCTGGCCATGAAAGTGTGAGACATAAAGGAAACAAACAAACAAAAATCTGTTATTGTATTACCTCTTAAAAAATTAATCCCTTCATTGATTAGGAAATATCTTGTCAGCTTCTGAAGGTAAAAAGGTACACAAGACATAAGCAGCAAGTTCCAAGCAAGGAAAATGGAAACATCTAACGAGGAAAGAGCAGAAAAAATGTCAATAACCCTCATCCATTTGTTTGAATTACATGAAACATATAATTTCACTTCATACAAACTAATAAAATAAAGAAGGATTAACAGCATTGTTCTTATCAAGTAAGTGTTATTACTCTTCCAACCACAGTAGTTTATAGAATAGCTGAATTTTGTGTTTGTTTCAGGCATAACATATATTATCCAGGTTCAGTCCCGATAGATTTACCTTTCCAATCCATCTGTCTCCAGTCTCATGGATTTACAACTTTTCTGTCTTAACAGATGATCAACAGATGAGATTTCCTATAATGCCCAAGAGTTCTCCTCTATAAAAGTACACAAAGCTTAATTGAACACAGTACCATTACTCTGACAGATACTTCCTCAAATTGTGTTTTTGAAAGCACTTCAGGTTTTTTGTCACCATGCTCAACAGAAAATAAGGCCTGTGTTCTTTCTACAGTATCTTACTAACAAGCATTCTTCTGTTTGTCTTAGCTGATAAGAGCCTTTTCTGACAGCATGTTTTTGGTAAAATTATTGATAAGCTCTGTCCTGACTGTTTCCAAAAATACCTATGTACTTCCAGTCTGTCACCCATAAGGTATATTCTTAATCCTGCTGTTCTGCATATATCTCTTGCCTTGTCCATTATGCAAGACAGTGCAATCATGACTATTGTCATTGTGGTTTACCACCAGCAGTAACTTAGTAGGGTGTTGTGAATTGCTCCACTAGTTATGAAGAGAGAGAATGGACTGGTTCTCTTCAAGCTTTAAGTTTCCTTTAATTTCAGTTTTGCCAGTAGTTAAATTAGTAGCCAGGTCCCTTACTACCTAGATGCTGGCTGGTCTGTGTAATAAATAGATCTTTAAGAATAACAACTAAAACTGATTTTCAGCCACCTTCATTTTTTTTGACTAACTGTTTTTATCTACATTTTGTAGCAGCAGCCACTTCATCATGAAAACTAAGAAATATCAGAAAAACTGCCTGCCGACAAGACACAGCCTTTGGCCAGTATATCTAGCATTAGTTTCCAGCTACGGCAGCTAGCAGCAGCTAGTAGAATAACCTAGCTCAATTTCAAAGTTGTTGGAACACGTTACACTGTTGCTGTGCATGAGTGCTTGCTGCATTGTGTAGACGTTGGTGTCTTAGTAAGCCTTAAGAAGTCCTGAAAGTGAATTTTGCACCCATGCAAGTTGTTTCTTATGCAGACAAGAGGCATGCACACGCATGCATTTGTGTGTGTACAGTAGAACAAGAAACGTGCCTTAAATGTGAAGCTAGATTAGATTTTTTAACCAAAAATTTTAACTAGCAGAAGAGTTAGGCTTAATTGCTCATATTCTGTCGCTTGTTTCCTTGAAACAGATGATCAGCTACAAAACTGCACAGATGTCAGTGTAGCCACATCCCCAATTCCCAGGAAACAGAGAACAGTGAAAAGGTAAGCATCATTTGTTCTTCATTAAATTAATGAGTGTTCTTGTGATCTCTGTGCTGGTGAGCAGTCTCTCACAGTACTATATCAGCAAGATTGTCATAAATAAAGCACTGCAGCAAGTGTAGTTTTATTCCAGGTTACTTAATCTAGTGTAGGCATAGTGATATATTTCTTTTGTTTGATTAATTACAGCTTCTGTGTCTATTCAGATAGAGATTGTGCAGAGTGAGAACTCATCCCAATTATAAACGTGTTGCAAAATTCTTCCTCAGTTTTTCAATTCTGCGTTTAATTCCAGTTGTAGTTATGTGACTGTTTTACGTTTGCTTTTATTTTTAGTCCCAATGGAGATGTTTTTAAGTATGTTAACCTTTAGAAACTTTTAGCCTATTAGCTTTGCCTGATTGTGATGCACAAGCAGCTAACAAAAACGAATGCAGACATCCTAAAGAAACTTCTGGCTCTCGAGACTACAAACCGTGAGAATCAGTGAATGGCCATTATTTCTAGATTTCTGGGAAAAAACATCACAGAACATCTGAAGGACAGGATGACATCCAAAAGGACCCAGACAGGCTCAAGAAGTGGACCCATGGGAATCTCATGAGGTTTAAAAAGACCAGTGGCACCTGGGTGGGGGCAACCCTGGTATACAGGCTGGGGGATGAACAGATCAAGAGCAGCCCTGCTAAGAAGCAGTTGGGGATGCTGGTGGATGAGAGGCTGGACTTGAGCCAGCAGTGTGAGCTTCCAGCCCGGAAGACCAAATTATATCCTGGGCTGCATCAAAAGCAGTGTGGCCAGCAGGTCGAGGGACATGATTTGCCACTCTGCTCTGCTCTGGTGAGACCCCATCCAGAGTGCTGCACCCAGCTCTGGGGTCCCCAGCACAGGAAGGACATCGTTGGAGCGAGTCCAGAGGAGGGCAGGCCACGACGATGCTTAAAGGGATGGAACTCCTCCTGTACAAGTAAAGAATGAGAGAATTGGGAACATTCAGCCGGGAGAAGAGAAGGCTTTGGGGTGACCTAATTGTGGCCTTCCAGTGCCTGAAGAGAGCCTAGAAAAAAGATGGATAGAGACTTTTTACAAGAGCATGTAGTGGCAGGACACAGGGGAATGGCTTCAAATCAAAAGAGAGAAGATTTAGATTAGATATTAGGAGGAATTTCTTTGTTGTGGGGGTGGTGAGGCCCTGGAACAGGTTGTCCAGAGAAGTTGTGGATGTCTCATTCCTGGAGATGTTCATGGCCAGGCTAGATGGAGCTCTGAGCAGCCTGGTCTGTTGGAAGGTGTCCCTGCCCACAGCAAGGGGATTGGACATGGATGATCATTAAGGTCCTTTCTAACCCAAGCCATTTAATGTTTCTGTGATTCTGCTCACCTATCAGATGTCTTTTCTTTTGTAGAAGCATAGGTTGATTAATACAGGACAAAACATTCCAGACATGTTGTGTAAGCAATGTGTTGGGAGGGAACTACAGAAATACTGGATGGAACTGGAGAATCTCTGATATACTCTTTTTTTAGGGACCTTATTTTGGTGAAAATACATTCAGAGATAAAAATTACCAGTGCAGTCAGCATGAAACAGCCAAAGTTTCATAGCAAATTATATTAGAACATGAGTTTAAAGAACAAACAGATCTTCCAGCTCTGCAGCAACAGCTGAAGCAGTGAATTCTGATTTAGTGAGGTGCCATTAGCTCTTAAAATCTGCCATAAAAATTTCTTGCCCACATATTTGTGTTTCAACTGCCACAAATCTGTGTGAGGTTTTGTGCACCAACTGGTCCTTCTGTGCTATTGAATGTCCAATAACTGTAATCAGACAGTATTGGAATCATATTGTGTTCAGTTGTTCATATTGTTGTCCACAGAGGCTATCCCATCTGTGCCTATTTGCTGTAGAGAAGAATTATCTGCCACTCTTGACAGAGATTAGCAACAAAGTTCATAGAAGTTATGACCTATTCCCAGTGGTGCTTAATGCAAGAATAATGTGAAGACACTAATGCAAGCACATGGCTCCACAAGCTTGAAATTTAACATGAGTTTGATCTAATTGCAGAAAGAGCATTTCTGAGACTTTTGAACAGATTAAGCTCCTGTTCCTACACTCACTTTTTTTGCTTCTGTAAAAGTATCTGTGTTAATACGAGCCTGGAATGTCCCAGGTTCTCAGTCCTGTGTTACCCTCCCCTCACTGGGTAAGAGAAGCTGAAAGAGGAGAGTATCCAAACAAGAGCTTGGCATCACCCACACAGATTTAACTTTATAGATTTCTTTCTGTTAAGTAACCAGTATGCTTCTCTCAGCTATCAAGATGATTAATATTCCATTTCTTCCCTGCACAAGAGGGGCTTTCAAAATTCCAGTGCAGGGGGTTTTTGTCCCATTTGTTTGACCAGACTCAAGTTATAACAGAGCTTGTACAGAAAGTGAGGCATTGACTGCCAAAACATCTCCAGTGGCTATTGCGAAGCCCTGCAATGAATGAAATTGGCTTAAATGAATTGATTAGGAATCACAGTTTGGACTAACCTCAAGGCTTAATCTAGAGAGAAAAAGAAGAAGGAATTTATTTTGCTGCTTCTGTGAAAACAAAATGGATAACAGACAAGTCCCCCTACTCCACTGACTACAAAAAGCCAAAAAACTGTTCTGGTCTTATGCTGTGGAAACAAAGATCACTTGTCTCTTCCCTACAGTTCCTGCTTCTTTGCTACAGGGCCTCTCAGACATTCTCCCAAAAAATGCGATAAAGTAGCTCACAAAAATATTGTGGGATTAGCAAGCTGTATTTTCTCATAACCTTTTTTATACCTGCAGGAAGGACTCAATGCAACCTGAACAGGCAGGGTGAAATGAGCAGAGTTCCTGCATGCTTTTCTGAGCTTGCACTGCACTGTAAAGGAGACAGGACCTCATAAAAGCAGGCAGCAGAGTCCTGCTAGAGCACAATGCTTTTTTAGAAAGGCCCCAGTATTTAGCCTTGTAGCATTTTGAAACACAATGAATGTAAATGCCCCACAAGAAGTGGGAGCAGAATGTCAATGAGAAGAGAATGAATTTTGAGCACTGTGAAAACTCTTCAACCCATTTTTTCTGAGCAGCCTAAAGAGGTCATCAGTATTGCCTAGACAATATTATATAATACTACATCATCTCTGGGATTCTGTGATACATAGTTTCTTTGAAGCACTGGCCAGCTTATTTCATTCCTTCCTGTCTAGATTTTAGCCAAAAGTTACAGTTTGGGTTTCCTGTCCTATCTCCAGCATATACACGCACAACATCCTTATCCCAGACTGCAATAGTGCTACTTTTGAGAACAATGCAGAAAATAGCTAGTTCTCATGAATCTGCTTATGCCAGAGGTTTAATATCCAACTATCGAAGGGATTCACAGCCACTTCCACCTGTAATTTGAGAATCAGGCATTTTTTTCCACATGCTGTAACCACACTTCTCTGTTCTTATGTAGTCATCTGTATAATATTTGAACCATCACTTCTTGCACCAAAAAGTTAGGCAAAAAGAAGTGTCTTTTACAACTCGTTTGTGAATTTTACCATCAAAAGACACAGTATTTAGCAAATTCATAAGCATTTTCCTGTTTTTTCCACTGGATTAGCCTTCCTCCACTTTGTGTTCATGTGTGATGTCACAAAGTTAAATCCACATTGTGTTGTTAGTATAATTCTGATTTGCATGAAAGTGCTGTAATATTGGAGGCTATGGAAATCCAAAAGGTAGAACAAAATGGACTTTCTCAATTCATGTAAGAAAATAGCCTTGAAAACAAGAAAAGATACTGTAAACATTCAGCATTAATACTCTTCTCACCCAGCTTTAGATATACACAGGAGAGACATAGAATCATAGAATAGTTTGGCTTGGTTCCAACCCCTCTGCTGTGGGCAGGGACACTTTCCATTAGACCAGCTTGCTCAAAGCACTATCCAGCGTGGCCTTGAATGCTGCCAGAAATGGAACATCCAAAACTTCTCGGGGCAACCTCTTTCAGTGCCTCACCACCTCACACTAAAATTCTTCCTAACATCTAATCTAAACCTACCACTATCCCTTGTACTGTCACCACATGCCCTTGTCCAAAGTTTCTCTCCAGCTCTCATGTAGGCCCCCTTTAGGAAGTGGAAGGCTGCTATAAGGTCTCCCTAGTGTTGAGTCTTCTACATGCTGAACAGCCCCAACTCTCTCAGCCTCTCCTCACAGGAGAGGCATTACAGCCCTCTCATCATCTTGGTGGCTCTCCTCTGTACCTGCTCTAACAGTTCCATGTCTTTTCGTGCCAGGGGCCCAAAGCTGAATGAAGAGAGTGCTCCTAGTGGGGTCTCATGAAGCTGAAATAGAGCAGCAGGATCACCTCCTTCAGCCTGCTGGCCACACTTCTTTTGATGCAGACCAAGACACAATTGGCTTTCTGGGCTGCAAGTGCACATTGACAGGTCATATTCAGTTTTGTGTCCACCAATACCTCAAGCCCTTCTCCAGAGGCTCATTTCCCTGTCTGTATTCATGTTTGGGATTACCCCAAACCAAATGCAGGTTCTTACATTTGTTGTTCAAGAAGTTAACTTTGTGAAGTTCACACAGGCCCACCTCTCAATCCCACTGTCCGTCTGGATGGCATCTCTTCCCTCAGAGTATCAACTACACCACTCAATCTTGATGTCATCTCCAAACTCATTAAGGGTACACCTAAGCCATCTCTACATTTCTCTATTTAATTAAAAAAGAGAGACATCTACTCCTAGAGCAGAAGTTACATGGTTTATCTGTCTGTTTTCAGATGATACAATGCCTTCCATTCTGTCAATGGACTCTGAAAGTTAACTAGATCACCAGGTTAGATGTGGACTATTTACAAAGCAGACACCTAAAATTATGGGACAATAATATTGCTATGGACAGAGTAGAAAAGAAGACTGCATGGGTAGAGGGAGGGACAGTACATTTTTTATTGTATTAAAAGCACAAAAGATATGCAGAAGGCAGATGTTCATAACGAGAGACATATAAACAAGTATTTTCACTTCTTACTAATTGAAGGTGGTATGATTAAACTGGTCATTGACACTCACCTCGCAGACAACATCAGGTTTTCAAGACAGAGAATTTACAGCTTACCTGAGAAGCCCACAGGATTTTCATGATATTATTTCTTCCCTAGAGAGGCTCTGCAAACTACTTTAAAGGGATTATTTAATTCATTACAAAAATAACCTGAAAACCTCATAATGATGGAGGAGCAAAAGAGAGACTCAAGAGCTAATTATAGAAATAATTAGAGGCAGAAGCATTTTATATTCCCTATTTTATAATATTTGGGGAATCCTTGTAATTTGAAATTTCCTCCCCCTTTTTAATTAATACTTTTTTTTTTAGTTGGCAGCTATTTCAGATACTCTGATAATTTGCCATTTGAAGACTGCAGCTACTTGCTGAAAAGCTCACTTGTGTAATGTTTTTTAACTCATAAGTGACCTTTATTTTCTGCTGAATAGGAAGTTTAAAGTGGCAAATCTTCAACTGATGGCTGCTTACCTCATTTCTAGAAAAAAATTCTTGAGATAAGACAGTAATTCAAAAACGTACAATACTTTTGGAAGCAAAAATCTCTTTCTAATAATTCTTTCCCTCATTGCTTGAAAGAAACGTCATTTGTGGGTTTGTACTCCATGCAACATATCTCTGTCTCTTTGCCAGTGATGCCACATTCACTACTATCAATTTGTCTTTTACATATAGTAGCAATTTACACCGAGGTTTTGCTACACGTCCTAGACAATACCTCCAAATCAATATAACCATGCTGTTGTAAATAGTCAGCATTTTAAAATAATAATTTTTCTGGAAAATATTTTGAAAATATTTTCTAAATGAAATAGGAGGAAGAAAGATTGCAGGCTGATGATGCTTTGGGAGAGCAAGAGAATTAACGGAAGGAAAGAAAGATTTGTTTAACATGGGATGGTATCGCCTCTCCCAAACATAGGCATGCATTGTTGAAGTCCGAGTGAGACTTCCATAAGAGATAGATTGTGTATGTAAACAGCAAAAGTGCACTGTGTTTTAATTGTGTGCCCATAATATTTTGTTGAAATGCACACAATGCACATTGTATAGGTAGGTTGTTAGAACAAAGGATAACATCAGGAAAATCAGGCAGGTTTTTGGTACATTTAGAAGTGTCAATGATATCGTGAAGAAGGCTTCTTTTTCCAAATGTGCCGGTCTGTATACCTGATAAAAGTGAGTACTTTTCCTTGCATACTTGAGGGACCTTCTAAAAGACAGTTCTAAACTTTCAGGGCTGCAGTCCTTGCTCAGCACATTAAGTAAAATGTATTGCTGATGTTCTGTCCTGAACTCTGTTTCTATTACCTCTGGGTCTATGCTTCTTAAATTAAACTTCCACATTAAAAGGAGAATCTGTTTTAAGAATCCCTTTTTTTTTGTGCACAGTTTCATTTGCAAATTGAATTTTAAGTCTAGTGAGAAAGTCAGGCCTGCTATAAAGGAGATGGATGTAGTGAAGGATCAGTGTCTTCTTCCAAGATTTCATTTGGATTCTTGAAGTTCAATTTAAAAAAAGGAAAAAAAGAAGAGGCAGATTCTGCAATAAATTAATCCTAGCATTAAAAACTACTTCTTTATTTTCTTGTGAATAAGAACAATGAATTACCTTAGGCCAGCTAAGAAGAGAAATGCTTTAAATGCTCCTTTCCATCTGTTGTTTGGTCTTTTAGAGCCCCTCAGGGTCTCCAGAACTGCTCAAACAAGTACTGCCTCTGTCACAATGCTTTAAAATTGGAAACTGACCCTGGATCATGGGTCACGTAGCACAGTGCTGTCATCAGAGCATTCTTACTAATGTAATTTTAAATACTTAATACAACATACAAGACAAAACAAACCACCTAGTCCCAGATGTTGATGGAATGCTAGGAGTCCAAGCTGACAGTCAGAAATGAACAATTGAAGGAAGCACTTACTGTTTTCCCATCCAACATCCAAGACTTCAGACAGTGCCAAACTATAAATACCTTCAGTTCACGCTGCTGAAGGTCAGTGGATTAACATTAATAGTAAAAAATCAATGGTTGTTAAACTCTCGTATCATCACAATTAGTGGACCTTATTAGAAAGCAAAAAAGTATAGAATAAATGCCACAGAGAAATGAAATCCTGCAACTGTATATTGTGATCCCGTGCTCAAAGAATATTAACCTAAAATTTTTGCTCTTAACAGATTCTTATTTTAGACCACTTCCAAAATCTCAGCATCATGCTTTCTGGAGTTATAAATAGCATGTGGGAAAAGACCAAGCACAGTTGTTATTTTATGGAGTACTTACAAAAAGCCCCAAATCCAAATCTTCCCAATTCCTATTCAATGTGGTTTCTCCATTACAATACTGCTAATATTAGTTTCATCACCTTGTTAAACAAGGTCCAGTTATGCCACTGCAGAAAGAGGCTAAAAAAGTGCAGGATATCAGACAAGGTACCCAATTTGTATTAATCATCCAAAGAGCAGTCTTTCACATGAATTTTCAAAGCAGTCATTGACAAACTCACAACCATGAAAGCTGTTTTCCCTTGTATATTTCCTTCTGACCCTCATTCAGTAAACTAACTATTTTCTTACTGTCTTTTTCTCTTTGTTCTTTCACAGTCGCTCTTTCCCTGCATATTTTATCTTTTTGGTGCATTGTTTTACTTTTGTCTTGACTGCTCTTGACAGCTGTTTTGCTCTGCAATTCACATGTTATATTTTACTTCATCTGTATGCCACCACTGATCTTTCCACATCTTTCCCCTCAGTTACGAGGTCCATTGTGAAGCAGATACCCACCTATAGCCCATGGAGAACCCAACATCAGAGCAGGTGGATGCCTGAAGGAGGCTGTGGCACCATGGAAAGGAGCCCATGTGGGAGCAAGTTTGCTGGCAGAACTTGTGACTCCATGCTGGAGCAGCCTGTGTCTGAAGGATAGCACTCCATGGGGGGGTCCCACATTGCAGTAGCTGGCTAAGAACTGCACCCTGTGGTAAGGACCCATGTTGGAGAAGTTCACGGAGAACTGTCTCCCATGGGAGGGACCCCACACTGGAGCAGAGGAAGAGAGTGAGAAGGAAGGAGCAGCAGAGACATCTTCAACTGACAACAACCTCTGATTCCAGTGCTCCTGTGCTGCTGTGAGGGAGGAGGTAGAGGAAATCTGGAATAAAATTGAGCCTAGGAAGAAGGGAAGGGTGCAGGGAAAGTATTTTAAGATTTTTTTTAAAATTTCCCTTTATTCTATTCTGACTTGATTGGCAATAAATTAAGTCAGTTTCCCTAAGCTGAATCTGTTTTGCTGTGACAGTAATCACTGAGTGATGCCAATCCCAATCCTTACCCCTATCCATGAGCCTTTCCTTATGTTTTCTCTCTTCTGTCCAACTGAGGAAGGGGACTGATGGAGCAACTTTGGGGGACACTTGGCCATCCTGCCAGGGTCAACCCACCACACTGTTACACTGCTGTGAGGTGACCTACAAAATCTGCAGGGTAGACATAGCCACAAGATCAGAATCAGAGGTGAAACCATCCATACACCCAAAGGTAAAATTTAGGACTGTGTTCATAACGCTCAGTATTTCAACAATGGGACTATCTAGTTTGCCTGTACTACTTTGTCCATATTATATACAAAGTATATAGTTTGTATATAATATGTATGTTGCCACCAATTCTGTTTTTGGGATCTTCTGCCTTAGCAGGCTTAAACAGATCGAACGATGTTTAGCACAAGGCAACCAACCAACAAGGACTGTGTTCTATGTTCCCCAAAGCGACATCTTTATTGCACTTAAGTCAAAGGGGATCTTGAATCTGATGTCAAAAGAATCTGGCCCATATCCTTATTCTTGCTGCATAGGAGAACCTGAATTTAGAAGCTCGGTGTTACCTCTGGGTCTGGATGGGGTATCATGTTATATAAGATGAACACAAGGTAATTAGATCTCTTGAAGAAAGATTAAGACATAAGGATGAATTTCCTGCCCCTTCTTCCTCCTCCTCAAGCCTGTGTTTTTTCTGCCTACCCTCCCTTCTCCTCCGTGCTGTGACAGGATGGATTTCTGCATCTCTACAGCAATCTAGGTCAGGAAAGAAAAAAAATTCAGTTTTCAATTACCTGCATAGCTGCTAGCACCAGTCTATAGACAGTAGCAGGACATGCAGCCAAATCAGGGAGTGGAGAGATCATGACTTTTAATGGCAGCCAGTTGTGCTACTGGTTTTGGGAGATTGTAAAGCCACACTGCCTGGTCTCCACTTACAGAGGAAATAAACCCTAATGGGAAAGATGGAGCAGTTAAAAGCCCAAATATAGTTTCAAATCTGTACACACAAGTACAGTCTTTTGGTCTGTAGACATTGGTATTGGAAAAATTTTAACCAAAAGTTCACTTTGCAAGAAGAATAGGGCAATCTTTAGTTTTGGAGCACAAGATAAATTAAATGTCTCCTAGTTGTTGGGCAATGGTAACTAAATTCTGTGAAACCAGGGAGAAAAATCACTCCATACAAAACTGAAATGTAAAAAAACCAGTTCTATTTTAAGCAAACTGCAAAAAAGAGCATGTGGCTAACCTCATTAAAAAAGAAACAGTCATGACTTTAAAGGACTGAACAGCTACTGAGAGGGCAGGTCAGGAGAAAATTCTGGGACAAGAAGTTCAGAGATGTCACTGGGATCAGGTGAGGTTGGGTGAACACAATGAATTTCTGACAGAACAGTAAGACTTTTTCAGGGACAGGAATCACAGAATCACAGAATATGCTGAGTTGGAAGGGACCCACAAGGATCATCGAATCCAACTCTTAGCACTGCACAGGGCCATTCCAAGGGTCACACCATGTGCCTGAGATTATCGTCCAATGCTTCTTGAACCCTGCCAGGCTTGGTGCTGTGACCAGTTCCCTGGGGAGCCTCTTCCAGTGCCCAACCACCCTCTGGGGGAAGAACCTTTTCCTAATATCCAACCTAAACCTCCCCTGACACAGCTATAGGCCATTCCCTTGGGTCCTGTCACTCATCACCACAGAGAAGAAATCATTGCCTGCCCCTCCTCTTCCCCTCACAAGGAAGTTGTGACTGCAATGAGGTCTCCCCTCAGTCTCCTCTTCTCCAGGCTGAGCAAACAAAATGACCTCAGCCGCTCCTCATATGGTTTCCCCTCAAGGCCCTATACCATCCCTGATGCCCTGCTTTGGACTGTCTCTTATAGCTTAATATCTTTCCTACATTGTGGTGCCCAAAAGTGCACACAATATCCAAGGTGAGGCCACACCAGTGCAGAGCAGAGCAGGACAATCCCCTCCCTTGACTGGCTGGTGATGCTTTGCCTGATGCCCTCCCAGGACACGGTTGGCCCTCCTGGCTGCCAGGGCACTGCTGACTCATATTCAACTTGCCGTCGACCAGGATCCCCAGCTCCTTTTCTATGGCCCTGCTTCCCAGCATTTCATTCTCCAGTCTGTACGAACATCCAGGGTTGCCCCACCCCAGGTGCAGAATCTGGCACTTTCCCTTGTTGAACTTCATCTGGTTGGTGATTGCCCAGACCTCTAACTTGTCGAGGTCTCTCTGCAGGGCCTCCCTGCCTTTGAGGGAGTCAGCAGCTCCTCCCAGTTTTGTGTCATCTGCAAACTTGCTTGGTATCCCTTCCAGTCCTGCATCCAAGTAATTTATGAATAAGCTGGAAGTCAGAGTCTGTAATGAAGATAAGCAAGTGTTTACAGCACGCTGGAAGTGAACATCCAATATGTCAAGAAACAACATCAGAGAAAGAGAGGTGTCAAGTTTAACATCAACGGGCAGCTGGATCCCAGGCAGCTGCTCACTCACTACCACCTTGAGAGAGTTGGAGAGTAACACTGAGAAAACTCATGGGTTAAGACCATTCAATAGGTAAAGTAAAAGCTGTGCACACAAGCAAAGCAACACAAGGAGTTCATTCACCGCTTTCAGTGGGCAGGCATGTGTTCAGCCATCACCAGGAAAGCAGGGCTCCACCATGAGTAACAGCGACTTGGGAAGACAAATGCCACAATTAGTTTCCCCGTCCTCCTTGTTTCTTTCTCAATCCTCAATAGCTAAGAAAAATAACCAAGAAATAAAATTCATAAGTTTACAAGCAAAGCATGTTCACTGTACAAAGATGAGGTGAGTTCTTCTTCTACTAATGGAATAAGGCTGGACAATTATGGCACTTATTCAGCAGACACTGGGGGCAAAAACAGTGTCTCAGCAAAGCAGAAGTTATGGTAGAAGAGATGAATAAGATACAGTGATAAGTTTATCCTGAAGTAGCAATACCATCAGAATTTAAATAAAATAATTCTGTACTGTGCATATTCCTCTTCTGGTACCATTATCATCAAAACCGTGATCTAAATGAATATCATTCACGGCAGGGACCAACCAGCAAGATATCCTACACTGCTGCTTTTGACTCATAAACTGTTCCCTAAATTCAAAGACTACAGCATTATCCCATACTTGGATTGAACTCAATAATTTATCCTGTGATTTTATTTTGATTAGGAATCAACATCCAAAGCATAGTCTTCATTAAAAACTATCTAAAAAATATTCTTCTTCATTAAAAACTATCTTTTCTTCCTGATTGTCTTCTTGGGTTTACAATGGGTTATATAATTTGAATATAAATATTAGTAAGTAATAAGTAAAAATAAGATCAGCACAATTATGGTCAAATAACTTTATCTAAAAAATGTTTTCTTTAATCAACGACACTCGTTTTTTTTCATAAGCAAAATTGGGACAGATACGTTGAATGGGCAACTGTATGAAGCTTAAAACATATATAATACATAGAATATATCTAATATCAAGTTTAACTCCCAGCAGTTAGCAATTTATTCATGTTTTTCCCTTTGCTTTAAAGTGGTTATTATGGCAAATGACAGCTACAAAAAGATGAGCTCACTAGGAAGAGTCAAGGGCAGACAATGAAGAATGTACTCATGTATATTTCATTAAGCCAATAAAAATGATACATAAACTACCGCAATGTCAGAAGCAGTTAATGCTTCTCAGGGTTGAACTATACTGAAAACTTCATGAGCATCGACCAGGATTATTTTGTGGGACAATCTATAGGCATATTACAATTGATTTATTCTCCTCTCCCTATTTTGATTGACTTCTGTGTAATCCCTGTAAAGTAAGTGCCATTGGATATTTCACAGGAAGGGAAGCTTATTTTTCTAATCATCTACACTTCCTTTTAGACCAAGTAATTGTTTACTGAGGGACATCAGCAGCTGATGAAAAGGTGAGACACTTTTCATTCACTTATTGGAAAGTCATTGTATTTTTAGCAGTGTTCTAGGATTTGTAACTTCAAACTACAGACCATAACAGGAGGTACATTCTTTTTGGTGCATATATGTGGCATTTCACACATTATCAACAAATATTATGCAGCAAAGAACCACATGCAAGAACAGTGAGTCACTACTGCTTTTTCAGTTGGCAGGTTTCAGAAGAATAGCGCTTATAAGTGAATAGCAACTAATTGTACCTGTCACAAAAGATTTCTAAAAGTTTTGAGGAAATAGAAAGTGAAGGAGGGATCACAAATGTCAGATTTTATTACTGGATAATCTAAAAATTATGTTAGAATTATATGTTTGCATACATGCATACAGAATGATATGTTTGCATCTCACTTCATGAATTATTTAAATATTTTTTGAACCATATTCTATATTAGTGTACCTTTTCCATTGGAACTGTTTGAAAGAGACATAAACCACCAATAAGTGCTTCTGAAGTTATCTTCTTGTTGGAGATCTTTATCATAGTATCTGCACAGACTTCTAGTTCTTTTATCACCTATTCAAAACAGAATCTCTTGTGTTTTAGGTTTAGGTACCTGAAGTACAACCTACCAGAACAAGACACTGTGCAGCAACATAGCATGACAGAATTAAAACATAGCAAAAGCAGCACGGGTGTCCATCTCCGCTAAGGGAAAGATGAACTCCACCGGCTGTCATATCTTATTATGATCTGTGATCTGCACGGTGCAGCATTGGAAAACATAGTTCTGGTTTTTACGTCCATCTTGAACCATGACTAACTCATTTGAGGACACAGTAGTCCTCTCCTCAGATTCCAGTTCCTTGTGTGTCAAATAGTCCTTGGATGTTGTGGTGGGTTGACCTTGGCTGGATGCCAGGTGCCCACCCAGCCGGTCTATCATTCCCCTTCCCAGACAGACAGGGGAGAGAGTAAGGTGCTAAAAAACCCCAACTCCTGCGTTGGGATAAGGCAGTTTATTCAAAGCAAAAAGTAAAGTGAAGCTTGTGCACGGAAGCAAAAGATAGCAGGGTTTATTCTCTACTTCCCATGAGCAGCGACGGTCGGCCACCCCCAGGAAGCAGGGTTTTGGTATGCGTGATGGTTCCTCAGCAGGCAGCCATTGGAGACAGTGAATGCCCCCCTTCCTGCTCCTTGCCTCAGTTTTTATGTCTGAGTTGACATCATATGGTCTGGAACAGCCCTTTGGCCGGTTTGGGTCAGCTGGCCCACTTGTGTCCCCTCCCAAGATCTTGCCCTCAGCTAAGGAAGGAATGTTCAGTGCTGATGTTGTGCTCAGCAGCAGCCAAAACTCTGGCTACCAAACACCCTTCTGGTTACCAATGCAAAGCACAGCACTGTGAGGGCTACTGTGGGGAAATGAACTCCAGCTCAGCCAGATCCAATACAGATATAAGACATAAATACTAAGAGATCTTCTACAGATTCACATCTGTTGGCTTTTATCATCGAGTTTAAATATTAATTAGTAGCCAGACGGTGATGCTAGTCTTGTTCCAGATGCTACTGCTATGTGCCAGTGTCCATCATACACCTCCAGATAAAAACTGATTGATATCAATAATTTGTAGACAAGGGTGTCAAAATTAGGCCTTGATTAATTTATGTCCCCCACACAGAACATCCTCCAGTTCAAAGTCAGAACTAAGAAGGTGTTCTGGAGACACTGGAAAGCTATTGAAAAATAAACCTTGCATATACAGGAAGTTGTGAGATCTTATTCAGGTAATGATTACTATAAAAATTATAATTTTAAAATTATTACTGGGCTATGTTTACTGTTTGAGGAAAATGATTTTTTTTTATGAACTGAGCAGTCTTTGATACTTTATGTATCTCTGAAAAAATACAGGATCATATTCCAAGGTAGTGCAAGGATCAAAATTAACAGCAGAGACAAGGACAAGAGTAGCAATGAATCATAATTAATCATTATGGTTTCAAAAAGAACAATTAATCAATGAAAATACTTGTATTCCTTGTAATACCAAGATATATTACAATTTTTTCTTTTACAGGAAGTCATATGAAGGAATCAGCCCAACTTCTGCAGATGGTCTCTGTCTCATAGCAAACAACAACAGATTTCACAAGGTCTTGGACATGTACAAGGAGGGATCCTGTCCTTTCACTGCTCTGCTAAACACAAGACTTGTGAAGATACAGAAATCCTGAGAGTAAGAAAAATGCAAAACTTAGGCCAGACAATTTCTTCAAGGTCACCCCAAAATGGAATGTTTTGACACTTTCCTTCTGTAGAATACACAGCCGGTTCAAATATGAGAAGGCAGAAGGAAGACCTTACCACTCATCTGATGCTTGCACTGCATCATCATTCATCATTCTTCTCACAAGCTCAGCACTAATGTAAGAAGCTGTTTAATACCCAGGGGACTCAGGGGACTTCTAGTGTGCTTAAAATTCAGCACATGCTCAGTTCCCCTCCTCATCTGATTTGCACAACTACAAACCCTTCATATTGATGAACACCGAAATATCCCTCTTAAATACAGACCATACATTCAACTCTCAGCAAACTGTCTACACCAGTAAGTAGGTAAGCCAGGTTCACAAAGAACCAGACAGATAGTTAGCCTACAGTGTGTCAAGATAGAGTTTGCACTCTGCCTTGAAGTCTCAATATAAATTACTGTCACTATGCCAAGTGTCTCTTGAGTTTTTGTCATAATGCCAGGATTAATTCTGAATCAGACCTCACAGATGACTTATAAATCCTCTTTGCACAGCATCTTAAAGAGATGCTATTTTGAGAGAGGTTAATACCATGCAAACCCCTTATCCAGTTAGTTCCATGCAAAATGAAGCTTTGTAATGGAATTTAGCCATTTCCTGTACCCTACCTGGCTTCATAGTGTGTACTTCAGTGCCATCCAGTGTTAGACACAAGGTCAATTACCTAAAAAAGCAATCTCTAGTGCTTTTAATACTTTAGTTCCTAATTCACCTCTCCAAGTTTACCACACATGTGTCCAATACACACGTATTTACTATTTTAAAATCTTTTAGAAACATTCAATTTTACATTCAATACAGAATTGCAAATGCTAAACATAGAAAAGGAAGAGGATCACAATGGTCTGAGAAATTCTGTGTCCTGAAAAAAAAAAAAATCAGTTGATTCCTCTTTGTCTTAGTGGCAGCTCATATGAGCTCCCTGTTCACCATTTGGAGGGGAAGTTTATCTTATCTGGAGGATGTGGCTGTCTCACTCTTAGAAGACTGAGAACTTATCCTGTAGCCACTTTCTTCCATAGGAAGCCCCACTAAAGATTTCCTCTGAAGGAGAGTATTTTATTGGCAGAATGTTTAAATAATTATCACTGCTTATTTTTCCATTTGAATTGACGGACAGAGGAAGAGAACATGGCATTTCATTTTGCTGTCTTTAGAGATTATCATCTTCAGTGTGGAACTGACGCACTAGATTTTTTTAATGAGATCTAGTTCTTCATATTCACACTTCAGACTTCCTTGTCCAACATACATTACTTCTAAAATAATAGATGAAGGCAACTACAACTTGATCAATGATATATGAACATTCATTAACTTCACAGCCATGTAATTGTACTTGTGAAGGCTTGGAAAGTCAGATCAGAAGCAGAGCAGGAGCCAAGGAGGAGCAAGGAATCAAAGAAGAGCTAAGAGAGGAGCAATGCAAGGGAGCCTGGTGGGCTGAAATGGGAAGTGAGATCTGCTCTGCAAGAAAAGCAAGAAAAAGTGCTGTAAAAGCCATGAGGCTCTTCCAGAAACCCTCACCTGGCAACCGCAGCCGCTATACTTGGAAGCCAACCTGAAGCTGGGCTGGGGCACTAGTCCTGGGCTGAGCTACAGGGCAGGAGTGCCTGTCTCCAGTTCTGTCTCCTGCTGGATTTTGTTTGGCTTTCCTGGCCTGATGTTGCGTGTGAGTCATTATTTCAATTGCCAGATGATTGCAGGCCTGTCTCTCAATGGGTAGTGCCATTACCCTGCTCCCAGAGCTCCCTGGCATATGCTATGGGGGGCATCTCATCCTGTCTGGATCCAGGTGCTGGAGGAGACCGTGCTAATGGAGAAAGCACATGCCAGGGCCCAGGGAGGTCAATGAGTTGAGCTCTAGTTCACAGTATCTTGGATCAGAGCATCAAGATGTTCTGTTTGAAAAGCCACAGGTCTCCAGGGCTAGATCATGTCATGCTTGTGCCAGCTTGTAGCTTCACTGGCTTCTTAGTGCTCGCTGTGAAAAGATGCACGAAAACAGAGAAACTGGCAAGAGAAATAAGCCAGATGCTCATGGTATGCAGTATTGAGAACATAGCATTGCACTCCCAAATCAGTAAATTGATGATATATATGATATTCTGCTAGTACAATCAGTCTTTATTTTTAATGTCTAGCTTTGAAAAACAAGTTCAGAATCAGTAGCTTCACTATATGAACATCTCAAAATGAATTTAATAGAGGTAGTGAGTTACGTAAATAAGCATTCAATTAACCATTCATCCTAACTTTTCTATAAGGTCAATATTATTCTCCAATTTGCATTTGTAAAAGGAAGACCATAGAGAAAGTCAATATTTTTAGAGTAAAAATTATTGTATTTTCAATTGACACATCCAAACCTTGATTTTCAAATGGGTAAGCTATAGGTAGAGCTCTTACAGTTATTTCTGATGGGTGGTCATAAACAGAAAAAAAATTACTTGCAGAATGAGGGCTAATCCCTTGAAATAGCCAATTCAACATGAGCTCCTAATGCAAAGTTATAGCTAAGAGGGTAAATGTAGTCCATGCATGTGTAACTAGTGAAAGATCAAACAGAATAAGGAAATAGCATTACCTTTTCAATAATTACCATGTAGCAAGGCCATTACTCAGCACACATTTTAAAGTTTTTTTGCAGAATGAGCAATGTGCAAAGATATAGCAAAGATGCATTGTAAGGCTTGTGATCCACTCATTCCTGTTGTCCCCAGATGCACACCATGACTTATAGTTTTAACTTCTGTCTAGCTCACAGCCTTGATTACCTGCACAGACGGATTTTTATTACAGTCATATATACCAGGCTTTGAAACTGAAATCTAGACATTTCAAAGGGAAATCCTGAGTTGTGAGAATTCTTGATCATAGGGCTACTCTACTGGGTTCTCCACCACATCATTCCTTCAACCATGTTTTTAAATACAAATTGAAACATTTTATGCTGCAAATTCTGTTTTGTTCCACAACAAACAACTATAAAGGAAATCTGTCTGTCATACTTCGAAATCTAGGATTGGTTGAATTACAGATACTCTTATGTCATTCTTTTACCAAGGGAAGAATCCTGTTTCAGGAAGATGTCCAGTCAGTGCTCTGCAATAGGTTCAATAGGTCAGAGTCACTTGAACCTCCTCTTTATAGCATCTGATAGAGATACCCAAATAGGCTCTTAATCTGATAAGCTTCTTCTTTCATAAAGATGGGAGTCTTAAATTTCCCCAGTCTGTTAAACATGCTATAAAATAGCCCTCACAGAATGATGGACTTATATATAGCTGAGCAAGACGTGAATACTAATCCACTTATCTCAGAAAGGTTGTTATCTTGACCTAAAAAAATCTTAAGATATTGAGTCAATATCCTCAACAAGCTGAACACTTTGCTTAGCTGGCTCTGGACCTGTTGGGCATCATAATCCTTTCACATACTAGTTACATATCCATTTTAAATCACATGAAGCGTTCCAGTGGTGATGCTCAAACCTTGTACAGTGGCACACAGCCTTTGAAATTAGCTTCCCTTTTCTTTGTTCTGATATTTAGCTAGTAATTTAGCTAAACATTAATTCAATTGTAGAGGCAAAACAGAAGAGAGAATTAATATAGCTGAAGGAATGACAGAGAACTAAAATACAGACTTCCTGACTCCATAGTCTTTCTGCATTCCTGGAGATAAAAACAAAACCTTAACAGCCAGCAACACAAATTAATTAATTTCTAAATATGTGATCATAGCAGAAATCAAGAAGTGTAACCAGCTCTCTCAATCATTTATTATACCACAAGACATTTCAAATAATTACACACTGGGAATTCTCAAATCAGGAAGCGTCAAAAATAGAACCTTACACTATGCATGAGAACAGCACATAGTGAAATAAAGTGAAGCATGCAAGTAAATGAAGTGGGTTCAAGGATTTGTAGACCCAGAATAATATTTTATCATATTGAATGTAAAGTGTTTTGTTTCAAGGAACTACAGAAAAAAAATAAGGCTGTAAATAGGTTTCTTCTTCTTTTCCAAGAATGCAAAAAATGAGATACTACATGATGGTTACATAAACACTTCAAAATATTTTCAATTTCTCCCTGAAACCCTTTTAACTGTGACTATTAGGTCAGATCATATAATTGCAATTACAATTCAGAGTCTTGTTCAGGCAAAGAATACCTAGCCTTAAAAATTGCAACCTATAGGATAACTGGATCATTCAGACAATAAGGAAGTGCAGAGATTTTGGAAGACTCATATCTTTGGTTCCTATCAAGGTAAATTAGGATTTGCGTGGGTTAAACAGATGGCACTACAGGAACATAGTGTGAGAAGTGACTATTG
Source organism: Oxyruncus cristatus (assembly GCA_013399855.1). NCBI lineage: Eukaryota > Metazoa > Chordata > Aves > Passeriformes > Cotingidae > Oxyruncus > Oxyruncus cristatus. The sequence goes on from VXAY01001852.1 coordinate 80,239, forward strand.
CCAGATGCTTTGACTTTAATTTTTACATTTTATGGTACTGAATCATAGAATGGTTAGAGCTGGAAGGGACTTTGAAAGATCAGCTCATTCCAACAACCCTGCAATAAGTAGGGACACCTTCCACTAAGCCAGGTTGCTCAAAGCCCTATCTAACCCAGCCTTGAACAATTCCAGGGATGGGGTTAACCCAGCTTCTCCAGGCAATCTGTTCCAGTGCCTCACCACGCTCACAGTAAAGAACTTCCTCCTATTACCTAGCAAACATATTCTCCTTCAGCTTAAAACCATTTCCTCTTGTGCTATCACTACATACCCTCTTTCTACAGCTCTCTTGTAGGCACCCTTCACATACTGGAAGGCTGCTCTAAGGTGCCCCCAGAACCTTCTCTTCTTGTGGCTGAACAACCCCAACTCTCTTACCTTTTTTTCATAGAAGACGTGCCCTCAGATCATCTTTGTGGCC
>VXAY01001854.1:0-107182 GCA_013399855.1 Oxyruncus cristatus
AAGATTGTGCTCTATGACGAACTTGCGAACGAGCCCCGAAGAGGAGATACAAGGACTCCCTGAAACAACATCTCAGCCTTGGCCACATTGATCACCGTCATTGGTCTACTCTGACCTCCAGTCAGGAGACGTGGAGACATACCATCTATAATGCTGCTGCTTCTTTTGAGAACACACGCAGGATCATTTTTAAGGAGAAAAGACAACACAGAAAGAACCGAGTCTTGCCAATACCACCAAAGGAGACTTTCTGCTGTGCCTTTTGCAACCAGACTTGTCTATCTCGCGTTGACCTTTTTAGCCATCAAAGTAGTTGTGGCAAGCCTGGGTAGAGTCCTTCTCAAATCTTCATTCGCGAAGCCTAGCCATGAAAAAAATGTTCTCATAGTAAAACAGCATGCCTACTATAGTGCTCTTCTAAAATCACAGGTTTTGCTGAAAACCATCTTTTTTCTGAAGTGCAACTGTATTTACTTAACTTTCTGATTAATTTCACAGTTCACAAGTTGTAGCTTCTTTACATGTGTGCAATGTCTAGTCATAAAGTAATGGTAGCTTAGGTGCTATTTTTCTTTTATCTTAATTGCATTGCTTTAAACAAAGAATCACTAGTATTATCCATAGCATTCTATAAGAGCTGCAGCAGTACCATTTTTTCAATTAATCACCTCCTGTTAGTTCATTCTATGTGTTGTTACTGCATCTCAAGTCAAATTCTGTGTTGTTTGACAGAATATGCTTTTACAATATTTGGATCAGGCCTAGGATAATCTTACTAATTCAGGTAATACTAGCTCACAGACTTCTTGTTTTCAGAGGTACTTCATGCCTTAGATTATATATTTTATTTTTTCCGAATCTGAGCAGCAGAATATATACAGAAAGGGAAATTTGCAAACACTGTTCCCTGTCTCAGACTCAGAATATTATTAATGTAAAACGATCTGTCTCATAATACGAAAAAAATAAGTGTTGTGAATTGTTTAAAAAGAAATTCTTGCACAACGGGATAACAAAATCAATACTTATGTTGTATAAATATGAAATAAACTAAATAAGTAAATTATTCATCTTGTTATTAAATGCAAATCTCCCAACTTCAGTCTAGCTTCTGTCATGTTTGACCTTCTTAGATCTCTTTATTTGATATTATTCCTACAGTTTACCATCCATTTCACTTCAGTTATGCTTTTATTTTTCACCTTCATAGTTTTTTCTCTACCGTGAACAATATTGGTTTTACAGTCCTTGATTCAGGAACCTTTTCTAATTCAGGTTCTGATCAAAAAGTACATTGAAGTCAGCTGCAATAATCTTTGGACTGACTCCAGCCAGGTAATATAGAACAGGGTTAAAGATTACTACAGATGAACATTTCTCCCCAACCTCCACTACACATGGTGTATATTGAACACACACACACAAAAAAAAAAAGACAAAGACAAGTTTAAGGAAAAATTACAGCTTTAATGAAGTAAAATTGTTCCCAAATTCAGGTTGAACTGAGAAGGATATTTTGTCTAAAACTATGGGACTTATTTATCATAAAAAGCAGAATAAAGAAGACAAAAGGAATTTCAAAAGCTTTTTTTGAAATAAATTTGTTTGGGTGGTTTCTAGCTAAAATTTAATCAGTTTACAACTGCAGTCTGGAATACATTTGTGTCCCACTGAACAAAAAAAACATAAGACAAGCTTTGTATGTTCTACAAGTCTGTCATTATTTTCCTCGCTTGCCTTCACTGGCTACTTCTGGTTCTTTCACAGTTGACCTTCTACCCTGTCTTAGCATTTTCTTTGAAATTCTTACATATACTTTGTATGTGTTATAAATTATGCATCCTTGTTCTATTTTACTTTCTTAACTTTATCAACAACATTCCGTACCTCTTCCTGTTATTTAAGATGCACATACCTATGAAAAATTATCTGGTGAAATATTCTCAATATATTTCTCTATGTACAATCCTATTAGTACATGTTGGAAAACTATTTTATTCATATAACCCCCCTAAATCCTATTCTGTTGAGCAATCAAATCTACAAATACTTGACCATTTCATGTTCTATCCATCTCAGCAATTTCCAAGTATTTAGGAGTCTCTGTGAGCAGCATATGGATGTAGATTTCTCTTGGATTTTATCTTGAACAGCAGGGTGTTACTGACAAAATATTCTATACAGTTCTCTTTGTTGAAACTGTGTATCCTAGCAGCAGCAAGGTAAACAGACTTCTCAAGTTTATGACAGTTGATATAAACAGGACTGCTTTAGTCTTATTGTACAGAAATTCCTCTTTGTCATTGTATTGTTTTCCCTTCTGAACCTTCTTCTATGAAACAACATTCTATAGAAATATTACATCAGTCAGTATATGTATATACGCTTTACCTTTTCAACACAGTCTTCCTTTCCATTTCAGTTTAGCCCAAATTCAAGAAAGGTTGAAGTGGAAAAAAAACCCCATCTGCATAACTCTCACTGTTTCTCTCTGCATGAATATACACATTAAGCATCTATATACTTCTCAAAACAAGAAGGGAGAGAGTTAATTTTCTTCATAGCAGCTCATATATGGCTATGTTTTGGACCTGTGATGAAAACAGTATTGATAACACAGGGATGCTTTCATTAGTGCTGAGCAGTGCTTATGCAAAGCCAAGGCCTTTTCTGCTTCTTGTTGCACTCCTGCACCAAGGAGATTGGGGGTGCACAAGAATCTGGGAGGGAACATAGCTGGGACAGCTGATTCAACTGACGACAGGGATATTCCATACCATATGGCAGCATACACAGCAATCAAAGCTGTGAGGAATAAGGAGGAAGGGGGGATGTTCAAAGTTACAATATTGTCTTCCCAAGTATCTGTTAAGTGTGATGAAATCCTGCTTTCATGGAAATGCCTAAATGTGTGTTTGGCCATTAGAATTAATGAATTAATTCCTCATGTACTTTGCTTGCCCATGCAGCTTTTTATCTACCTATTAAACAGCCTTTATCTCAATACATAAGTTTTCTCACTTTTACCCTTATTTTTTTTATTATTTTTATTTATTTTATATTATAATATATATTACCCTCTACCCCATCCCACTGCAAGGGATGTGAGCAAGCAGCTCTGTGGGATTGAGATGCCTACCAAGGTTCACCCACAACAAAGTTATACCTACATATTAGTTGTCTTTTCAACAGTTAGAGTAATGTTGCTGAAAGAAATAGTGTTCCCCATATAACTTTTTTCTGGTTCGCCAGATAGTGTCAGCATTTTGCCATTCTTCCAGGGTTTATCGCTGGTTCACCAGTCCTTATTGTTACTTAGGAGAAAAGCAGCAAATACTGCAGGGATGTAGTCTTCACTCAGCCAGATTTAGTTCATGAAGTAGAAAAACCCATCAAAGTTTGCGGAAAGGAGACCAGAAGACTGGTTGTTGCCAGTTCTTTTGTTCATTTTCTTTTTTAGCATGTTGGACTCTAGCTTGAATGTTGTTCTTGACACAGGTAACCCACGGGAGCAAGGCTGTGTTGAGTGATGATATACAACCAAAAAGACACTCAAACATTTGAGATTTGTTAAAAGTGACAAGTAATGATGATAGTATATCACGTGAAATCTATAACCACAGTATGTATAAGGTGTAAGTAAAGTACCCCCCTCCCTCTCTGTATCTCTCTCAGCCACATCTGTTTGTCCTTCCTCCATTCATTCATCCATCCATCCATCCATCCACCCATCCAAGACATGTTTGGGTGAGATTGATATCATATCAATCATATGATAGCATACAACATCTGATATTCTGATTCTTCTTTCCATCAGCAGACAAGAGTCAAGAGATAACTGCTGTTAATAATCTGAATATTTAAGTTTTCAGAAGAAATCTTGTCCAAACAAAGCCTATTAGTTTCTTTCCTTTTTTGTAAGATTTTACTTAGCTGTTGTTGTTGTTAAGGATTTGTCTGGTTACTTATCCAGAATGTATGTGCTCTTTGGGAATAGACGACCTTTTCAGCGGCATGATATACTTGACAATTCAGAGCTAGTCTAGCAGGTAATGGTTTCTGAACCAACAGAAAGTTTTACTTATGAAATAGAGGTTTTTTTCCCCAGTGTTTACGTCTGGGAATAAACACCTAAGGTAGTATAGGCATTTTACTAATATGCTAGTATAATATCAAGTGTTTCCTATAGTTTTGAACATTTTTGAAATTTTATGCCATACTTTATAAAAGAAAAACTCCCATGAACTCTACTGATGTCTTTACAGACATTGGGAAACAATTTTTTTTAAGTATCTGATATATATTTATTATAATCAAATTATAATAATTTCTGTAACAGCCTGCCAGGGCTCAAACTGAAGTCCTGGACTGAAGGTTTTCCACTGACCTCTAGGAAGCAATTTTTTTCCCCTTCAAATGACTTCTTTTAGCTTCATTTTATGCAGAAGTCACAAAGTCCTGAGTTCTGCTGCCCTCTGAATCAGTCTGAGATGGAGAAAAGTGGTCCCTGGTTCTCTTCTAATGAAAGGCAATGGAAGGTCAGTGAAGTATGCTGCAAAATATTTTAATTTTTGCTGGTGGAGCACAACATTTCAGTCACTATTCTGTGCTTCAACTAATTTGTAGTGCCACTAATATTACTTTTAGTGAAGTGGGATGAAGTAATGGTGCAAAACTTGGCAGCATAGCTTAATTACACTTTTCAAACACCTAACACATCCTCTGTGAGAGTCTGCTTTGTGACGAATTTATTTCCCCAAACCTTACATAAACCTTCATTCAAACTGAAAGAATAATCTTAGATGGACTGGAAATACATAGAAGTAAAATTGTTGCAGAGCAGTCTCTACCAGACCAGTGCCACAAAAATAATTAAATGCAGTTATTTTCAATAACATACTGGTTGTTAGACCTTATGACACTTGATTTCATGTTGTTGGCTGTTTCTTTTTGTATTTAGTTGTGATCAAGTGAGTGACTTTTAATTTGATGCAGCTGCAGAAGAGAACATAGCCAAGACCCCTGAAAAGTTAATGCTACCTTTTATCCTTTATCACTTTCTTTTATGAGCTAAGGGATTGTTCATTCAAATTCCTCTAATCCTCATAATGTCTTGGCCATTATAACAAATCCTAGCTTTTCAGATAGCATCTAATTTCTTATGAATCTCATGGGTACTTCAGGAATCTTGTTAAATGAAAATGGAGATACCACTTTTTGCCTATGATTTCATCTGTAATTCAGTACTTTAGGTATCAAAATATAGAGACTATTAGCTGTGGATTCAGTCTGCATACTCTAGTTATGGGCTTTTTAAGTTTGCAAATATGTGCCCAGAACAAGACATGACAAGCAGTCTGACATTGTTTATTAAATAAACCTTTATTCCTGGGGAAGATACTTATGAAATAACAAATTCTATTACTACACAACATTTATGTTATAAGCAACCTTCTTTATTATTTCCTTGTGTTCACAATGCAGGATGTCAGTAACAGTTTTTAGTAATTTCATACATTTTTCCCACTAACCCCATTAACGGATCTCCTGCCACTACCTTAAAGGAAAATCATGCTAGACGTACTGCAGACAGAACTCTTCATGACCCCAGAGCCCTCCATAGGCATTGCCTGAAATGCTAAGACGTAGCTTCCCCTTGCATATTTGTTTTGCACTAGATAAAATTAATGTAGTTAATGTGAAATAAAATTTTTGGAGTTGTTTTGCTTTAATACTAGTTGTGTTTCCTTGCGAGGGGGTAGAGACTAATCTTCCGAAGACTATTAAGGAAAAAAGTGTGATCAATGGCTAGTTCATTAGCATAGGCCACAAGTCACCCGTATGGATATCAGGAAAATGTCTTCACCCAGAGGATGGTTGGGCACTGGAACAGGCTGCCCAGGGAAGTGGTCACAGCACCAAGCTTGACAGAGTTCAAGAAGCATTTGGACAATGATCTCAGGCACACGGTGTGACTCTTGGGGATGGTTCTATGCAGGGCCAGGAGTTGGACTCAATGATCCTTGTAGGTCCCTTTCAATCCAGCATATTTTGTGATTCTGTGTCTGACATAAATTGTTGTTAACCCAGGATGCCCTGTGACTACTAGAGAAGGAAGTGTTTGATAACAGTGATATGTTAGACCTGCTTAGCCCAAGACCATATGCAGAAAAGCCTACTTATGAAGAATTACATATATTAATATTTTAGGTATTATACTAATTTAGGTTGGACTTCAGAAAAAAATTTTCAGTCACTTGAATGGTGAGGTATCCGGAACAAATTGCAGCAGAAACAATGGGAACGTCACAATACAGTGTAACAATTTAAAATTAAGCTTGTAATAAATTAGAGGGCCACTTACTTCACTGTAGGATGGAACTTGAAGAACCAGCATGTCTGTGTGTGATACCAGATTACACAACCCTGCAAAGTCTAAGTAAATAATACAGTGAGCCTATCAGATGAGATAACACTTTAATAGTCGTTTTTGATTCTTGCCTTACTCTTTTTTATCTTGTTGACCAGCAAGTTCTCAAATTTAAATTTTTTCAGCTTCGGATTGTATTTTACTCAGTCATTCCTAATAATAATTAAATTAATAAATTTAAAAATTTTATTAGTCCATATGTTTTCCTCAGCAGAAAAAAATTTGGAAGAGAAAAATAGCATGAGGATTTTCTCCAGGAATTATCTGGAAAGCAAGCTAATATTGAGGTTCATCCATATTCTATGAATGTATGAAACTGATAAGTCAAACAGGAGAATACACTATGTCTTGGAAGCACATTTCCTAAATAGTGAGCTGTGTAACTAACCAACAAAATAATAACACAAAAGAAAAATAAAGAAATTTATTTTAAGACATTCTTATACCATTCCAGAAAGCAAGCTCTCCATAGAATTCTCCTATAGTCCACACAAAGTTATACGTATTTCAACATAAATCAATTTTCACTGAATGCACGTAGCCAGCACTATACACAATTTTGTCAGTGGGACTTTCTTTATTGTAATTAGTTTATCTGATTATACTTATACTTATGTCTAATCTCTACAGTATATAATGACCATACCATAAAAGGTTAATAATATTCCAAAGTTTCTGTTCCTTTCTCATTTATACTTCAGACACATTTACTTTTTCTCACTCTGGAAATGAGAACAGTTGAAAAAAGTGATTTTAGGCTCTAATAGCATAATCTTATGCTATAAACTGGCCTCACAACACTAAATTATATTCCAGTTCCGAATATAAACAAATCCAGGTCTTTGTACATAAAAATCCCATCCTTTGCTGTTGCTCTATTGCCTACCAAAGTATTTGTATTCACCACCTTGAATACTAATTAAACCAAACCTCCAACCTTGACGATTTCATCAAAAACATTCCTTCAGTCCTACTGTTTTTTCAGGAGAGCAAAGGTTTTTTATCTTCCCTAGAACCACTTTTGCACCATCTTTGTAAGTTCTTATGTCTGTATTTGCATGATCTTAATTTTGTTAATATTTTACCTGTGTCAAATATTAAATTGAAACAGAATTATCTCCTATATTTTTCTTCCTTGTGATGGTTATATGAAACGAATTCATGAGGTTGCAGGATCCATTTTGAATATGTTCCTTTAAGTCTCCATTTGATTGTATGTTTTCTTGATAATTTCTTCAAAATTCATCCTAAAGCTTTGCATAGCTTAGATACATGGGGTTCTATACAATTAGAAAATAGAAAAGATGATATCTACATCTTAGAAAATGTGTGATTGTGACCTCTTCTGATTTAATAGACTTATTAAAAATTCTTGCCATTAGACTCTTGTGACAGCTGTCTCCCTATTTAGAAATGGAGATTATCCTTCCTTTCTCCACCTCTGCTCTCGTCACCTCCTGACCTGAACGCACTAATGTCCTCAAGTTCTCTTTTTAAGCTACATGTAATGATTCAGTTTCTTCAGACTATTTTAAATTATGTCAACCCAGTTTTCAACTTGGCAGGCATAGTTTTGTACTTACAGGTAGAGCCAAGGATATATATACGCTTGCACAAATTTTTTTGCCAATCTGTGTAAACTGCAGGCTTAATTGACTAACAGTGCAAAACTGCATCTAAAGTGATTCCTTGGAAAATGTTGATCTTAATGACACCTGCACAAGAGCAAAGAAATAAATCTATTATTTTATAGGAATTATCATTTTCCCAACATACCTAATGTTTCATTGACTTCTAATGCTTGACAGTCATTTTCTTCTGTTGCCATAACAGACAGGTGGTGAGTCAGTTAGATGAGGTAGAGAGTCACAAGCAGAAACTCCCACAGTTTCAGCTGTCAGAAAGGTTTACGTAAAATAATCCTACTTAAACCTAGCAAAACTGGTATTGCACTGAAGTATTTTGATTAGTGTTCTAGGATTTGTTTCCTGTTGGCATAATAGAGATATCCCACTTCTCTAGCAAAAAGCTTCTGGAGACTAACAAACTAACACTTGATGTTTTAGAAAAATCCAGTAGTAAACAAATCCTCTGTAAGAGTGGAAAGTATCGAAAAGAAGATTTAGCTTTTGCAGAGAATAAAAAAATCTACTTTCTGCTGAGAGTGTTTATGAACTACCTGAGAACAATCAGCACGTCAATAAGGAGGAACCTTCACCAGAACAGAAATTATGGCAAGTTTCACATTGTCAGAAATCACTGTATGTCAGATTAATTGAAAGGCTGGGGTTTGTGATGATGGGGACGTCTACAAAGGCAATACCTGGCTTCTTAAAGCCCAGTGTTAATTCCTAATTCCAAGTGCTTTTATTTCTCTTCAACTCAAAAAGTACTCAGGTTACAAGACCTTTGTAGATTTAGTATTTAATTTATTTATTCTGTCAGAAAAATAGAAAGAATTGACCAATAAAAAATGTTATTCATTGTATAGGATGCAGAAGATACCAAGAGATGCTAGCAATAGTGGGTGTCTGAGGTAAATTGAGCAATAAGCAAACTTCATTAAAAATATTTCTTTTTCCAGCAGAAAACTAAAAACATAGACTGAAACATTAGATTTTGTGCAGAAAGTTAGTGGGCAGTTGAACTTCACACCTGTTGTCATGCTAAGTGATAGAAGGAGAAACCAGCTGTTTGTCAGAATCCATTGCTTTTTTTCTCCCCACAGCGAAGGAGAAGTTGAAAGCATCCTACAACAAAGAAAGGTTCAGAAGCTGTACTGCATGTAAGTAATCTCAGCATTAAATGCCCGCTGGTATTCTGTAGAGAAGTTAACTGATATAACTTATGTTCACAGTATGTGAATGAAGGCTGTGTTGAACTTCCCTGCCCATTGCTGGACTGTGCCTGAACTAGCTCAGATATTGCTCTTCTGCACTTCTGTCACACAGTTCACACTACACAGGAAGGGAAGCTTTTTAAAAGCCTGGGGTAGAATTGGAGTGATATCTTTATTCTTCAATAGCAATATAAATTAATTTGTAAGAGAAGCAACTTGCTTTTTGTAAAGGGTGGGGTCTTTTCATAAATTTTGTCCTATTTTCTTTCTTGATTGTATCTAATAATTTAAGGAATAGGTTGCACAAAAGGTACAATATCTCACCAGAATTTCCCTACCTGCTCTTAGTGTTTTAGAATAAACAGAAACAGGAAAACATTTGCTTAATATATTCTAAGTGCATCATTCTAGGAATATACTTGGGAGTTAATGAACATTCATGACATTTCTACTCACAAATATCTCCTTTTTTATGCTGCTTAATATTATTAGACAGTAAAACTATCCTTAAAATTACACTTTATACGTAATGAATAAATAAAATGAGTGTCTTGTAGAGGTAGTGTACTTTTTATAGTTACAATAACTGTTTTATCCATTCATAGCTCTGGCATTTATAACTTGTTCAGCCACTGGAGCTTAGAGAATATGGCTTTGTCCATAGATATCAATCTTTTCTGAGTTTTTTTGCTCTTCTTTCTCACTTTATGAGATGTTACTCTAGTGATGCTGTGGTTGAATTACAGGAGGCACTTTTTTCGCCCAGTGATATTTCATGTAAGCTCTTTACTTTCTTTTGGACATGATTTTGTCTGTCACAAGGTGAATGCTTATGAATAACAATAATATGTAGCGAGATGACTTTGAGATGCTTTTTTTGGTATTTTAACTTCATAAAACATCACACTTTCCACTTGTCTTCATTACTCATCCAGATTTCTGTAAACTGAATAATCCTGTGTGTGGATGAAAATATAAATTTAAAATTCAAATTTTTTAGAGGTTGAGAAATACTTCCCTAGAGAAAGGGACAGTTCATTTAATGACTTTTAGTACTGTTCATTGTCACAGTTATCCCACTCTGGTGAACACTCCATGGAAAGAATAAGACATCTACTACTGATGATTTTATAAATATTATTGTAGGACGTACATAATTTTTGTATTTTGCGACCAAAAGGTTCTGACCACCATGTTTTTTGCATATGAGAACATGATACGTCATTGTCTTTTATACATATCATGGTTAATTCAAGTCACAGAGGCTGATTCTCACATACCCTGGGGTCATATCACTGTGCTTTAACAATGAGAAAGGGTATTGGAGTGAAAATGCTTGATATTCATCCTCTACTTAAGACCCTTTACACTTCAAGATCAATGCTGAGAATGGAAGCATAAACAAAGAAAAAAGAGTTCTAGAACATAGTTTTAAAGGAAACTCACCATATTCTATTGTAGTTGTTTCTTTTCAACAAATTTAGAGAGAAAACAAGGAAGAAAATTCCACAGAAATGGGAAGAATAATTCAATAAGGTATTTTCTATTTAAATAAAGAAAGAATAAAAAATACTCTTCTATTGGAGTTAGTAATGTGCAAAAGAAATAAGATGAAAAAGGACTGTAGATGTTTGTTTACTTTTAAAAATCTGATAAATTTGATAAGTAAGCATGGCATCATCATAAGTGTGAATCATCTGCAGTTACCACGAAGTGATAAGAACTGAGGGAGATAACTTTATGCCTTGGGATATAAACGATAACTACTGAATCACAAGAGGAAATATTTTGCCTAGCTACAAGTCTGATGAAGTGTGATATTGTTATCACTATGAATCACATTTTGTCAGCTGCTGGACATTTGTAAGGACACTATTCCATTCACATGCTATTTAGGACACAGACAAAAATAAACTTTTCAAGAGCCAGAACCATGGTGAAATCTTCAGGAATAAGCGCTGCCTAAAAATCTGTGTTGCTTTGTTCTTCCTGGTCTGGTAACCCAAGAGATGAAGTCTCCCAGCTGGAAAATTCAATCATCAGTTCTTCGATCTTAGTCCAGACCTCAGATCCTGGACCCTAGTGTGAATATTCAAGGATCTGTCCCTAAAGGTCTACTAAAAGATACGAATAAAACTTTACCATTGTTATTTTATAATCTCTTTCCCTCTTACCCTCCCAACACAACGGGAGTATTGTGCAGAGCAGTTACTGCATGTCCCCTGCTCCCTTTGCCTTGCTACCCGGGCACAGGTGGCTGCTGCACAGTGGAAGCCAGGCTGTGGCCATGGGCCGGGCAGGGCACTGCCCCACGAAACAGGGAACACCCAGGGAACCTCAGCAGAGCCAGGGTAGAGGCTGGGGAATACCACGCGAAGTGAGGTAGAGTCAACTCTAGAGTGACCCTGGGACGTCCAGTCAGGAAAGGAGTACTGTTGGAGACAGAACTGCCTGCCACACAGATCAGGCTCTGTCTAAGCCCCTGGGCACACAGGCAGGAAGCACATGTTGGAAAGCACGGGCTGAGGCTGCTCAGATCAATGGAGACTTGCTGAAGTCCTTAGAGCTCTGAGACTTGGCTTTGTGGTCAAATAAATCAAGTATTAAGGGTCAATATTACCACAGTCTTTGATGATTTCTCCCCAAGCAGCATTGACATAGGATTTTTTTTCCCACTGAGATAAAGGCATTTTTTACTGCATTACTGTGACATACAATAGTCTTTAATAAAATTTGTGGAAAGGGAGACCAAAAAGGTGAATCTGTGGTTTTGATCAGCTTAGGACTGCCCTTGATAGGCAGTGGCACGTAACTGTAAGAGTTCTGTAGATAACATGTGTATTCAAATGCATGTGCATGCACACATACACAAATAGACACACATACACATGAATTTATGAAAATACTGCTAAGGCCATTTTCTTCCAAAGTATGAGCTGGTTGTTTGGATACCTACTGTTTCAACCTTGTGGAAACCAGTAGGAAATGAAAAATAGGACACTTTCTGTTCTCCTTGTGCAAAAGCTAATAGTTATCCATTATTAACTTCATTAATACCAAAATATCTGCTCCAACAAAAAACATTTTTATGGTAAAGTTTCCAAGCAAAGTAATCAGAAATATTTCAATGGACCAGTACAGAGAACATCTAGTGTCTTTTCAATCTATTGCAGGTTAAACGAGAGTAGTCTGTTGTGCCTTAGTTAAATCTCTTAATTTGTTTTGATAACTAACTGCATAGACAAAATTTTGTTGTTAGTTTCATAATTGAGATATTCTCTCATGCATTTTGGCTGAGTGATTTCTCACTGTGCTTCATTTACAACTGTGCAGCCTCTAGAGTATGCAGAAATCAGATGTTCATGCTTCTGTTTCATCGTGTGTTGCTTGTAATTAACTTCTATTGTCAAAACCTGTCAGGCTCATGACTATCTTCTTGAACCAAAAATGTTATTTGACACTTTTAGTCTAAAATTAATCCTTTAAGTGATTTATATTAATCTGGCATAGGACCAAATCCCCAATAGGTTTAAGTAAGCATAAAGCTGTTGACTTCAGTGAAGAGATGGCAGGCAATTTACATCAGCCAAGAATTCAACTCAGATAGTCTGACAACACTATTTTGAAAACCCTTGATTGATTTGAAACATCCAGACTCTTATTTGCTTTTATTTTGCAACATTCATGTTACATACGTCATGTAATTAAAATATATGTAATAGCAATACATATGGTACTACATTTTTTTTTTTCACTGACTGACTTTGAATACCTTAGACACAAAACAGACTTTTAATTCAATTATTAATGTTAAAGTGGAAACGTGGATTTAATTCTTCTGGGTCCAGAAATTACCTATTTGTTAACTGCAGCCACCCATGCCTGTAGGGCCTGGTCCAACTCCTATTAGTTGATCACAAAGTAATTGTTGCACTTGAAAAATCTAACTGTCCTTAAAGAAGGGTTATTCACCGGGGATCTCTGTGATGGAAAAGAAAAACTCCTCTAGCCCTATGTACAGCTGTGATCGTGTCTACCTACTGTTTTTTGTTACTGTGACCTTAAAATGTCTCTTCTACGTCGTAGAGAAAAGAAGCAGTGACTTTCTGTACTTATACTGTGACGTCTGGTGCATAAGAGAGAGTGGTATCAAAATGACCTTTAATTTTTTTTTGCTTTCAGTAATAGGTTTTTTTGGGGGGAAAGAGGTTTGTGCCATCTGTCAAAAGTGTTTCCTACCTAATTTTAAGAGTCCCAGCAATTGTTAATAAAATGTACTTACTGATCAAGCCGTTCCATTTCTCTTAAATAATTAGGTGGTAAAAAAATAAATAAATAAAAAATAAGAGTACATATAGGTGGGGTTTTTTTCGTTTTTCTTTTTTTCCATTCCCAGGGAACTGGGGCAATGATGACCTGCAACTTTGGTAATATCTCTTCATCAAAATTGGCTGATCGACAACTACTGCTTTTGAATATTTCCAGGAGATCTGTGTAGGTCTGTGGTTGAAATCTCTCCAGCACTGCCTGAGCATGAGGAAACAAGTGTTTAAGCACCAATTCTGGATTGCAGATAATAAATGTCAGTTATCATGGGCAGGAAGAAGAAAAAGTCATTTAGAAGATCAAATGCAAAGAATACCACACATAGATAATATACAGAAAGTACATTTCATTATGTTGCTTACTTCATAGTTTCCCTCCACTGTCTTTTACCTAAACTTCTCTGCTGAACGAATTCTCTTGATTTGAGATACTTACAATAGGCTTGAGGCTCTTAAAAGAGACAGAGGTAACTTTGATGGAAAAGCAAACAATTAAGGTCAGCACACTACACAATACTGAGAAGCTCTGAGAAGAGCTTTGTGGAGAGCATGTATTGAGATTTACTTCTACGGATGAACAGCAGTACTGTGAAGCAAACTCTTCAAATGATTACTGGCCTTCATAAGCATCAATATGATACATTAATATGACATTTTAGAATTATGCTGGGGGGAGGGAGAGTTTAATTAAGTCCTCCCAAAACTAAGATTAAGAGAGAGAAAATTCACAAAACGTTAAAATGGTTTAAATGACACAATCCTTGCCTAGTAAATGCAGGCAACCTTTTCTACTAATTAATTTTTTTTATACTGTACATTAGAATCCTGGTTGAAGAACAAACCTGTCTCAGACAGTAGTCCAAGCTCTTCATTCTAGCAAGGTCATTTTTATAATCAAAGAGATAGCTCTTAAAACTACATGGAGTTAATTATAAAAGGGTTTTTTTTCCTTTTTTTTAATCCAAAAATCTCTCTATAGTAGGTAATGATAGGCTTTGCAAGCTTATTTACCATACAAAGAAATCTGTTAATTAAGCACTTGACTGAGGCACTGATCTTTTGAAATGCATAGAATTTCTATAGGATAGATGATGATAATTTCTATAGGAAAAGATATATTCAAAAGTATCTTTTAAGTTTGCTAATGTTGGCTTTTTTCCAGATTGATTTGTATTTTATTCCAGAATAATTTTTGAATAAATTCTTTAAGTTGTAGTGTTTTTTTTTCCACACTGAAACATGTCTTGCCTGCCACTGTATAAATAAATATCCAGAAAAATTTGTATCTGAGTAAATTATCACTAAAAACATGTCATGTTTAATGCATCATCATTTAGTACATATATTTCTAGAAGGATTGCCTTTCTGCAGCAACTAGTCTGCTCAGAGGCCTTCTGCATTTTTCTGCTTCAGCATTTTCTGTGACTTCCTGTACACTTTTTCCAGCTATACCCCTGAAGGGTTAAATTACTTTGTACCCTCCCCTTCCTCTGTATTCATCACACTTGAAGCAGCTGTGATAGTTGCAGTCACCCTACAAGTGAAATGGCAGGTAGACTCCTCTGAGATTGTAATACCACTCTGCAAGCAGCTGCCAGGGGAACAAAAAGACACAGTGCACTCTATATATCTTTTCCCAGAGTCTCAGAATATTTTCTGTATGATAACCCCTTTTCCAGCTGGCTTGAAAACTGGAAGTCCCAAGGCATCTCCAATAACTATGCTTGTGGGCTGATAGACCTGTTCATTGGACTATTAGCAGAAGCATTAATTTCTTTGACCGAGTGTTGGAAATTATAATAAATCTGACTGAGGTTCCATCTGATAGTGATTTGTGAAAGCTCTCATTTTGAATATATTAATCTAAACTGCATCTGATAAAATAATGAGGAATGAGAAGTAAAAACATCTTTACTAAAGACAATATACATATTTCACCAAAAACATCCTGCTTCCAGACAAAAAGGAATGCAAAATACACACACGCACACACACACACACACACAGAAAGTTGTATCTCAGAAGAACTCACACAGACTTTAGTTTGTCAATTTTACTTCAAAAGAGAGAATAATTGTGCATAATACTGCTAAATAAGTTGTTTTCATTCTGGAAAGTTAACTACTCAATTTCTATGTTTGAAGCAGAATATCAGCTATGGACTCCAGGGGGATGTTGTCTGCTTCTTTTCATCTTCAGCAGATGAATCTTGCCTATGGTGCTTGATTCATGACTCAAGGGAATATAAAATGCTACTATAAAATAAAAGATATCTACAATGAAAATACAGTTATAGATTATTGCACAGAACTGTGATGCTCTTCAGAGGGCTTTATAGAATAGAATCTTCAAATTCCATCTTTTTTTTTTGCAATGAAAAGCAAACTCATAAGACTTTTAGTTGACTTATAAAAGAATCAATCATATTTGGAAAGTTTGCGTATGGGCTGCTTAGTCTTTTGTTCCTTTAACTTTATGCTTCTGAGAGACAGGTCCTCAGATAGCTTCAAACAGTTTAGCTGGGAGCAGAAAATTATAAGGTAAGATTACAAGACCAGAAAAATACATCAAATTTCAAATTCAGATCTAATTTCTTGTTCCAATGTGGGCTAGAAAAAGGTGCTTCAGAGAAAGACTAAAGAAGCCTGTAGCAGGCAACATGAGATAGCCTGTCCCTGCCTTTAGTCTCAATCTACTGTTAAGTGGGAGATTTAAGCCTGAAAATTAAGAGGAGACAGGAGATTTAAATATTCAGATTTTTCACTCCTCACCAATTAATGTTACCTGTATTGCAATTAACTCTGTAGACAGTCCCCTATTATTTTTACAGTTATGTAGTCCTCAGTTTCTTTGTTCTGCTTATTTTCTCTTACAATGGGTTCTACATTTTTTAAAAAAGTATTTTTTGTTAATTTCCTCTTCTTTGTTTTTTGGGTCTCTCATGCGGTCCCACTGCTCTTATGTCATTATAAATGAGAGCAAACAATGTCTGCGTTTCAGAGCTTCAGATATTTTTGAATAATTTTCTTTTTTATGCACCTATTTCCTTGGCTAAGTGACCCTGATCTTTTATCTCCATTTTCATATGAGTGTTTTGTCAATTTCTAGCTAACCTCTATTACTCACCTCTGGTGTGGCAATGATTTTCTTAATACAGGACAATTGGTCCTCAAACCCATATTACAGGCGAAATCTCATTATCAATTCATTTAGCATTACTGCAGCCATTTCCTTATTATTGACTACTGTTTATCACACGCTGTTTTTCACACAGCAAACACTAAGGGCTTTTTGCTGTTGTTTTTCAGTCAGGCCCTGCTTGTTTATTTGGAGTGAATGAGTAGATTAATATGTAACATTCAAATTTAGAAATATGACATTTTTTGCCTTTGTATGTTGTTCTCCTTTCATTTTGAGATTTGAAGACAGGCATGAAAAAATACTGCTTTAGTCTTAACTGCAGAAGCCCTGCTTCAATCAGCCTTACAGCATAGTAACACCTCTGTCTCACAAGACAAGCTTAGTACAATATATTGTAGTTTTCTCTTCAGAGTCTATCCCAATAACAGGCTGCATCCAAAGAGAAAAGGCCTGGTCAACGTAAAGGAAGGACTGCTAAATCTGTAGAGTTTGTACCAATCCCTAAAACGAGCTCTATTTCTTCCTTTTTTCCATTTTTTTTTTTTTAAGTTTTGACAAAGTCATCCGTAATGTTAAAAGTCAGATGTGATGAGAGACTAATTTGCTCATAGAGGAAGAATAGAATGAAGACTTCAAAATCCTTTTGCATTGAGGTTGTGTCTATGAAACAGATGAGGAGAGAATTTTGTGACCCATCCTTGGAAAGATCCAGGAATCCAAACTCCCTTAAAGTGTCTGATTTCAAACAATATTGCTGCTCTCTTTTTCCTACAGTCTGACTGAAATTTAATTGCTATGCTTAGTATACTTAAAGTCAGCAGGTATACTGCTAAGGGGTTACAGTTCAGGGGGATAAGGTTTTCTACATCTGTCACAATAACCCAGGTTACTTCTGTGGCAAGACAAGAGTGGTAGCACCAGAAAAATAGTCAAAACAGGTTGCTTGCTACCTTTATCTTCCTCACCCCAGCCACTGTAGTTCTTCATCCTGTCTACTGGCTGTTACAGCAGCAGCAGCTACAGTGTCTCCTTCACCTGTGCCATGCTAGAATCTCAGATACCATCAAGGTCAATACATAACAGGAAATGCTGAAACAATCATTCCCTGATTTATTTAAACTGGGGAGTGGTAGAAGGAGAATTTAGGGTGGACGTAAATGCAGTTCTCATGCACTCATATGGGGGATTTCCAGAAAGGAATGGAGGGGAGATGTAAACAGGCCAGAATCTTGGGACTGAATCTGAAAAAGTAATCAAAAGAAAAAAGCTACAACAACAAAAAAAACCAACCAAACAAACAAAAAGAAAACAAAACAGAAAACAAAGCCAGGCAAAATAATTGTATACATTTACATGACTTCTTAAAAGTAAGAGCTCAAAGTGAAACTCCAATGAAATATATACATATAAATATTTGTAACAAATCAGCAGTTATTTATTATAGAGTGGGTTTGGTTCCTTAGGAAGTGTCTCTAGTATGGTTGAACACCATGGTTCATTCCATGGAGCTAATTCGTAATTTGTTTAACTTTACATATGTCCAATAGTGTTTACAGGAAATAAAGAGACAGATCTTAACGTTTTGTGGCAGAACATGCTTTGCTTTCTGTTCCTGCATAGTTTGACAGTATAAACTGAGTTGATATAATTTTCATTTTAGGAATAATGAAATGATAACTATAAGTCCCTTGCAGAAGTTTATTTTTTAAATAAATTTAACTAAGAATTTAAAAATTGCATGAATTATCAAAATAAATAATATTTATTCTTGGAGTATACTGAGTGAGAACAATCGTTTTCTAAAGTGATGTCTTCAAGTCAGGACTGATCAAGAAAGTTATAATTAAAGACAAGTGAATGATGTGGAGTTTTAAACCTCCTTTTATACTAAGACAAGACAGTCTTTCAAGCCTAGTCAATCACAATGAAACGTGATAACACTAGTAGCAAAAGAACATCTACATGATAATTATTGACCTTTCCAAACCTACTAGAAGGTTTTGTGTTATTAAGAAAATTGTGATGTAAATCTAGGAATCATAAACCTCCTATTTTCTCAAATGCATCTCAGAGATGCACTTATTTAGACAGACATTATTAAACTGTCTGTCCCTATGCCAAAAATTAGCAAGTTAACAGGAAAACTCTGCAAAACAACTTCACACAGCCTTGGTTACTGTCAGGCTGTTACCAAACAAATAAACCATGCTGTTTAAAACAGCTACCGTTGCAGCTCAGCCATGGGCCCTGGGTTTGGCAACTATTCTAATGCTCTTCATGGCAGTCGGTAGCACTGGTAAAGGTCAGTCACATGTGCTCACAAAAAAAGGACCATGCAGATATTTGTCATATACATATTCTTTAATCTGCGCAAACCCAAGTCAATTGTAAAATTGATTCTAAAGCCACACTCGTATGTTCTTAGCAAGTAAGACTTTGTTGAAAGTATCGCTATCAGTTGGAGCTCAAGAATTTCTAGATGTATATTTCACACCCAGCTGAAAGCCTACTCAAAACTCATGGACTTTGTTATACTTATAAAACTGTGGAAAAGATGCAAGACCAAACCTTTGTGGGTTCAGTATCAATATTTCTGAGTGAAAAGACTTCTAATAATGTCTGTCAAAATACACTTTTTTACCACCATAATATTTTATGAATGTTAAGAAAGTTATAATCACCTTTTCTTCACATCTTTAAAGGATAGGTGATATGATGATTCCCATACCACCAGAAAGCTTAATACCCTCTGAATTTAATACTCAAGAACAACTGATTTATACAAGGAAATTATTAAAGACTATTTTTTTCTTTAACAGAAATTTTATGATAGGTTGGATTTTCAATACAGTTTATAGAGAAAAAATATATTGCCTCAGTCAATGGTAGATGATGAGGCATCTTGCAGGTCAGTATATGTCTGCATGGCTGATGTTGCAGTCAGAGCTATGACTTCTCTGACTGTTGGGAAGAGATTGAACCCAATTTAAAAAAAAAAAAACAAAAACAAAAACAAAAACAAAACAAAACAAAACAAAAACAAAACAAAAAAACAAACAAACAAAAAAAACAAAACAAAACAAAAAAAAAAAAAACCAAACTTTCAGGTCAATCTCAACAAACTGGAAAAATTAAGTGAACCTCGGAGGAGACAAAGTGAAGTTCTGCACCAGTGGTTAGATAAACCCATGTGACAATACAGGCTCTCTCTGCCTAGCTATGCAGAAGTTGGGGTGTAAAAGACAAAGGGATGATGGGAGACCTCGAGTAAAACACAAGACAACTGTGTGTCCTTGTAGCAGGAAGGTTGACTACTTAATGGGCTGCATTAGTAAAACTGCACACAACAGGATAAGAGAAGGAATTAATCACCTTTATGTGGCACTTATGAGACCACATCTGGAGCCCCATATACAGAGTTACTACTCACCACCCCCTACAAGAAACAGAAATTGGAGAGAGCTCAGTGCGTACAAGAGCTCAACGACATACTAGGAGGGGGTAAGGGGGCTGCATTTTCTAGGTATGGAGCTGGGTAGGTTTAGGAGGAACTTGGTGCCATCTTCAACTGGCTACAGGAACAGCTACAGAGAAAACAGAGACACTATTCCCAAGCTGCACAGTGAAAGGAAGAGAGACAGCAGCTGCCTTTTGCAGCAAGGGAAAATCTGACCTGACACAGGGAAAAAACTCTTCACCCATGAGTGGTGAAACACTGAACAGGTGCCCAGGGCAGCTCTGAAACACAGAAAGCTGAAACTCTGAAAGCTCAATCATTAGAGTTATTGAAAACTAAGCTGGACAAGACCCTTTAGTTAACGCAGTTTCAAACAAGTGGTTTGGTCACTTGACCCCAGAAACTCTTTCCCAATCTAATTTTTTCTACAAACCTGTGTAAACAATGACAGCTAAAAAAAAGTTACAATTTGACAGAGCGGATGAGGAGAAGAGACAATGTATGTAACTGGCATACTTGAAAGGAATGACATAAACCCTTATTTATTCTCTTCTCCCCCTAGGATTAAAATCATCTGTAAACAAACTCCCTGTCACTGGATTTTATTAAACTGGTTTATAGCTATTTACTAGTCATCAGCAACTCTTCAGATTTAATTAGTTTGGTTGTTCTTGTCATGAAATCAAATTAGAGTCTTCACAAAATAATTTTTTAATATTCTAAACAATATTTTCATTTATTTGGAAATTCTAATAGGTGGAAAGTTCCATTCTAACAGCTCCCAACATTAATTGTAGAAAAATAAACTTAAAATCACCTACTTTTACTATCTTGATTACCAGATAATTGTTGGCATTTGATCCAAGAAGAACTCTATCTGGAATCAAAGGACAAACCTTACAAATTAGAGAGCTCTGGTAGGGTTGGATTGAATGCCTTCAGGGAATGAGTGTTCACTAATGGTTAGAGAGGAATCATGAATAACTAGCTAATAAATATCGAATTTCTACATGGATAAATGCACAGATAAATTAAATTATTGTCATGTTTATTTCCATGTTTACTGTTAGTCATGTTGTTCTAATCTTGCAAACCTAAAGCAATACAAAGCCAAGGTAAGAATACGCCTGTGCATTGTGTAGAGTCCTGCAATGGAGTATTTAAGTCTGAAACTCTGAACCAACTGGCAAGTACTAAATTGCATTAAGCCTTTACTTGTGTTTGTGGGTTTGTTCTTTTACTTTTGTGCCTCCATGGGCCTGTTATGGTGTGGAAACAGCAGATCTGTCATGGAGGTGCCTGCATGGCATTCCCTGCAATCCTAAAGTCTGCCAGAGACACATGTGGTGTCAGTGACAGCTGTCCCGTGTCACCAGTGAGGGTGTCCCTCCCTGGCCACCAGTAGGGTGGTCCATGGGTGCTGCCATCCTCTATGTGTGGTGTCTGGAAATGTGGCAGCTAAGCTATGAAAAGTCAATTAATGTCTGAAGGCCTGCAACTGTGGGTGTTATTGTAGGTGTTAGGCTAGATACTGTTTGCATGTAACTAAAGCTTTACTACTAAGATAAGAAAGTACAGTTGCTACACTGGTTTTTACCTGAAAAATGGACAGTACAACTCAATATTCCTCATGGAGATTCAAACACCACTTCCTGTGTAAATTGATCTTTTGGTTTCAGAGCTTTGATTACTCTGTGACATACAGGGGTCAAGGGCAAGGAGCTTATAAGGTGGCTTAATGAGTCCAGATAATACTGTGCAATTCAAGTATCAAAAGCAATATTAGTATTAGTTTAGCACAATACCAGAGTGAGGATGGTGTCAGACAGCTCCTCGTACTGAGCCCTTTTAACCAGTTCCAGGTGGCACCGGTAGGGCCCTTACTGCCAAACCAGGAGTCCATAAGTTCTCTTTCTGAACTTGCAGATACTTCTACAAAACAAATCAAAAAACCCCAAAAACAGAAACAAAAAAACCCCAAACAAACAAACAAACCACCCCCCAACAACCAAAAAAAGCCAATCAACAACAAAAACAAACAAACAAACCACCCCCCAACAACCAAAAAAAGCCAATCAACAACAAAAACAAACAAACAAACCACCCCCCAACAACCAAAAAAAAAAAAAACCCCAAACCAACCAACCAACAACAAAAAAAAGCCAATCAACAACAAAAACAAACAAACAAAAAACAAACAAACAAACAAAACAAACACAAACAAAACAAACAAACAACACCCCCCACACTTGCCTCAATATTTTTTTTATTTAATTTTGAGGAGAATTCCTCTCTTCCAAATGGTGCATTTACACCAAATTGCACATATTTTTTTCCCTCTCTTCTTTTAGAATTTCCTATGCCTGATAAATTTTGCTGAGCAAGACAGGTTGCTGCAAAACTCTATCACTGAACACTGATTACACTCAAAAGCAAATTTCTCTGTGTAAAGCCAGAATGAATGACTTCAGGTAGATGACTTAGATGAAGGCATTGTAGGAATTCAGCTCAGATCCAGGACAAATATGAAGGACTTCATAAAGCCCAATTGTCTGATTCCTTGTTGTTATTCACATTTATTGCTTTTCCCCAGATTGCCCTCAGATTTGTTTGTTTATGCTAATGAGACTCTTATTTGTACATGAGATTTTATTTCACTTGTTCAGGACACCACTAGCCAGTGGTGACAATATGAAATCCAGGTCCACATGAAGCACTTGGTGAAGAAAATTACCTAAATCCATTCACACATTTTGTGACTAATGGTTCATTTTGTGATTCAGGGTATTTTGTAAAATACACACGTAGATTAAAAGAAAAAAACACGAAAAAATATTTGAAGTATTGGTATATGCAGAATTTAATAGATTTTTACCCTTTAGAAATACAGACATGTTCCTATAACAATTTCTATACTCATGTGGCAGCCCTGTATATTGACAGTATTTGTAGTCAGTACATTCAGGTTTTATATGTCTATGAGCACAAGAAAAGAAAGATATTTATTCCTGCATGAGTGCAGAATATGCCTATTGCAACTGACCCATTTTGTCAGTGAAAACAGATGTTCTTTTTGCTGTATTCTCTATATTCACTAGGGCTAGCAATGTCAGAAGGGTGCAAATACAAAGGAGAGGGAAGTATTTATCATAATACAAGATAAAATTTCAAATAATAATTAATAATGATGACAAAAATAAAAATATAATGGAAATATTGTTTGGGCATCAGGGAAAATGTCTTGGCATAGAATATTCACCTACAGTGAGTTTTGGAAGCTATATGATCTGGCAAATTTTAAAAAAAAATAAAAGAAGAAAAGACATATTGGTAAATACAAAATGGCAAATATTCAGTAAATACTGCTTCAGGAAAAAAACATTTGTAGGAAGAAATCACTAGACCCTTCTCATCACTGAATTTCACTTTCCTAAACATGAAAACCTATCAGGATGTTTTCTGCAATTCCTGGAAACCATAGGCTAGACGAATTAACATTTTTCAGATGTACTTTTGACACATACTTTCCAAGCTGGTGAAAGAAACCGCAGGAGATGGACTGGAACGTGACAGTTGCAGTGTAGCTGTCAAGATCTAACCAAAAAAGCACAGAAGAATACACTAATGGCTGTGAATTGCACTCCTCGGAGCAGCTTCAGCCAGTCTGCACTGATAACAGTACCCCTTGGTGATGACACTGTGCTTAATTTATTGAGCATCTACCACATGTAATAGGTTACCACTATCACCTGCAACAGTGAAATCAAAACATCTAGACTGACACAGACAGATTTGTATCCATACCTCCCCCCTTTATAAATAGCAGCCAAAAGAGCTATAAACAGCTGTCAACATGAATCTTACTCATCTGTCCAACAGCTAGCACTTTTCATGCCCCTGAATATCTAAATGGGCAGGTCCTGCTCCTGTGGAGCATTTAAAAGAATTTAAAGAGCTTGTCATTCTGACAGTTTAGATCAGAACATACCTGTTATTTCTACAGCATGCACTAGTGCTTGTGCTTGTGTATGTATTTAGCCCTATATAAAGATAAACACAGGCAGACTTTTTACCTTACTCAGCTTTCCTTAAGTTTCTGTTCAGTGAATAGATCATTAACTGGTCCCTGGCCAAAGGAAAAAAAAAATATTACCAACTTAAAATCCCAAGAAAATTAGATTTAAAGAATAAATATTTATGGACCATTAACTAATGCCTTCCAACAACACCTCTTTCAGTACTGAGATGGAAAGAGGTGGAGGAGAGTTGTTATTGCCTAATTTTGCTCATTCACATATTAAAGAAATGGAAAACAGGAAGACCAAGATCTCCAATTATCAAGATACCAATTCTGTTTCCACTGAAATCCACGTGAATAGAAACAAAAAGATAGAAGACCATGGGGACTCATTTAACATGTGGAAAATTGTGTGTTTACTTTCTGAAGTTTATTTAGTTAATTTCTATCAAAGAATTAATACATTCAGAGCCCCAGCGTATTCAGTTCCTGGTATTTAGTTAAGGATATCACATTTGCAATAAATCATGAAGATTTCAACAAAAGGAGTGTCCCAAAGTTTTATGTTGTACAATGAAGTCAGTGGGCAACTCCTTTGTCTTTCTTTCCCCAGCTGATTAGTCTGACAGTGAGGATGGGATCAGAGCTACTCTTATACAATTTCCAACAACCTCGTGCTTTCTCCTTCTGATCCCATGTGTCTTGGATATTAGGGTACAGAGGGACTTATATTCAATGGAAAATGTGGCAAAACCTCTTTCTTCTCTGAGGAGTCTCAGACTAACATTCCCCTTTTTATGGTAGTCTAATGCTGATATGCTGAAGTCCATACTCAGGTGGATGGCTGAAGAAACTAAGATGTACTTTTTTAAATGAACATACAGAACCTTGAAGTCAGTGAGTTTATTATTAAATATGTGTTTGAGCTGGACTCTATTCAGTCAGGCATGTGCAGGTGTGTGGGCACAGACAGCCTCAGCTGAGCAAACAACTAAAGCAGGGGTGGGACACTAAGATTTGGGTAACACCTTCAAATGAACTGTGATGTAGGCAAGGAAGACCTTTTTGCCTACATGCTGTTGCGTAAAATGACTGTTAGGGGCACAAAAGAAATTGTTTTCATTTCAAAGTGTGGCTAAGAGGTTTGCAGGGTATCAAAAATACCTGGATATTGTGCTTCACTGTTTCTGCAGAAGAATGGTATATCTAATTCCTGAAGAGCTTGAAAAAACTGCATTTAGATATACATTGTGGTAGAAAAAAATTGTACAGATTCAAATAGGAAGGGTAAGGGGAAATCAACAAATCAGTGGTATATTTGTCAGGCAAAAAATTTTTGCTAGTGTCATGACTATAAGATTAGGCTTTAGTGTCAATGCTAGAACCCTTTTAATGAGGCTACAGGAGAGTCACTTTCAAACTGTACTGTGACGGTACAACTGTTTAACCTCCTCAACACAAAGAGATCCAAACAAAGACAACCTTGGAAAAAAGGGTGACTGTGTAGCAAAGATCTAGGCAAGTTTAAACACACCTAGTTTTAAAACATAATCTATTAAAAGTACTTAAAGGCAGGCAGGTGTGATGGATGGATTATTTGATTCATATGGGACATGGAATTGTTAGATACCTGTAATAAAAATTAAATCGCGATATTTGCCTGTCACCAGAGCAAATCCTTTCAGTATTGTCAATTCAGAACATATTACCCTCAATTCAGTATATATTACCCTCCAGTCCTTACAGTATTGTCAAAGCAGCTCCCTTTTTATGTTTGTGTGTGCATGACTAAATTATTTTAGGATTTTTCTTGCTTTGAAACATGAAATGTGGGATGTTATTTCATATTGTACAAGTACTTAATTGGCAGGCATGGAAGTATTAACTTTTCAGTAAATTTAACTGAATTTTTTCTCCATAGTGGTGCTAACATTTTAAAGGGTATTTTTAGATAAGCTGCAGTCAGCCATGGTTCATCTGGTTATAGAGCTGTGCTGACATCAGTGTGTCAGGGACCAAGAATTAAATGCTAGAATTTGAGCAGCTGCATGTCACAGGAACTCTGTGTAGATGTAGGATCTAAGAACAATCTTGTTCTCTGCGATAACATGAACGAAGGCCTGATGATTAAATGTCTCAGGCCTTCACTTAGATTTGTTACTGTAGTGTAAAAATTAAGGTTAGCTTCAAAGAGGTATTTAAACCTTTTTAGAGTGTGATTTGTCATCCTTCGAATTTAGTGCAGCTAATCATTTTCTTAAAGGTAGACACATACCTTAAATGCCTTGAAACAATGGGAAATTAATTAGAATTAATTCAAAGTTTATTAGTTAAATAAATTCAACAGAATTACTTACAAAAGCATTGATGGTAGTAACAGGAGGGCTGGTGACCTCTGTCCTAGTCCACCGAATGAGACTCAGGCAGCAAGCTGTGTACTATGGATAGGGGCAAGACAAAGATGCCCACACTGTCAAGCATGAAAGTGAACTCACCACTCACTCCTATGATATTTCTTCCCTTTTACTGTGTGGGCTTCCATATGGAGGACTGAGCCTTTGAATGCAGATAAGCTCCATAAACTTTCTATTACTCTTGAGAGCAGATGAGAGATTGGTTGACTGCACCTCATGCATGAAACCCAGGACCAGAGAAGAGACCTTGGTGCTTGTCACTTGTTACTGAATGCATATTTTCAGCACAGACAAAAAAATTGCAGAGGCACATATGTGATAAAAGTGTCAAAATAATGTGACTAATGCTCAAGGCACAAGAGTTGACAGTTTGGAAGAGAGATGAATAATCTGCAAGTGCGTGTGATGAAATAGTCAGATGATGGCATACAAAGAGACAAGATGTTTCAATACTAGTTTTCAGTAGGAATGCTGAACCCATGACTTCTGGAGCAATTTCCAGATAGGATAAAAAATATGAGTATGATGTAAATTTAAAAAGATTATCAGAAACACCAAAAAAAATGTAAAATGCTGTTGTTACTATTCCAGATGACTACTATATCAGCTTTGCATTTCAAGGTTTTGGTAGTGTGGGGCTACAGGGGTGGCTTTTGTGAGAAACTGTCAGAAGGTTCCCCATTGTCCAACAGAGGCAATGTTTCAAGGGGCACCCACTGCTGGCCAAGACTGAGCCCATCAGCAACACTAGTAGTACCTCTGGGATAACAGATTTAAGAAGAGGAAATTACTGCTTGTCCAATGACAGCTGGAGAAGAGAGAAATGAGAATATGTAAGAGAAATAGTTCTTCAGACTCCACCTCTTTCTTCACCTTCAGTGAAGAAGGAAAAGGGGACAAGGTGCTCCAGGCACTAGAGCAGAGATTTCCCCGCAGACTGTGGGGAACACTGTGGTGAGACAAGCTGTTCCTCTGCAGCCCATGTAGGTCCACAACAGCAACCTGTAGCCTGTGAAGGACCCCATGCCTGAGAAGGTGGTTGCCTGAAGGAGACTGTGACCCTGTGGTAATTCCATTCTGGAGCAGGCTTCTGGCAGGACCTGTGCACCCATGGAGAGAGGACTGCATACTGGATCAGGTTTGCTGGCAGGATTTGTGACCCCTCAGGGAACCCACACTGGAGTAGCCTGTTCCTGATGTACTGCACCCTATGGAAGGGACCCACACTGGAGCCCTTTTTGAAGAACTGCAGCCTGTGTGAAGGAGAACATGAATTTTACATCAGGGAAATTCATGGAGAACTGTCACCTGTGGGAAGGACCTCATGCTGGAACAAAGGAAGAGTATGAGGATTCCTCCCCCTGAGGAGAAAAAAGCAGCAGAGACAATGTGCAATAAACTGACCACAATCCCCATTCCATGTCCCCCTGTGCCATTAGGGGAAAGGAGGGAGAGAAAATGGGTGGTAAAGTTAAGTCAAGAAGAAGGGAGGAGTGGGGGGAAGGTATTTTTAAGATTTGGTTTTAGTTCTCATCACCCTACTCTGATTTGATAGGCAATAATTAAACTGCTTTCCCCTGTTTTGCCCATGGCAGTAACTGGTGAGTTATCTCTCTCTGTCCTTACCTCAACTCACAAGCCTTTCATTTATATTTTCTCCCCCTGATCCATCTGAGAAGAGGAGTGACACAGTGGCTTTGGTGGGCACAGGTGTTCAGCCAGGGTCAATGCACCACAACTATATATGCAAATATGTCATATTACTACACTTTCCTTTATTATTCCCCATTGACAACTATTTGAAGTCTGAAAGGAACACATAAGAGTTTAAAATTTTCACAGAAACTATGAAATTCATTTTCTTCCAACTTCACAGTTGCCTTATGCCAGATGGATTTTCCACTGTTACTGCACACATTGACAAGTGAAAACTTTTTCATTTCCTAAAAATGCTGATGTGAGCCCTCCTACTTATCCTTGCATCTTTCAAATCAATTTCTTGCCTACCACACTACCAAAAAAGACAATGTACATGAAATATGCACTACAATAAAGATAGTGTCTAACATTCCTATGAAAATGTTCTCAATTTCCATGTTTTTCCAGTCTCTATTAGAGTGAAATAGTGGACTGGTACTTCTTAGAGGAAGATAGCTGTCAGCCCCTGAATGGCAATTAAGCCTCTTGGCAAGTTGGTATTCAAGGCACTCAGTGGGCATGTGGGAGTCCCCAGTCCATTTTATTTGCTCTGCAGTCATCTGAATAAAACAGCATCTAGTATTAAACATATACCCTCAACTTCCCAGATACAGTACTGAAGTATTATTCTGTTGACCAATAAAAGTAGTGTCAAAAAGTGGATTATCTCCAACAAGGATGACTAAAAGAAACTTTTAAAACTCTTGGAGAATAAAGAATGACTTGAACTTGGCAGAGTGATGACCTGTGCCTCCATCTTTCTGTCTCCTCAGCAAGTTCCTTGCAAAACACTCTGTAGTCTAAAATGTACTTCATTTTAGAATACAATATTCATTTCACATACAAAAATGTGACATATTTAATTAAAATATTCCTATCTCAATCCATCATTTAGTAAGTACAACAACTGTGTTTCAGTTGTGTTTTTAAGAACCTACCAACAAATATGTCAGTTATATTTCTGAGGTGATTGCAGAAGTTGGAGAGATACTTTAAACACCCCATTGTACATCCACTAAGAGCTGTGCAAACTGCTATCAGGATGATTCTGAGTACAGTAAAATTCGGTGAAAAAATGTACATTGCTCTAATTCAGTCACAGTAAGTAATTGAGATGTCTTAGCAATAGATGAATGAGTTTGTTGGCACAATACGTAGGATGTTGCTTGCCTTAATATTTGATGTACAGAATTTCAGATAATGTACACAACACTTAAAAATTCTGCTGTATCAGAGTAAAAAATCAAACAAAATCCTTTTCTTTATTCTTTGTGTTTATGTGTGTGAAACCTGTCTACGTGCAAAGGGCTAAGTAAATGGGAATAAAAGCAATCTGCAAGGAAGAACAGACGTTCTGCTTTCCAGTCTTGACTCTCTCACAGGCTGTGGTCAGTCACTTCTATCCACCTGTTCCAAATACCATGTTCCACTGCAAGCCTTTTGTCAGGGTCATCTCCATATTTCTATCTTTCTTTCTTTTCTGATCTTCCCTTTTCATTTCTTCCTGCTTGTGGACCTCCTCCCACTGTTTGCATCCCTAATGTATAACTTTTTACAGTTGCTATAATCAGAGCCAAACACCATTCACAACCACTCAGGTAAAAATATTTTTGGGTTTTTTCTTCAGCAGAAGACAAGACATAAAAGAAATTAAAAAAAAAATTAACATTTACATAAAATATTTTGAGTAAGCTGACTTCTCCATAATAACAATTTATTATTGTTTTTAGGACTTCCTGATTCTAAATTCTGGTGAACTTATTTAACACTCTGTTCTAAGTTTTATCATTTACACTGGAACTTAACTGTGTTAGATCCGAGAAATGCCATTCAAGATTTGGAAGATAATTTTCTCAAAGCTGGTTATTTTTATTTTTGGCTATTTATTAAATCAAAGCTAGTATCAAAAATGACAAGGTACATCAGAACTTGTTTATGTGGTGCACAATTGTGCAGGAACAACTGTGCCTTTATTTAGCTGACTGAGGTCAAATTACTGTACTTGGTTTTCTTTCAACACAATTCAACAACACTTTCTGAATTCATTACTAAAGAAAACTAACTCGTGGAATGTAGTGACTTGTGCTGCACATAGAGAAAAAGATTCAGTCCCCTAATTTCTGAATCAATTTCACTGAAGTTGAAATTATGTTAAAATCAGCCTGACTATTGTGATGAAAAAAGTTCCAGCTCTGTTTTGACCTGTTGGATTCAGGAAGATTTCATGCAGTTTGTACCTCATGCCTTGGGACATTTTGAAAACAGAAGCTCCTGTAGATGATTTCTGTATCACCAGTTTAGGTTCTTTTTCCCTTTGGATTACTCCTAGTGGTTAAGATTGTATGCCTAGAACGTAGTAAACACAATATATGAAGCTATGAGCAGTTTTGGCAACCTGCTAACTTAAAGGTACGGAGAGGTAAAGGCATTTACTCTATTTAACATTAACTGTAAGTGATTTACTTGCACCATAGTTTGCCTTTGATCTCCTCTGTCCCTACTACCCTGTAAATGTTGAAAAATCTTCAGAAGAATTCCTTGAGGAGGAAAGAGTGTTTGCTAAAGGAAGCTTTGCTGCCTGGGAAAAGACATCTTCCCATGAATAGTTTTATGTGTTTTCTCTTCTTGCCTGCCAGGGAGGTTGACTCCCTGTTACAAGAAAAGACAAAGTTCTTACAGACATAGTTGGAGGCCCTGCAGATGGGGCCAGGTGGGCCATAATAAGACACTGAGAGAACAAGTATATGCATTGTTGTAAAGTCTCATATAGGTTTTCTGTGAACAACTCTTCCAGTCAGGCATGCTTGTGTATTCCTATTCCTACAGGTGCTTTATGACCTCTTGGCTGTTTATAAGCAGCCCTCAGTCACAGGAGATACTTGAGCTCTGTTTTTACCACAATGTCAAGTATAGTTATTCTCTTTTCAACCTAACTCTAGAGGTAAGGAATTGACCTCTCTGATGGTTGTTGGCATTGTTTGAAATCCATTCCATTCTTATACTTCAAGTTTTCCTCAGGCATTTACTTCAAGAGACATTTAGATGTCTTCTACTGGCTTTGGTGGATTTCCAACTTTAAAAAGAATGTGCTGAGATATAAACAGTAGTAGAGCTGACATTGACTGGAGTTTGTTGCTTAATAAGAATCCCACTAGGAACCTCTCAGCATTACTAGGTTTCTAAAAAAAAAGTTGAGATCCCCCGCTTTTCAATGCTGACCTTAATCAGTATAGATTGATGGAAATCAAACTCCTTAATTCTAGAAAGTTTTCATCAGGGACTGTATATTTCAGTCTCTGAAGTGACACTCAACTACTGCCTCACAAGCCTGTTTTGAGGATTGACAACAGTCATAGCAAAAAAATCATTGTGGTACTGGTGTAGAAACGTCTCATTGCCGGGATGTATTACATACAGGTGAAAAAATGTAATTCTCAAAATTCAAAAGGAGAGTATAAATTAGTTACGGTAAAAATTTTTGCTTATGAAGACCAATGGACCTGAGAATAAGGACAACTGTGCATTTAACTAATAACCTGAGAAATAACTTGCTTTGTCAAAAAACGAGTTCTAATGTACATTAACTTCTTGATAATGTAGTGTGTGATTTACATTGTTAGGTTTTTTGACAAGATCCACCTTAATCTTGAAATACACTGATGACAAACCAATCCACAGAATTTATATCTCTATGAGTACTTGCAAGGGACCAAAGCAGACAGAAGTAGAAATTCTATTTAAGTACTTCAAAAGTAAAGTGGATGAAATACTTCATATCTGGTTCTTACAAGCAATTACTTCTCTGCTTGTTGGTATCAGGGGTAGAAACCATCAATTGAATCTATGCTTGATTTTGGGTGAGAAGTGATCAGTAACCACTGTGATGAGCAGTAATATCAAAATCTGAAAAAAATGAAATATTAAAGACAGTTAAAACATTCTCCCATTTGCCTGACAACTTCCTCTCCTCTGAATTCTTATTGAAATACTTTGTCCAAGGTATAGGGAAAGAAAATGAATAAAAAGGGACCTAGATACATTCAGCAATCATTAGAAGTCTCTAACCGCAGAAAAGTTGTTGGGTTCTCAATTTAACAAACACCTTATCCTTGATTTATGTTGACAATGTTTGCATTCATTATTCCATAAACATTTCATATTTGCTGTCAGTCACTTCTGTGCATGCAGGAATGCTGGTTAAAAGCATGAGTGGCAATGGGAAGAGAATCTGAACAAATATCAAAGACTCAGATGTTACAGAATTCCAGTGATTCTTTTTATGTTTAATATAAGAATATCACTGAAACTATTTCTAATGAGTATCTTCTCAAAAATTCTCTAACCAGAAATTACTTACATTCTATACATAAAAAACCCTTTTCTTTGTAACCCTGTAGCACATTCATAGCAGTGACACATTTTTAAAATATCTTCTGCTCTTATACATTGCATTTGCTAAAACAGAAAAAAAAAAGTCATTAAGAAAAACAATGTCTTGATACAGGTATTTCAGACTGAAGATATTTTTAGGAAACAAAACCCATTTTCACAAATTGCCAACCATCTTTGAAAATTAAATCAACCTTATCATACTCCCTTTTCTTAATAGACTTAGAGGTTTTCTTTTCTGCTTTTGATGACAGAATACAATTACTAGGTTTTCTAACAGCAGTCACTGCATGAGAAAGTTCTGTTGTGGTTTTTTGTTAATTTTGTTTCCTTTTGTTCATTCCTGTTTCTATGAAAATATGACACTGTCATAGAAATGTTTACAGTCAGTATCAAACCCATCACACTGAAATTAACACTTTCTG
The DNA here is from genome assembly GCA_013399855.1 of Oxyruncus cristatus. Taxonomy (NCBI): domain Eukaryota; kingdom Metazoa; phylum Chordata; class Aves; order Passeriformes; family Cotingidae; genus Oxyruncus; species Oxyruncus cristatus. Next base: position 33,137 of record VXAY01001854.1, read on the forward strand.
TGAAATTTTAAGGAAGTGCCTTACTTTGTTTATTTGTTTGCTTTATAAAATCACACACCATAATATTTTGAAATCAGTTTTTGATTTTGAAATATTTTGAAATCATGATCCCCCAAAAAAAGTATGTTCAAAACTGGTTTTCTAATGCAGAAAGAACAAAAGGACTGATAAATTACAATTGCCACAAATATGATAAAGCGTGAGTGAAGTGTTCAGGGAAGAAATAAGAGAAAATATGAAGTTCTTGAATTCCCTAAATTGTCTAAACAATTAAAACAAAGCTGTTGATATGTGGTAAGAACAATTTATAAGAAATTAAGATCTCTTTTTTTTGTTGTTGTTGCTATAAAGATACGCTAGCATTCATTTTTTAAAAAAAACAAAACAGTTGCTTTCTTCTCCAAAGAAATGAAAAAATTAATATAGAACAAAAACTTCTGAGAAGCTAAAATTCTACCTTCAATAAAATGTTTGTAAATGCCTACAATGAACTTGTGTTATGTAAACTGTAAAATTAAAACATTAATAGACAAAGAAAAGGCTATCAAAAACCACTGTATATATTCTGCTATCTTTGCACTAATTCTCATGTGAATTACACCAATTCTAGAACATTCCATGTACATTTTTGGATTCCATGTACATTTTTGGGTTCCATTGTTTATTCCTGATTTAGTCTTGAAATATGAAGAGAATCAGATTCTAACTTTTGACAGTGTAATGCAGCACAGATTTGAAGCAGAAAGAAAATTCAACCCCGACTTATATAGCTTAAGGTAGCAAAATAAGTTGAATTTGACCTTTAAATTAAACTACTAAAAGCAAATAACAATGATTCATTTCCCAACCATTATCTCTTCAAGGCTCATTTCTAAAGAGTTCTTCTGCTTTTTGTTTAAATACATTTGTGTCCTTGGTCATATTTTGTAAACTTTCCTATAGAATAAAAGCTCAAATGTCATTTATAATTACATCTTTCAAGTCTCTGAACCTCTAGGTCTGTGTTGGAGCAGCAAAATCTCTCTCACTGTAAGCAAAGAGCAAGTTCAGGACCACTTGATGGAGGTGAATAGCCACAGGTCTACAGAGCCTAATGAGATGCATCCCAAAGCAACAGCTGATGTTTCTAAACCACTCTCCATCGTATTTGAAAGGTCATGGTAGCCAGGATAAGTCTCTGGTGACCGAATAAAGGGCAACATGATTTGTATTTTTAAAAAAGAGAGAAAGAAAAATCCTGTGAACTACAGGCTGGTGAGCCTCACCTCTGTGACTGAGGTGGTCATGGAGTAGATCTTCTTGGGAGCAACGTTAAGGCATATTCAAGACAAGGTGATACAAGACAGCCAGCATGGCTTTACTAAGGACAAAACACAACTGACCAACCTGGTATCCTGCTATAATGCAGTTACTGCAACAGTCCACAACAAAAGAGTGACCCATGTCACCTACCCAGATTTCTGTAAGGCCTTCAACATAGCATCACATGGCCTCCTTATTTCAAAATTGGAGAGACATGGATCCAAAGGGTTGAATATTCAGTGGTAATGAATTGGCTGGATGGATACAGTCAGAGGGTTGTGGTCAATGGCTCTATGTCCAGGTGAAGGCTGGTGACAACTAGCGTCCCACACGGCTCTGTATCAGCATTGGTGCTCTTTAATGTCTTTACCAATGGACAGCAAGATTGCAAAAAAACAGCTGCATAATAGGTTGAATCACAGGAAGGGTGGCCAGAAGGTTCAGGGAGGTTATTTTTGCACTCTGCTCTGCCCTTCTGAGATCCCACCTGGAGTACTGTGTCTGGGACAGCATTTCTCACTTGCTTGGCTATTATATCAATTTGTTACATCCTTTTGAAATCCTGACTAACAGTTTGGGTGCATGAGTAAATTATGTTTTACAAAGTATTACTTTTATTTTCACATTTTCTCTGCTAAGAGTATAATGACCAACAGAAAGAAGAGCATTTTTCTTATATTTCCATTTCCACTGAAGATGATTAAAAACTAATTGTCATTTTGTGTAACCGCGGTTTTATATGTTGAAAATGTGCATGACAACATAAAAAATTGTTTTGATAAAAGCATAATATTTTTGAAGTATAAAGGATGATTGAAAGTGAGGATTGAAAGAAAAAAGAAATTTAAAACAGCCATGCAATTTTATATGACTATTTGACTAGAAAGTTTTCTAACTTAGTCTGGGCTTCACCTTATCTCTGAAGTAGTTCACAAACATTTTGTTTTGATTGGCTGACCTAGACTCATTAGTTATGAATAAAATTCAAATGGTTCAGAAGTTGCATGCTTCTGTAAGCTAACTAAATCACTTGAGACAGGGACATGCAGGTAGTATTCTCATGGGTAAAGAGTATTTTTTTAAGCCTGTCAGAATGCCTGTTTCCTGCCAAAATAACAGACAGATTATTCTGTCTTTTTTTTTTTCACAGAACAAAGAGGATGCGTGGACGCAATGAAATGCTGAAAGAGTGTTACTTAAAAGATGGAAACAGAAAAAGGGGTTCAGGTGTTAGTATTTTTATTTTAAAGATTTTTTTTCCTGAGGAGGTAGGATTTTGGAGACAAAACGACTTGGTAAACAAAAAAAATACATTATATAATTTTCACTTTTCTCAACCCATGTTTGGAAAATATTCCATTAAATTTCTAGAATCAAACATTACAGTGTGTGTGAATACAACTTCTGTGGATTTTAAAGAATGGCAGAGAGCTCATGTAAAACTTCAATACAGATAACCTTTAAAACTGTGCATCCAGTCAAATTTCTGTAGTTCATGCTAAGGTATCTATTAAAAATATGGAGAAAGAAGACCCAAAACATATTCAGAATTGTCTTCACCCAGGGCTTTCCAAGAACTGGTGCAGAAGTGTCACAGGAAGCCCACAAAATGATTCTATGAAAAGTTCAGAACCAAGCCTGTGCATGTATGCAACTAATTAACTAATCAACTATATCTGGGCAGCATTGAGCTAGTGGAAAAAAAAAGGTTTTGGGTGCCACAGTGTAAGAAGAACAAAAAGCTATTAGAGAATATCCAAAGGAAGGTTAAAAAGATGGTGAAGGGCTTTGAGGGGAAGCCATATGAGGAGTGGCTGAGGTCACTTGATCTGCTCAGCCTGGAGAACAGGAGACTGAGGGAGACCTCATTGAAATCTAGAACTTCCTCATGAGGGGAAGAGGAGGGACAGACACTGATCTCTTCTCTGTGGTGACCAGTGACAGGACCCAAGGGAATGGCCTGAAGTTGTGTCAGGGGAGGTTTAGGTTGGATGGTAGAAAGACATTCTTCACACAGAGGGTGGTTGGGCACTGGAAAAGGTTCCCCAGGGAAGTGGTCACAGCACCAAGCCTGACAGAGTTCAAAAAATTTTTGGACAGCACTCTTGGGCACATTGTGTGATTCTTGGGACTGTCCTGCGCAGAGCCAAGAGTTGGACTTTGATGATCCTTGTAGTTCCCTTCCAACCCAAGATATTCTATGATTCTAAGTTTTCAACTAGCTATATATTTACGACGCAGCTGCCCATTCAAAGTCCTAATTTAGAAATGGTTACCTGAGTATATAAAGATAAAAATAGGTTGCCATAAAATAAATGTTCTTTCATTCTTCTCATGAAAGTATACTGCTTTCTCTTTCTCTCTTTCTCTTTTATCCTTATCACACGGGCAAGAGTTATCCCAATAGACAGAAAACCACAAAATTTGAGATTTAGGATAATACTCTGGAACCCAAAAATATGATGCTATTTGGTGCTGCACATATTTGGTATGTCAATACAGTGTGGTAGCAGAGCTCCAGGACTGCCAACTTGCTAGCAAATATTGGCAAGCAGTTAAAGCTGCTCCACTCAAATGATATAATACGTAATTTTACTTTGGCATGCTGATTTGATTTTTTTTTTCCATTTTATCTATGCATTGGTACTCTAAAGCCACACAGGGTGTTTAAATTTTTAAACATACAATGCTAATCTTAAAAAAAAACTTAATTAACTTGCATACTGTAAATTAATACTTTCCTACAGTTCAAAATACTACAATGAAATGGCCTTTCAGCAGATGATGTAGTGTCCTGCAGAGTATCAGCAGTAGGAAATGTATCCTTAATGGCACATAGATTTAATTTATAACATTACAATATTTACTTTGAAGATTTAGTCTCTATGTCTGTCTGTCAGCCTTTCAACATGAACAATGTAATTTCTATAGATGATTGCTCTTTGTCTGAGTTTAGAAAGAAAAGAGCTATTCAGATTTAAATTTCCAGAAGTATTTCAGTGAGGCTGTGTTTCTATTTAATTTAAGGACTGCAGTATCTATTGGTAAGTATCTATTCTGTGTGCCATTATAAAATCTACTTTATCCTAACATTTTACCATACATTTAATTGCCATTTCATTTAGGGTAATTTCTTACAGAAAAGGGCTATAAAACTTAACAGGCAATGATAACTCTCTTAGTTTCAGTTAACCAAGACATGAAATTTGAATTTAATTCCTGTCATATAATTAATTGTCCTTGAAACTGAAGAAAGGCAAGACACGGGGAAAAGGATTTTAAGATAGTATGACTTCATAGCTTTGCCCAAGGCAGCTAATCTCCTCCATCCTCAATCTCCCTAGGTACAAGAGTTGTAACTGAGCACCTATTTCTCTCGTATCGTGTAACATTGAAAGGGAAATTAACAGATTATGGATTTTTGCTAAGTATTAGCCACTTCTCCCACTTTTGGCAGATGATTTCTCTAGTTTCTTAGAATAATGCACTACTGTTACCCTAAAATAATTTCTTTGTATGCCTCATAATTGAACTTCCAAATTCCATTTCAAGACATTTGAGGAAGTCAAGATATCACAGGAGACCAACGTGGCTACACAGGAATGTCATGACGTGTACAACACAAGAAGCTTTCTATAGGTGGTAGAAGCAGCGACAGGATATAAAAGAAGAATTTAAAGGCATTGCCCAGGTCATGCAATGGTGATACCAGGAAAGCCAAAGCTCAGCTGGAATTGACACTTGCAAGAGACTCTGTGGACAGCAAGACCTTGTACCAATGCATTATATCAGAAGTCTGAGTAGGGAAAATGGAAGCCTATTGCACAGTGAGGGTGGTAATTTAGTGACTCTGGGCACAGAGTAGACAGAGGTACACAGCTTTTACAGGCAAGATCTCACAGATACCTGTGACTAGAGGCAGGGTTCAAGGAGAAGAATGACCAGATGTGGGTGAGAATTGAATTAGGAATTACTGGAGAGATTTCAATCGGAGCAAGACCCCCATGGTTGACCCCAAGACGAATGGCCAATGTATTTACAAGGTGTCACACTATCATCTTTGAAACCTTGTGGAGATTGGAGAGACAACTGACAACTGGAGAAAGGCAAATGCTGCACCTGTCCTCAAAACAGAACAACAGACTGATCCAGAAAAACAAGACACACATCAATCTCATTCTAGTCCTTGGGAAAATCTTGTAGCAAGATTGCAGTCATCATTCTTGCCCTTCAGCGTAAAATAAAATATCTTAGAAAGGCTGTTTTGAAAAAGCAATTGTAATAGCACCAAAAGGTTATTTTACTCCCACATAAACAACTAAGGGTTGTCCCATAAACGTCATTTGCACACTGAGGAGGAGACCCAAAATAAAATTACTTAGTCATTTTACTCATATACCTCAAAGATGCTTGTGCTTTTTGGTGCCACGAGCATCTTACTAGTCATCTGCTTCATTAAAGAGCAGCAGATGAATTCACCTTTTGGGAGGTTCTTCACTCATAAAATAATCGTTGAAACTTTTCAAGGAAATTTTTTAACTCTAATGTATTGTAAAAACTTTGTGATTATGCAAATAAATAAAATGATGGATTTCTCTGCTTTCCTACAATGAATAAATAAATAATTTTGTTCTCCTTTCAATTTATGCTGAACTGACTGCATAACAAATAGGAAAAATAAAGTCTGAAAGTTTGATTTAGTCAATTGGGTTTTTCCCAACTGAAGTTTTTTTGCTTGCATGTTTGTTTTTGTTCACTGTGTAAAAAATTGCATTTCAACAGCAGTTTTATTTTTTTCTGATAAGATTTGATTCTGTCTATGCTGTAATTTTTGGTGAAACTTTGAACATTTTTTTTAAAATACATCTCACAGTTTAAGTTTAATACTCCCTAACTTTTTTTTTCATGAACTACAACATTCTTTCTCATCAGGTTAAGAAAAAAAATCAATGTCTTTTTCTAAGCAGTTGTAACAAAATAAAGCAAGAAATGCTTACTTCAAAAAAAGACTGGAAATATATGAAAAATACAAGTATCAAAGGCTTTTGAATTAGTTTTATTTTTGTCAATGCCCTCAAAGAGTTTAGTCCATTCATTGGCTTTACACTTGATCAATGCATCAAAACTAAACATCTTTAATGTACTATGACACTTAATTCCAGGCCACTTTATTTTTCCTCCATTGACTTTACCAAAGTTTACTTGCTTCTGCCCTGCTGTTCAAACACATATGTATCAGTGGATTACAGAAGAGACAAGGTTTTGTGAAGACAGTCCTGTAACTATCACACTTGCAGCTCAGAAATGACTCTAACGTTGCCTAGAAATACTCTCTGTATTCCTACTTGATTCATTAATGACAGTGAACGGTTACCACATTCTCTGTAAAACAGCTTTCAAGTGGACAGAACAATAGAGCTTTAACAACCGATAAATAACTTCAGAGATTAAACCAAGCTGCAAGTAGCATAAACCCATTAAACCAGTCCGTAGCACATATATAATAAGATTTTGTGTTACGGTTATAGTTCATAGAATCACAGTCATGAGAATAATCTTAAAACCATGAGAGTTGATGTAATAGGGTTTTTTGGATGGGGGAAAATCATTTGGTGTTTTATAAGGCCATAACAGCATTTTAACACCAATTTACAAGTACTTGATGTGTCCTGCATGTTTTCCAAATTAATTGAATTTATAATGTCAGATTATAGCTATGAATTTAATTTAGGACTGTTACAAGAAAAGACATAGAGCTAAGAAATTAAGCACATGAGAAAGGTATTAACTGGACAGTTTTACCCTATGTTAGATTTTTAATATTGAGCTGAGTCCCCAAGAATTAAGATATCTGTAATTCATCAGCAACAAAACTAAATAAGAAGATATGTACCAGCTGCCTTCTGATCAGAGAGAAAAAAACTCTTGCACTAGGAGAGCTGCAGTAAGCAGCTTGTTCTTCAGATTTGAGAGCGTGACAAAGAAAAGCTCTCCAAGCATGAGAACTCACTGCTATTAACCTGGTTGGCCTGGAACAAGGAGCAGTTCAAGTAAGTCACCTATAAAAATTGTCAAGCTGTTCCAGTCAGGGGAGGCAAATCAATTACAATGATAATACAGAGATCATGTTTTGAATGGTGTCACCTTATTTCATTGCATGCCTGTGATGAGTCTATTGGACTCTATCAGAGTCTATTGGAAAAGAAAATGAGTGAGGACTGAGTAGATCTGAGAAGCATGGAGTAAATCCCTAAAGAACACATCTAAATTGTCACTGTCCTGTGGGCATCAAAAAGGGTTACAGATGAGTGAAAATTGAAATGTCTGACATTTTTCTGCGTATAAGCTTTTCATTAGCTGATAGTATGGGTATTTGGTGAAGTATAAAAAGCAGGTGAAGAATAACCCTTAGAATTAGTAGACTTTCAGTGCTCTTATCTAATTGTGTTGTTATTGTCAGCCAGAAATATTTTTAAGACCAGTAGACTGAAGGAAATTTTGCTTTTTCATTCCCCCTTCTCCTTCCGTGTGCTGCCATCAAATGATGTAGAGCATCTTTCAGACTGTGCATATCACTCCTGAGAATACATCTTTCCTCTTAAGAGAGTCAATCTTCACATCTCATTTGGATTTACAAAATAAATTGGTTTTCACTGAAAGAAATATTTTCATTTAATTTCTTGTGGAAACTGGAGCCTCTGTGTGAAACGACTGCTTTACACAAACATGTAATTCTGAAGAAACAGGGAATCTGCTATGGGATTCCTCTGTGACATCAGACAACTCATGTAAAAAGTTTTGACAGATGGCCGCTATTTAATTTGAGATTCCTGTGGAACAACTTGCAGCAATGCACTGTACTTTATTTTTGATGTTGGTCACTGAAATCTCTTCTCTGAACACAAAGGACTGAATAATGTTACTATGGATATTTTGTGTTCAAAATCATTAGAAACTTTTAACAATTTGAACTTTAAACTTGTTTTGATATAATTCCTCTGCTATGGAAAATAGGGATAATAATTCTTCACCTTACTTGGGTGTTCTGAAGGGGGGGTTTGGAAAGCAATAAGAACAGTGATGTTGAAGCACCTGAGAAAAAGTCATTATAAACGAAAACAAAACAAATGCTACAAAACCCCCAAACTTACAGCTATTTTGTGTTTTGTGATGGTATATGTGAAGCAAAATAGTATATGGAAAAGACATGAAGAGAATAAAGATAAATACTCAAAAATAGTTTTTCTGTGAATGACAGTGTGAAATATAGTATAGAATCAGATCATTAAAATATATCATTATTGTGAAAATATATGCAAATAGGTACATGGAATTATATTGAATTTTCTGTTACTTTTCAGTTCTGGTTGTCAGCATTCTAACAATTTACTTTTTTTAGTAATGCGCAAAAAAAACAAGGCTATTGTTTTAGTGGGTGGGTTACTATTTCAAGCAATTCCTGATAGGAATTGCCATTGTTCAGTATCTTTAAATGAGATTTCAAGAAAAAATAGAGGTCATTTACAAAGTAAAAATATACAGATAAATCTTAAATCAAGCCACCTACTTCAAGCACTGCGCTTAATTTTACATGCTTGGTTATTCAGGTATCCAAACAATAGTTTAATGCTCATTCTGGCATAATGTATTCAGTTAGACATAAACTTAATAAGCAGTGAGTTAAAATTGTTGTACAGACTGTTAATAGTCATTTGAGATGGAAGAATAAAGCAATGAAGCAAATCAAGCTGATAATCTGTGACAAGTCAAGTTCCTTAAAATGACAAAAAAGACAAAATGGTTTGGACAAGACACTTGAAATATCAAGTCTGTCATCAGTATTCCTAATGTGCCATATGCAGTCACTACAAAAAGGCATAAGTAGTCTCTATAAATGGATTTTAAATATAGCAGATCAGTTACTCCCAACTATGAATGGAAGGGACCTTTGGAAATCATTTTGTCCAACAACTCTGCTCAGGCAGGACCATCTATAACCAGTTGTCCACGTCATTTCCAGATTACTTTTAAATATCTTCAAGATGGGAGACTCCACAGCCTCCACGGCAACCTGTTCCAGTGTTTGATCACCTTCAGAATAAGAAAAATTAAACGTCCTGTGTTTCAGCTTGGGCCTGTCAGTTCTTGTCCTGCCACTGGACATCATTAAAAAAGGGTTTGTTTCCATCCTCTTTTCAGCCTTCTTTTGGGTATCTGGTGATTAGTAAGATCCTCATGCGCCTTCTACTTTTCAGGCTCAACAGTCCCAACTCTCTCAGCCTGTCCTCACATGAATGATGCCTTTAATCATCTTTATGGTCTTTCACTGGATGCAACACTCCCAGTGTAGCCTCATAGGGCTGAGTAGAAGTGAAGGATCACCTCCCTTGATGTGCTGGCAACACTTCTAATGTAGTTCAGAATACTATATACCTCTGACAAAAGGACACATTTCTGGCCCATGTTAAACTTGGTATCTACCAGAATCCCCAGGTACTTTTCTCCTTTCCAGATCGGTACCTCATCATGTAATTCACAACATTTATCGAAATACTATGATGAGAAAGACCATTCAACCAAAAAGGAATGATTTAATAAATAATGAAAATGACAGTAGGTATAAACTTAAGCGAGTCCAAGGAAGGAGAGAAAAAAACACTTCATGAAGGACAGTATAAACCAAATTACAAATAAAACAAACTGCATGAAGATAGAAATGCCATCATAAAATTCATCATGATTAATTTTTTATCCCCATGGCTTTGAGGAAGTTTATATTAAATATAAGCTAGAATTACAAATCCTTGGTTTATATTTTCCTCAGTTTTTACCTTAATCATCATGAACTTGACAATGTTTTATTGGAATGAATGTGAGTTATTTTGAATGTGGGTTATTTTCATCAATGGTTTTTTTTCTGCCTTCAGAGAAAATTCAGGAGAAAATAGAAAATACCAAACGGAGTATTTTTATTTCATTTGAAAAGCAAAGATAAAGTTGCATATGTGTGCCTGAAAGCAAAATTCTGGGAAACCTAAAAGGTAGTATAGTTCAAGCACCTAATTATCTATTTATCATCTATCTAGCTAGCTAGCTATCTTCAGGTATTTAATTGTCTTTATCCTACTCCATCACAGCTCTCGTCTTTCTGTTCTGAATCCACTTTATATAAATATTGCTGAACACAATATCTCACAAAAGTTCATCTGAGCTTTTATAGTCACATTAATTAAGCATTTTTCTACTGAAATGCCTCATTCAGCACATCTTAGAATGGTTTAGGCTGCATCGTATTCATGGATTACAATCACCCATCAGTTAGCATTCTTTGGAATAACCTCAACTCGTTATCTAGTTGGTGGAAAGTTTTAAGTTTTGCCATTAGTTCCTATCCAAGACCAATTCTGTGCTATTTCATTTTGTTTCACTTCTACTCCTCTTATCTTCAAGAGCATTTGCATCACATACGTTAATAATTTCCACATCTGAGAAGTTTTAGAGACATAATATTACTCTTAAAAGAAATGGTTAGAGAGAAGAAAATACTTGCAAAACTACTCAGTGTGTGGGACACGCAAATGTGATTACATGTCTAACATAAAGTCTTGGGGATAACTGTCCTAAAGAAAGTGATGGTCTGGTGAAGTGTAATAGCTGAGACACACATTGAGTGTACCACGTGACTGATCCTTTTAATGATAATTCTGTCTTTATTTCTATAAGTACTGCATCCAGCTGTGTACTGTTTCCATTTCCAGGGCCCCCAGCAAAACAAAGACATGGTCCTTTCAGAGCAGTTCCAGAGGAGGGCCAGAAAGAATAAGAGGGTTGGAACACCTCTCCTATGAAGACAGCCTGAGAGTGTTGAGGCTGTTCACCCTGGAGAAGTCTCTAGGGAAATGATCCTTACCTTTTAATACCTAATGGGAGTCTATAAAAAAAGATGCAGAGAGACTTTTTATAAGGGTCTGTACGAGGACAAGATGTAATGGCTTTAAACTGAAAAGGGTAGTTTAGATTGGGATATTAGGGAAAAAATTGTTTCCTATGAAGGTGGTGAAACACTGGAACAGGATGCCCAGAGAAATTGTGGATGCCCCATCCCTGGAAACGTTCAAGGCCAGTTGGATGTGACCCTGAACAACCTGGTCTAGTTAGTCAAATATGTCCCTGCCCACAGCTAAACCGTCCTGGGAGTCTATGATTCTCTGATTCTCTGAAAATCTGTAAAGATATGAAAACTGGAAATGTGATAATGGGACAAAGCTACAATCTGTAAATATTTAATACTTAAAACTGAACATCCCAACCAATGCCTAAAAATAGCGTTGGATTAAAACATAATATAAGCAATATCCTCAAACGTAAAATAGTAAAGACAGTGTAGATATATACAAAATTAATCTGTTTTATACACTTGTACATATACATACATCTATATATATATATAATTATGAGTAAAACGGTATCAGTTCAACAGTATAGCTTGTACCGTAGTGACGATACCGACCAGATTACTATGTGAACATGAACAAGTCAGAGAAATTCAATGGTAAAAGATGTGAAATAGGAATAAAAGAATGGCCCACACTGAGAAAAAGTAGTAATCTTATTCAAATAGAAGAGGATATTGGCTGAAGTAACCTTATGAGTCTACAAAATCTTAAAATGGTGTTATAGACAGAAGTTATACCGAAAAACATGCAGGTTAATTATCAAGGGAGAAAGCCTCTGTGGCTGTTAGGACACTTAAGTACTGGAACAAATTGCTATGTGAGGATGCGAAATTCTCTTTGTGGGGGATAATAAAACCTAAACAGCATCCTGCATATCCCAACATTACTAAGGGATGTAGCATGAGTTTTTACTAGAGAAAAAAAGAGACGGTGACCACTCAAAGATTTTTTTTCAAAATTATTCTATGTGCTCTATGTGATTTCCTTCACCCTCAAAACAAGCAACCACACAAATGAGTCACTTCATTTCCAACTTGATTCACACTTTAAAAGGGGCTTTATTTTTCAGAAGCTTTGATTATTATTTATCCAGAATTTTCAGTATGTATTTTGCAGCTGATACAAGACAAGACAGCAAACAGATGTAAAATATTGTTCATTTTCCATGAAATCATGTGTTTACAGAGCCGTTGTTTTGTCTACTCTTTTGTATGGGTCCAAATCATGGGTCGTCTACCGCCACCACTTGAGATTCTTAGAACACTTCCATCAGTGTTGTCTCTGCTCAGTCCTCAACATCCACTGGACTGACTATGTGACCAATGTGTCTGTTCTGGAACAGGCTGTGGTAACAAGTATTGAGGTCACGCTGCTGAGAACGCAGCTGCGTTGGGCAGGGCACGTCTCCGGAATGAAGGACCACCTCCTCTCCAAGACTGTGCTTTGTGGCAAACTCGCCACTGGCTGCCGCAAGAGAGGAGCCCTGAAGAGGAGATACAAGGACTCCCTGAAACAACATCTCAGCCTTGGCCATGTTGACCACCATAACTGGTCTACTCTGGCCTCCAATCAGGAGACATGGAGACGCACCATCTATAACGCTGCTGCCTCTTTTGAGATCTCTCACAGAATCATTTCTGAGGAGAAAAGACTACACAGAAAGAACCGAGTCTTGCCAGTACCACCAAAGGAGACTTTCCACTGTACCCTTTGCAACTGGACTTGTCTATCTCGCATTGGCCTTCTTAGCCATCAATGCGCTTGTAGCAAGTGTGGGTAGAGTCCTTCCCTAATCTTCGTTCACGAAGCCTAGCCATGATGATGATGATGTTGAGCACAGGTTTATGCTAGAAATTAACAATTAAAAAAATGGACACAATGTGAAAATATCACTCTATTCAGTAACTGGACGCAACAATTTCCTTTAATTTCTTTGCTTCCCTTCCTTTATTATCATGAAATCTGAGAAATTCCATTTGAGAAAATCTGAGAAAACATTGCTTTGAATAAGCACTCTTGTCCTTTCCTCTTCAGAGGCAGAAACATGGAGTGTGTATGGGAAACAGCTGTATTTGGGATTTTTTTTTCCTTTGTTCGTCATATTGCCTTGGTTTTGGTGACTTTTCTCAACTTCTAAGAAACACAATACCCTTGTCAGCTTCTTCTACTTAAAGTAAGAATGAGAGTACAGTGGCTAGCACAGTGTAGCTGATCATAGCACAATGTATAATATTAAGATTTAGTATCATTAATGGAATGTCACTTTGAGAAATTATGTTCAAACTTTTCTTAACATGAAGCATATTTCTGTGGTTTTTCTTTTCTTCTCAGAAGCATCATTGCTTGCAATACTTCTTACGCAACAGAATTGTCAAAGGTTTAGCTCCTTGCTTTCTGCACGGCTTTTATCAACCGGTAAATTTGCTAATAGGTAAGAAGAGTTTGCATAGACAAAACAGATCTTCTTGACATGGGGATTAATATTAAAATTTATTACTACATGATAAGAACTAATTGAATACTTATATACACAACTCTAACTAGTTTGCTTTATAATAACAAACTTACATATTTACTAATACCACCCCTCCTTCTTTTCCTCAAAAGCAGTCCTGAGGAAGAAGGAGAAGGGAAAAAAAAAGTCTTTAAGGTAACAGTTCCAAACCACCGCAGCTCAAAAATCTCTCTCTCTCTCTCTCCATTGGAATGTAAGAGAGTCTGCCTCCCATTTCTAACCGCTTGTCCACGGCCGCTGAGGGTTTACCATGGGCTTCAAGGGAACACTTGTATCACCATGTTGTCACCACAGAATCTAGGGCTCTGTGGAGGTTCCTTCCATGAGGAGTTTCAGGGGGTTCTCTAAGGGTCACCACCACTCCCTGGGTCACAGGGGTTCTGGGTTTCTTTTAGTTCAGTCCATACCCAAGAACACTCTCCGGTGCTGTGCTTCTGCTGCTCCAAGTAGCCTCCTCTTTTGCTCTCTGAAATTCTTCTGACTTTCTGCTTTTGGCCAGGTGCCCAGTCTTGGCTCTCGGCTGTGGTCGGCCACTCCAACTCGCCACCGCTCCCCCATTTGCAGTGGAAGGGCTCATCCTGCCATCACACCCGGTCCAAAATTGCACCAGGCCCCACAGTATTGGGGACTTAGTGTTAGGCTCAGTTTTGGACAAAGTCCCAAGGTCATGAGGGGTTTGGCCCCTCAAAGGAAAGTTCACTAGCTTCTCACCATTCCGGGGCTGCAATTCTTCTGCAGCTTGCTACATACAGTTTCCAAGTGATTCAGTTTTGGACTCAAGACATCTCTGCCCTCCCCGGACCATCCAGGCCTCCGGTAGGGGGGAACCCACATGAAAGTTTCTTCACTTCAAATAATCTTCCACAGATGGCAGGGGTTTTAGTTTTTAAGTCTTTTCCCCTGCTGGAGGGGGAGAGGGCCCCCCACCCCTGGCCTCTCCTCCCCCCTTCTGCTACACTGACCTTGGACACTACATTGCTATCCCTTGTTCTCCACCACTCTCCTCCAGGCTGGAATTTTCTTCTGCGCCACACACCTTTCTTTTCCAGTTTGTGTTAAATACATCATTCGTAGAGATGTCACAAAAATCTTTGATTGGCTGCTTAGCTGGAATTTCACCTGGAGTCAACCATCTTCTACTTTAATACTGAGGGGAATGGGTTAAACCATTACAAGAATGAACAAGGTTTCTGTGAATTGCAAAAAGATAAATGGTATTTTGGCAAATGACATTTGAATATCTATTCTTTATTCTTTCATTTTCTGAAGTTTCCATTCCAGCTTTGTTCAACTTTACCCATGGAAGAAAACTGGTGTGTTCCAGAAAACGATGGCTTCCCTATCTTTTTATGTTTTCCTGACTTGTACTGAAATATATCTTTCTTTCCCTCCTCTCAAGTACATCACATTTCCTTATTGATCAATCAACATCTCTTAAACAATTAAAAAAATATTAAGAGTAATTAAAGAAGAAAGTACAAAGAACTGAAATAATAAAACTGAAATATAAAAACTGGAGAAAGAAACAAGGTAAAAAGACAACAAAAAAAATTTATGAGAGCAACATACACCACACAGAAACTAAGAATGAAGATGTATTTAGGAGCAGAGAAATTTGAAATAAGGCAGCTAGAAAAAGTCATAGGAGCTATGGGTGATTTAAATACCCTTAACATTCTTAATGGAGTGCAGGCACACTAAGACGGTGGTACTGCAACCTGAGTGAAATAACTACTATTTTAATTTGATCCTTCTGTGTAATTATTCAAAAGTTATTAGCTGTCATCCTGGCAGAGCCTGTAAGCCCACCCAATAGAATGTAAGGGAAACATAAAACACATACTTTATAGTGACACTTTTGAACTTGGAAGCTATATCCTTTTCCTTGTTACATCATTTTTCGCTTCACCATCTTGTTTCTTTGACAGAATATTTAGTATGAGAAAGTTTTGGGAACAAGAAAGGAGGATTTGGGTCACTGTTTTATTAGTGACCAAAATTAAAGAATGAATCTTTGCTATGTGCTAGATCAAAAAGTTAATGATAGAACATACCACGCAACAGTATTTTAAGAATAATGCAGTTTGCTAAATCAGGATATAAAAAAAATTATAAAAATAATATGGGTTGTGGAATTAATTCTGAAAACCTTAAAACTTATGGTGATTTAGACATTCAACAGGGTTGACTCAGCAGGGGATGTTCACTTATCCATAGGACTTTCCATAAGGGCTGCTTATTATTTCATATCAACAGACTTCCAGCTTTGGCTCAACACAGCGTACATGCTCAGAAGTGACAGCTTAGGGTTTGTGCCATGAGCTTTCACGAAGCTGGTGGCAGTGCTCATCCAGTTAGTTTGGAAGTGACTTTATAAAGCTGCACAATGTGCTTGATGATGCCTTGGCTGACTTTTTCCATCTGCTTATGTCTCCCATGCAATAATCCTCTGGTTGCTCTTCTGGTTTTGTTTATTTTTCTTCTTGGCAAAGGTGGGTACCAAGCATCAATTTAACTAGCCTCTGGACTTTTCACTTGTAAAGAACCACTCTCTTATACCTGTGTATTCTTTTCAGATCTTAGATTACAGAATTTCTTGAAAGTCATATGGACTTACATATGCCTATTTCTGGACAGAAACCAGAAAAAAATATATTCATATGTTCCTATGTTTTAGATTAAAACTATATAGTGTTTGACAGTTGATTGCAGGCAAATTGCTTCTATATAACTTAGTGGACCTTTAATATCATAACAGAACTGTACAGAAACTCCATGTACAGTCTCATTTTTTAGTACAGACTATATTTTCCTTGATGAGGAATGAATGCCATTGTACTGAAATGGAGCAACTAGGGAGATGTATTCAAAAGAGAAGCAAAGTTAAAATTCCTAGAGTTTGGATTAATCTTCTTTAGAACAAAGTTTCATTTAGGCAGAACACTTAAAAAAGAACCTTTTCCCCTTTTTTTTCATTTTTATTCATATTTTCAACTGACCGGTGACCAACCTCTTAGAAGCTTAAATGCTGCAGTTGGGTACCTTAGATAGCAATATAGATATAGAAAAGGACCCAGGTCAATGAATGTGAAGAATTCCAGACAAAAGAATACAACAACACAGACAGAAGTAAAAAAAAAAACCCAAACCCAAACAAACAAAAACCCAAAACAAAACCCCCCAAAACAAAACAAAAAACACTCAAGACCAAAAACCAAACCAAAACAAAAAAAACCCCAACCAACCAATCAAAAAAATCAAAGCAAAAAATCCTCAAATTTATATTACTCTACCTAATTTTCAAGATCTAACTAAAGATATCAGTACTGGGGCCTTTCTTGTTTATAATTAAATAGTTAGGGAACTTCTGCAGCCATTCAGCAGCAGTACTGAAAGTGTTCTATATAAACATTCGACTAAATTGACTGTACGCTTAAATGATTTGTCAAAATTTAATTTTCATTTAAAAAACTGGGTGCAATTTATCATCACTTGTGTGGACTAATATCTGTAGAATGCTACAATTCAATATTCAAAGTATTTTCTGTCCTACAGATGTAATTCCTCTGAAAATGTTCACATAGTATGAATCTTTTGAAGTGTGTGCAGTTGAACCATATTACTATGGTTATTTTGGTGTTTAAAGATGCATGTGAGTACTACAACTGGGTAACATTTCCTCTGATTTTTTTTTTTTTTTTTAATGGAGGATAAGTGTGATACAAACAATCTCTAATTTGTAAAGTCAAACTTTCTTGTCCCACTTATCCAAGAAAACCAGCCCCAAACCAATTTTCAGGTTTTCTAGTAATGTTTTTATGACATGGAATGATGGGTTGATGTGAAAAGTGCAGCAAATGTTGTCTACCTGGGCTTCAGTAAGGCTTTTGACACTGTCTCCCATAAAATCCTCATAGGTAAGCTCAGGAATTGTGGGTTAGATGAATGGACAGTGTGATGATCAAGAACTGGCTGAATGCCAGACCTCAAGGGTCAGGAACAGCAGAGTAGGATTCAATTGGATTCCTGTTGTCTGTGGCATTCCTCAGGAATCAATACTGGGTCCAGTTTTATTCAACTTGTTTATCAGTGACTTGGATGAAGGGATAGGATGTACCCTCAGCAAGTTTGCTCATGATATGAAACTCAGGATAGTGGCTGATACACCTGAAGGCTGTGTTGCCATTCAGTGGGACCTTGATGGGCTGGAGAACTGGGCAGAGAGAAACCTAATGAGGTTCAACAAGGGTAGGTGTAGAGCACTGCACCTGGGGAGAAATAACCCCAAGTACCAGTACAGGTTGGGGTCTGACCTATTAGAGAGCAGCTCTGCTGAGAAGCACCTGGGACTCTTGGTGAATGACCATGATGAGCCTGCAGTGTGCCCTTTTGGTGAGGAGGGACAGTGGTATCCTGGGATTAATCAGGAATAGTGGAGCCAGAATGTCGGGGGAGGTGATCCTCTCCCTCTACTTGGCCCTAGGGAGGCTACATCTGGAATTCTGTGTCCAGTTCTGAGCTCCTCGGCACAATAAAGATGAGGAGCTTCTGGAGAAGGTCCAACAGAGGACAGCAAAGGTGATTAAGGGTATGAAGCATCTCTCTTATGAAGAGAGACTGCTGGAGCTGGGCCTGTGTAGTCTACAGAAGACTGAGCGCATCTTATTTATGCATATAAACATCTCAAAAGTGGGTCCCAAGATGATGCACAATGTCATATGCGTATCAGCTAAACAACTATTTTCCATCCACTCTTGTAGTTTAGCCACTGTAAGTCTTAAAATCTTGTAGTAGAGAACATTAAACTGATTTCTGAAGCATCCCAAAGAGCTGATATAAATGAGATGAGCAGATTTTAGGTGTCTAACCTACTTAGATGCACATCTAAACAACACATTAGAAGACTATCATTGTTTTCAGGCACATAGATCTATTTTAATTCTGATGCTTAAAGAACACAATATGCACCAGATAATGAGCAGAAGAATAATATTATGAGTTGCTGTGCTTTAAAAATGTTGCCTTGAGATAATAAAAGGGTGGAAAAAATAAAATGCGAAATTGCAGGGGGATAATGAGAGGACAAACAAGATCTAAGCTCCTAAGACAAAAGGCTTGAGCAGTAATAATATGTGGGAGACTTTTCAATTGGGAAGCATGACAGTAAAACACTGATTGTCCCGTTTTTTGACACATGAGAAACACTGATACATAACCAGAAAATAAGCTTTAAGCTCTCTGTCTCTTCTAAGCTCTCCCCTCATTAAAAGCCCAATAGGAGTTTTGATCTGTTGACACAGTATGAATAGAAGCTATAAAGATCAAGCTACTTCTGTCATTTATTTTGACAGTAACAAAGAAGTTTGACATACAGAACACATATATGAAGAACAGATGAGTTACTCAGGGTCAATAAATTAACATGGAATTATTACTTGCAATGGTAAGATATTCCACCTTGGAAATAAAAATCTTATTTTAATTTTTCTGAGCCTGAAATCAGCACTGAGGCTGCCAATTTAAAGGTTAAGTTGGTGTTTTTCACCTTTAAAAATTCTTTTTTTTCAGTAGTTCAATTCCCCCACAAGATACAGGTGCATCCAACTCAAACTTGCCATGAAAGGTCAAAATATTTTTAACTTCCCATTTAAACAAAAAAAGTGGTGGTTTTAGTTCATAAAACAAAGCTACACAAATTTTTAAATGTAAGAGCTTTATGAACAAAACTCCAGTCTTAATTAAATGATCCCTTCTTTCCAGTTTCCAGGGAGTAATCACGGGTAGGCTTATCGAAAAGAGATTTGAGAAGGACTTTATACACACTTACTGCAAGCACACTGATAGTAATACTCCCTAGATAAAGTGCTATCCTTAGACTGTGCTTTCCTCTGAGTAAGATCTGCTCAAGTACATACTGAAGTAATGAAAAGTGTACTAAATATTAGCAGTGTCCAAATGTTCTTTGGCGAAATGTGAGACCACGTAGAATTTATGGGACACCACAATAAGCTTGTTCAGGTTTATTAAAAGAGCCATAGTCCAGTGGATCAAAGCAAAGTTCTGCCTGTATCAGCTGCTTTTAAGTTTAGTGTTAGCATTTGTACAATTTCTGTGTGGATCAAGTGCACCAAAGTGTCAATTACTGTGACAGAATTTCCTTCAAATCTCATAACAATATTTTAACCACTGCCTCCATCAACACTGAAAATAAATCTTTGTAGTCTGAGACCTAATAAATGAGATTATCAGACTGCAATGGTCTTTATGGCCTTGGAGACATAATGGCCTTTTCCTTTCAGATCCCCAAGAGCAGCTCTTTCAGTAGTGCTGAAGCGCTGGCTGAAGATCTTCAGTTTTATCTTCAAAAAAGAAAAGGCATGATTTTTACTTGTGAATGATCCGTTTCATTCAGATCACAAAAGATTAGCAAAGAAGAGAAGTGCAAAGAGATATATGGGCTTTATTCTTGGCACCATGGAGAGAGGAATACATGCTGGAGAAGGTTTGCTGGTAGAACTTGTGACCCCATGGGGGGATCCCCTCTGTGTCTGAAGATCTGCAAGCTGTGCAAGGAACCTGTGCTAGGGTAAAGGTGAGCCTGGGAAGAAGGGAGGGGTAGTGGGAAAGTGGTTTTGGTCTGTTCTTATTTGTTATTAACTGGTTCTGACTTTTCATTAGCAAAAAGTTCAGTTAATTTTCCTAAGCCAAGCCTGTTATACCCACAACTGAAATTGGTGAGTGAGTTCCCTGCTTTTTTCTCAACCAATGAGCCTTTAATCATAATCCTGTCCTGGTAGGGAAGAAGTCTCATAGAGCAGCTTCATAGACATCTGGCATCCAGTCAAGGTCAACCCATTAGAGAGTATCAGATCTTTTGATGAGATGACAAAATATGCGTTTAACCTCTGAAAATTGAGTTTGAAAATGCCTTATGAATAAATACAGAATGTTATGTTCTACACACTTAATCCATAGCCTATATTTCACATATTTTCAAATGCCATTTTCTTGACAATTACCTTATTGGTGCAGAAGTGCAAGATTTGTGTGAAAATAATGCACAAGTAATAGAAAATTTATCCTTTAGAGATAAAAAGGATCTACTGCAATCTAAAGACAGTCAGAGAATAGCAATGTCCATGCAAGACTCTACTACCAATTTTAGACTTTAGACTCCAAAATCCAATGTCTGAATTTAAAAAACCCACCCACCAGAAAACATCTACGAAAGGAACACGTGCTGACATATTATGATAATGAGTCACTAAATATATATTCAGATTCATTTTTACAAAGAATTTGAAACCACTGTAAAGGAGATGAGGACAGACACTATACCACTAGAGTATTTTTTCTTTCTCCTACTAAGATGTTTGTATTTTTTCAAAAGTCTTCTGGTGCTGAAATTTGTTTTTTAAAAGCAGACACATTTGAACAAAAAGAAATTGAGGCATTGATATTTTAGAAGATACAGTGTTCCATATCTTTTCCTTCTTTTGAGAGAGAATATTTATCTCCAGAGGGAAAAGTTGGCAACAATGAAGTCTAAAGAAAGAAAGCTTCTGAGGCTAGATCACATCCTCTCACCACATGTACACTAAAAGTGGCTGTTAACTCCAGGAGTCATGTTTGTGTATGTGTGGGGGTTTATCTATCTCACAGAAAAGGACCAGCTTTCTAGATAATGAAGAAGCTGTTTCATTCAAATGTTATTCCCCATTTGTCCAATATTGTTATTGCATGGTACACCTGTGCATACATTGACATATGAAGCTTAGACAACTGAGATAATTATGGTGATGTTTTATAGTCAAAAGATTTCAGTCTCAGGAACCGTAAGTTCAGAACATTTATCTTACAGTGAAGTTAAAAATAATTTTGATAGTTTTGTTGTGTGGGGTTTTTTTCTCAAGATAGTGACACTCAGAGAATGCAATAGAGATGACAATTTATCCCTTCACGCCAGCCTAAGGGACAATACAAATGCTGAACAACATGACTGAGATACTCTGCCAAAGTAACCTGTACAGCTCTTCTATGTTTTATGTGTGTGCCGTGACTGTGCTGTTTATCCTTTTCTTTGAAGAATAGCAGACTCCCATGTAATGAAAAATAAAAAAAGAAAAAAATATTAAATAAGAAGGGGAGGGGAGAAGGAAGGAGAGGTGGGGTGAGGGAAAGAGGAAAGGGAAGGGAATCCTTGCTATGGATTTCTTTTTTTCCATGTGTTTCTACACCTTCTGTCTTCTCTTCCAGATTTTTCTAAGAGGCCTTCTGTAACTCTGTACACTCTTTAGAGATAGAGAAGTGAACTGATATTAACAAGCACTGAAGTCTTTAGGTCAAGTTGCCATAGGTCAGGTGGACTCCAGGGACTAGCTCTACCCCTTTTTGAACACTAACAAAACAAAACAAGCCTTAGAATTGCTTTTGCAAGGAATCAATAGGGCTAATTAAAAGTTCAGTCTGCCTTTCTCAAATCACTCTCTTAGCCCCTCAGGACAAAGTCACTTCTTGCACTGAAGCTCTGTGGCTACAATCAGATAAACAAGTGTACATCTGTGGTTGATAACAGTCATATCAGAGACATCACCTATGTTTTCATCAGCAACAAAACCATAACGTTTCATTTCCAGTTAGACTAAATGATGTGCAGTCACACTAGTGTGAGAGTCTTGCAGCTGAGATAGAGGTTAAATAAGACTTAAATGTCAGAACCACATTATGTCTCTAAATGGCTTAGGAAGGAACATTCTCAGGATGCTTGAAAGGTGTACACATTTACGGAATAGTTACTTTTGCTTGCAAGTGCCAGTGGGATTTAATTCAGTGTAGAAAGTGGGTTAGAGTAGTTTTAAAATACTTTAAAATATGGGGACTCAGAAGCAGTAGTAGGCATATCTCTGTTCTTAAGTGTAGGAATGGAAAAGACAACAAGTGGATTGTTATATTAAATATGTGAACTATGAAGGCTGAAAAAAGATTATGCTTGAACTGAGTGCCAGAGCAGCTAAAGTAAAATGCATATTTTCATTTTACTTCTAAACTAAAGTAAAACCAGAATAATTCATAGCAAACAAAAACAGCTACGAGTTCTAAAAAAAAAACCTGCAAAATTCTGATTCTGCTTCAGCTCCTGTTTTAATGAAGCTGCAACTTTCCTCATTGTTAAAAAAACAGTATAGATATTATAGAAAGTAGAAATACGGTGTATGTATATGTGTGATATATGTCTGATAAAAAGCAATATATTTTTTTTATGACTCTTCAATTTAACAATCGAACTCATGCTATGTTTATTTGAAATGCTCTGTGTTTTCCTCTGTCATGCAAGATAGAATTGAAGGATACGTACCATTCTACTAAATTTGGAGGATTGTTTTATTTCTGTTTGGTTAGTATTTCTATTTCCACCTAGCAGAAGCCCCATCAATCTCCAGACATGCCACTGAAGGCTCCTGAGGCTTGGTCACACCAGCACGTCGGGAACTTTCTCATTGTGGTATAAATAAGCATTAGATGCTATGTTCATAGTGTGACTGTCTCTTACACTGTGTCTTTTCTATAGGTCTAGCAGAACCACTGGATATTTTATGCTTTCACTGTTCAAAGCACTATGTGGCCATGCAGATGGCTATCAGCTTTATTTCTGCTATCTTTTCTTTCTGTTTAGGCATTAATAAAGCGTTTAAAATTCTGAGTTTAATAACAGCAAGAAAAATGGAGAATGTATACAGAAACATTGCTGATTTTTTATTATTTTTTCTTCCTCATAATCCAGAAAATCTTATATATCTTAACATGATAACTGATCCAACTTTCAAGATTGAAGACTAAAGTTTTTCTGTATTTAGATGCATAACCTCTGTCACTGATGCTCAGGGGCATCAATATCACATATCACACAAGCTGCAGACACTAATGTGAACTCATAAAAATTGTATTTGAAAGAGGCACATTTTAGAGCTTGTGTAGGTATCTTCCCTGCTTCACACATGCCAAACTAGTTGCCATGCACACGTCAAACTATTTTGAGTTTTTCAAGATTTATGAAAGACTAGAACACTTCTCCATATATGCATTCTTATTCTTCCCTGCTTTCATACCAGATATCATTTACTTATTAATTTTTCTGATATTCAGAGGAGGAAAAAGAGGAGAGGGAGGACAGTACAAGCAAAATGCTCACCATGTGTTTACCATGGAGAAGACAGAGCGACTGTACTTCGCGTTTCACGATGGACTTGCTGTCAGGAGCAACTTTTCCATGGTTTCAGATAATAATCCGCAAGAAACCCCCAAGTCACACAGTATGGATATCACCCTTGTTGAAAG
Organism: Oxyruncus cristatus; assembly: GCA_013399855.1. Taxonomy (NCBI): domain Eukaryota; kingdom Metazoa; phylum Chordata; class Aves; order Passeriformes; family Cotingidae; genus Oxyruncus; species Oxyruncus cristatus. The sequence goes on from VXAY01001854.1 coordinate 57,245, forward strand.
AGGATCCATACTGCCTCCAGTTTTGTTACGATGTCTAAAGCTCGTGCTCCCTTGGGTAACAGGGAGTTTAAGCTCCTTGAACTTTATAAAGCTGTGCGCTTTATAGAGAACCATCCACTGTACCTAGAGCACATCACATTGCTTCATGCACGTTTTTTACTACTGAACTTTGAGAAAACAGAATCTGACCTTTAAACATTGCTTGCAAGTTGCCTTGACTCATCATGTTGCGGTATATCAAATAAAATTGATACAAACACAGCTTTGGGGTAGTCTCGAATTTAAGTTAGTTTAATGTAAATATTTCCTTAGAAGAAATTGCAATCAAAGTCAAAGATATTTTCCTGTAGTTTACCCAGTCTTAATTTTTTTCACATTATTCCAGTGAAATATGTATTTTTCTGTGTACATAAAATGCTTTCAGGTTTTCCATCTGCTGTTTGGATCACACTGACTAGTTATTCAAAGAAAAGGCATCTGAGACTGGGAGATGTTAAACAAATGATGAAAAACGCTTAAGCAAGGCTGTGAAATCAAGTTTTGGCTGAGGAATTATTGTGAACAGCAAGGACTGCTTTTCCAGGAATAGGGCTCTGAGGAATACCAACAGCCAGGTTTCAGTCTGGTTGGTGAATAAGCCGTTCATTTCTTTAGAAAGGTTATCATTCCTCCTGCCGTTGTTTGTTCTTTCTACGCTCTTTGTACCTAATAAGCTAATATCTCACTCATTTCCCCAATGTACTCAAATCTCAGTAGAATGATTCTTTGCTTTTTCTTTTCTTCAGAAATTTTTGTTTTCTGATGTATAATTCCTTTACTTCATTATTTTTTTCTGTTTAGACAAGCAATTGCCTCCTGCCAATTTTTTTATATATTCTTTTGTATATGGCATTTTCTAAGTTTATACTGTTGTCATCCACGACCCCTTTTTTTTACTTGTACCTCTTGCACCCTCATAACACTGCAGTCTGTTTTTTTAGAGGGTCTAATTATGTCAATATTCTGAAGCATGCAAAAAACAATTGTAGGCCAAAAATGTATTCAGTACTGCTTGTTACTTCACCTGTTAGTATCTCTTCACTTTTGGAGGAAGTGTAATTAATATTCTTAATTTTAGTTAATTTTTAATAGTGGGTCAGTTATCACTTATTTTGATTAATCAGCGAAGGGAATATTTAAACTCTAAAACCAGTGCACCCAATGCTCACCAATGAAGTCATAATGACAGAAAAATTAATTCTATAATTGGCTTATCTCAACAACTAAGCATGGTGTTGCTTTGTCTGCTCTGGCAGAAACTTTGCACCATTTTGTCTGACCTAATGTAGTGCCAATGATAGAATATTTCTAAGTACATGCAGTTATGTATGTACATAAAGAAGCAGTACAGCTATCTTCCATACATTGTCTACTTCGTATTTCAGGTTGAAGTTTGCCAATTAAAAATTATAAAGTTGCACTGTATTTTGTGCATGATGTAAAAGAAACTTAAATCAATAGACTATTCTAAAAATATAATAATTATTTATATGTATCTAGATCTAAATCCAAACAGAATCTGAATAAATTAAACATTATTATAGTTTCCTGATGTATTGAGTCTGGCTGAGATGGAGTACATTTCCCCAATGCTGCCCTCACAGTGCGATGCTTTGCATTGGCAGCTAGAAGGGTGGTGATAACACACAAGTGTTTTGGTTACTGCTGAGCACAGCATCAGCACTGTCACATTCCTTCTGGGAGGGGACACAAGTAGACCAGCTGACCCAAACTAAGCAAAGGGATATTCCATACCATATGATGGCAACTCAGATATAAAAGCTAGGGAAAGGAACAGGGTAGCAGGCATTCAGTGTTTTCAATGGCTGCCTGCTAAGAAACCATTATGCGTGCTGAAGCCCTGCTTCCTGGGAAAGTGGCCGGACATCGCTGCTGATAGGAAGCAGAGAATAAACCTCGTTATTTTTTCTCTTCCCTTTTGTGTGCACAGGTTTTTACTTCGCTTTTGTCTTAATAAACTGCCTTATCGCAACCCACGAGCTGTTTTCCATCTTACTCTCTCCGCTTTATGGTTGAGAAGGGAAGTGATAGAGTGGCTGGCTGGGCACCTTGCAACCAGCCGAGGTCAACCCACCACACCTGAAAACAAAACCTTACTTTTACATACGTCACACAGCTTTATGTAGCCTCTTCCAGCTGACAAATACCCAAAAGGCAATTTGAGGACTACAATAGAAATTAAAAGAGTCAGAGAAGAATAAGCTCTTTTTCTTTTCTGGGCTCATTCTCTCTGTCTCCCAAGCAAACTGGAAACAAGTACATCACATTTAAAGATAACTTTGATCTGTTTGTAGGGACAACTGGTCTGATGTACAAGGCGTTTGAAGCATGTATCTACAAATATTGAGAGAAATTGATGAAAATTTCTGCCTGTACCAGAAACTGAATTACAATGTTCTCTAGAGCACTTCAGCAGATAGCCTGCTCTTAAAATAGGTCTCTGGTGAGAGAATTCAGGAGAAAGAAAGTTGTGAGGTCTGACACTACCCTAGCAATATAGGAAGTGCTAGGGATGTACAGGCAGAACTGAGCTGAGAAGCTAGCAGTAACTACAGCTGGGCAGTTGAGGGATTCCGTGTCTTATCAGCACTGTAGTATTCCACTGTACTGTGATATTGAAGAATAACTCACAAAAAGTCTGTCAGCTTTATTCTTGTTTTGGTTGTTTCAACTACAAAAAAAACAAAGTAGTCCCAAAATGTTTTTCTTTCCTCTCCATACTTCTTTTTGCTTTCCTCTCCATACTTGTTCTTCCCATGAAAGGTATTTATCCTGATAAATTGCTAGGGAAGAGAGTATCGAGGTACAATGGAAAAGAAGTAGACAACTTTACTGTATTTGGCACCTATAATTACTACTTGCTAGAGGTTGTTTTTAACACTGGTGGAAAAATCTTCTTTTAATTTGATTTATAAAAATACAGTAGAAAGTATCAAGTTGTGCTGGAGATCAGTCAGCTCCCAGTGTTTGTGTTCAGGCAGAAAAGGTTTAAATACTATGTTTAATAATAAATACTAAATACTAAGAATGTTTAGTTAACATCTGACTATTATTCTAGTTGAAAATCCTATTCTCAAGTAACTGCAGAATTTTACCTGTTTTGACTGTTCAGCTTCTTTTCTGCTTTGGTATGACTAAAAATGATTTTGAACATTTCTTCTCAGTTGTAAGACTGCTTTGAGAATGCTTAAGCTCAGGCTAGAAAACCATATCAGAAGGAACATTTCCAAGAATTTCTCATCTTTTCTACTTTGTTACTTGTTAGTGTCTCTCCATTTCTAATAATTCGAAAGAAATATATCTTTTCAGCAATGCACTAACATTCCTGTGTTAACTTAGGGCATAAACAAGTAGCCATTAGTAAACTACTTCCAAATTTTAAAACCAAAATTTAATAAGTAATCCATATTGATAACGATATGTGGATGAAAATTTAAACTCCTCCAGATTTTTCAGTCTCTCCGTATGTGGCTCAGTGCTGAAAGAGCAGGAATATAGCAAATTGGAAATGAATACAGAAAAATTATTTCCCTACTTCTAGCAGATTGCCTCATCATTTATTCTTAAAAAGACTTTAGAGTGAGAGTTTTCTGTTATATATTTAATTGGACTGATTAAAGGAATTCAGAAAAAAACCCACAGTTTACTCCAATTACTATTATTGTCTCTCATTTCACTTATTACACATGAGTAACCTGATGGAATTATTCATTTCAATTAAATCAGAAGAATGTTTTCAATACTTTGTAAACATTAAAATTTACAAAACTTTGTAAATTATTAAGTGTCAGATGTTGAATTTGTAAGATGGACACAAGGTTGAAATATAGCACTGGTCCTCTCCTTGTAGAGGGGATCTCCTCTGAATCCTCACTAACTGCATTGACATTATGACAAACATTTTCTTCAGTGAAGGAGAATAAGGAAACATTTGTCCAAAGTGTTGTACAGATGTCATTCCTAAGATAATAGAGTATTTATGTATTTATTTTTATTTAAACCTGTGACAGGCCACCTTGAACACAGAATGCTGGAATAAAAAATCAACTATGTAATGTAACAGAATGACAGAACAGTGATTTGAAAATTCATAAAGTATAATGCTTGCCTGCTGCTTAAAACCTTTTACAACCTCAGTGTTTTTGCAGAGAAAACTTACTTCAGGGGTGAGTATAAATCATGCAGTTAAAGTGATGTCTATACTTTGTCTTATTAATGTCAAGTTTCAATGTTGTGTTTAATATTTTTAAAAAATAATTACTTTAAGACAAAAGTGTTGGCCTGTTAGTGTAATTAAGTCAGAAATCTGACAATATTAATATTATGAAGACTATAAAGGATTAGCATGTGTGGATGTTGACACTGGAGACGTTCTTGAAAGGAAATAGTTAGAAACAAAGAAAAAAGAAAATAATCATAATTTTGTAAATATTTACAGATGCTAGATTAAAAAGAAAAATCAATAATGATTGTGGGTTTGCTCCTTCTAAATCTTACTGTAAGACTCATTAAAAAAAATAATAAAAAAAATTTAGTGCACAAAACCTAAACCTTCAGCCAATCGATGCTGATTAGATTTTACAGTCTAACTGTAGTTTTTATAGTTTTCATCTAAGTATTTTCTCCTAGATTATGTTTCTGGAGAGATCTATACAATAGGAATTGCTTTAATCTCATTCACTGACAGGCTCACAACCACCATGCAATGCAATTTAGCTCACACAAAAGCCCAATACTTCGTTTCTTGCTTGTTTATAGCAAAAGTCGCTTGGTTTCGATGACATTGTGCAGTCATTCCTAACAACCAGGCCTCAAGTTGTGAATTTTCCAATCAGTTCGTATCTACAGGGATGATAATTTGCATCCTGTTAGATCTTTCTTGCTCCAGTGAACCATAAAGTTATAAAACGTATGCTAACAGTTGGGGTCTACATGTGTCTTTGCTGAGCCTTGTAAGAACTGTGTTTGAGAAGAATATCACCCTACCCAGAAAAAAAGCCCACTGATAAGCAGGGCTTGAATAGTATTTCCCATTCTGGTACAGTATGTATTACTTTCGTGGTATTATCTGGCAAAAGAGCAAATGATACCTGTGGTTTATTGACATCTCATTATTTACACCCAAAGGTCACAAAATTACAGTATCAGAGCATTATTAGGATTGGAAGGGACCTCTGCAGGTTATCTAAACTGACCAAAAGTTGGCAATCAGCTGCAAATTATAACCAGGTGAATTTTACTAAAATGATTTAGTGCTCCTGGCTGAATTGCAAAGAGCTCTTAGTCAGACTTCAAAATTCTGCCATGCCTCACCTTGAAGTTAAGACAAAAACCCCTTTGCTCCCTTTACAGGTTTTTTTTCCATCAGGACTGCATTAAAAAAAAAAAAAAAAGCCCTGTCTGCATATAGAAGAATCTTCATGGAAAGCTCTGATGTGGTGATGTAGGTTTTAAAATGNAAAAAAAAAAAAAAGTCCTGTCTGCATATAGAAGAATCTTCATGGAAAGCTCTGATGTGGTGATGTAGGTTTTAAAATGTCTATTAAGTTCTACCTCAGAATTTTGTACGCAACACAGGACTTGAGTTTATTGTAAAGATCTGTCCAATCATATCCTAAAAAGATAATGAAATACAAAATTCCTACTAACTGAAAGAAGATCCAGTCTGAAAAGATACTTACTAAGAAATCGAGTTACTTAATATTCAGTAAGTTTTTGCACATGCAGTCAATATATCCATTACTTCAGACTGGCAAAATAGCCGGGCAACCCACAAGGTTTAACCTAGTCCCTTTTGACTGCTTCTAAGCCATTCTGTGCCAGAACAGAATTATTGAAATAAGTGACACATACCTTAAACATATGACTAGTTACTACTAGCTATCATAATTAGCTTATTTCTTCTTGTTTAATTTCAACTTGAAATTATTAAAATGGAAGTCACACAAGCCTAAATGGTGGGGAAGCAAATATAACTCCAGCATGCCTCTCCTGTTGCTGTTCCACCATGTTTCAGCATCTCAGCTGCAGCTTCTACTTCTGGTCCTTGCTACGTTCACAAGGTACAGGCAACACCACCTTTCACAGCAGCTCTCTGACTTCCTTGACACCCTGCACTGCCTGCCCTTAAAGAGCTGTGTGTGTTGAAATCATGCTTCCTTGTGACCTCGCCCCTCCTCCTATAGATGATTTCAGTGGTACAGAAGTACTGTATAGTAATGCAAAAATTTTGCAAAGATTGGATCAAAATCCAGTGATGTCTAAATCGCTCTTTATATGCCATAGGGATCCCCTACACAGGGGAGAAAATTTAATTAGATTGATCAGAAGCTTTCTATTATTGAAAAGAATACATTAAGTCTCTAATATATTCTCAATATTACATACAAACCTGAGAGATGATTTGGGTACTTCTTTAGGGAGCTTATGAAGAATAAATTGTTCTAACAAAATCTATGATTATCAGCGATTCTGCAACCCATCACCTTAGGATTTAAATTGCATGACTGTTTTCTGCTTGGAAATTTTTCCTTTTCTTTTATTAATTCACTAGTGATTTTCCTAGTCCATATGAAATATGAGAAGACAAGGATAATAACAAAGATAAAATTGGTTATAAAAGTGAGCAAATAAGGAAAAACATTGTTTGAAAGGCAGGAGATAATTTGAGATATGATCTTGTCCTATTTTACTGTTTATCTGCCTTCCAGTCTTATACTCCTTAAGGGAACACAGGGCTAAATCAACATTGATTTCTTTATGTGCTTATTTTTGCCTCAGTTTTGCTGTCATTAAAAAATAGGAAGGACTATTGAACAAGCATCTCTTTATCATAACTTCTCTGGTGAATGCCAGAACACAAATTTTCATAAATATACTACTGCCTTGATTGTTTCTTTTCTTCCCCTACCAAACATGCCCAATTTTTCAAATTATCCAAAATTTGCAGTTTTCTTTTAGGGTTTTTCCAGACTTCTACTTTGAGGAATGGTGGTATTGTAGAAAATTGGACAACTCCTCATCTCATTTTCTGTTGGCCAGGGATAGTGGGAGAAAAAGAGAAAGAAGGAAAAGAGAGAGAGAGAGGGGAAAGAAGGAAGGAAAGAAGGAAGGAAGCAAGGAAGGAAGGAAGGAAAAGGGATCACAGCAACCAAAAAGTGATCTAAAGAGAGGGACAGTAATCCAACTACCAGAAAGTGAAAAGCCCAACTGCACACAGTGAGTGTAAGCAAATCTATGATGCTTGACCTATGTCCATGTAAATTTGATTCCACAGGCCTTGAAAATACATTATAAAGGTTGTTGGTGCAATGTTTTTCATGCATATACAATTTTGTTACTTACAATCTTGTGTCACATTTTTCATCCCCAGCCTTATTATTTGTATATGGCTCAAAAGTTCGCCAAGGTCCATGGGAGTCTTGAAACAGATAAAACTCGGGAAGAGTATCATCTATTCAGAGTCACTTTTTCTCTGGATTTACACCCATGGTTCAAACATTCCAATCAAATTATTTAAGAACTTCCTAACCTACTGATGTAAACTGTCAGGATGGGTTATTGATTCAAATTTAGGAACTAGTCATGCTGATGTCTTCTGTGTCTATGTATGAGAGATGAGGATCAAATCCTGAGTGAGTAATACCACCAACAACAGATGGCTTAGGAGTCTGAAACCAATCTGACTGGAATGATCCCTCCTCATAAAACAGTTCAGCAATAAAATCCAAAATTCAAGAATTATTTAATTTTTCTTCAGAAAAAAAAAAAAAAGCTGCAAATAAGAGTTCACTGCTAACAAATGATGTCAAAGTTTTACAAAGAAAAAATAAAGTTCAAAGACAAAAAGAGGAAATTGCATCATTTGTAGAGATATTGCAAAATAAAATTTCTAGACTTCTAGAAGGGCCACCCCTAAGAGAAAGAAAATGGTTTATTGCCCATGATTCCTTCACCTATGGGGTTTTTTTTAGAATTGTCAAAAAATGGTCTGCAACAGAGATACTTTGTGATGCTATTTCTGCACGGAGAATAGAAAAAACAATATTACACTCTAAGTCAGCAAAATCAACTTGCATTTTGAATATATAGGGCATACTTGAAATAGTCTCCCCTCCATATTTCCAAACAACATTCTCATAGCATTTTACCTCCATCTAGGCCATCTCAAAGCCACATATCCTCTGCTCATTTAGGCCGATATTTTGTGAGTTTCCTTTGCAAGATATTCTTCTATTGTCTTTTCATGAAAATCATGATGATAAAGCAGAGAGCAACAGGAGCTTAGTGAGTGTCCAAGGCTTTCATGAGACATAGCTGGATCTGGAAAGGGAGAAGCAGACATAGATCCTACTGAACTTAATTTTGCCCTCATCCTATCTGTTAAATATTCAGCAGTAAAGGAAAGTGAAATGGTGATAAAGGGAACAATTTGCTAAGAGTTAAAATCCTCCTGGTTTTTTTTGTTTTGTTTGTTTGTTTGTTTGTTTGTTTTTGTTTTTGTTTTGTTTGGGGGGTTTGTGTTATTTGTGGGGGGTTTGTTTCTTTGTTTTTGTTGTTGAGGTTTTTTGGTTGGTTGGGGGTTTTGTTTGTTTGTTTGGATTGGTTTTATTTCCTTTAATGCCTCTACAGTATTCCAGCTGTCATATTATTTAGAATCTAATTTCTATTGTAATGTCAATCACAGAAATAAAAGTGCAATCTTTTTTTTTCATTGATTATATATATTAAAAAAAAAATTTGGAAATTAAATATAAGTGGTGTCACGTGATCCCAAAATAGTTTAAAACTCAAAAATGCTACTTGGCTCAACAGACTTGTGTTGATTTAGGACTTTTGGAGATCTACTCAGAATATTATTTGGACAGAAACAATATACTTTTCATTAAAGCAGCAGTTGCAGTTATCAAATTCAGTGACTGTAGTTGATAAGGAAATAAGTACCTGCATCCAAACAAAAGATTTTTTCTCTCTTATTAAGAAGGAAAATCCAATTGTTTCTTTCCCTATGCTATTTTTCTATCCTTTGCTTTCCTCCCCAAAAAAAGAGAAAATCAAAAATACCATGGATTTGAGGTTTGAATTTTATTTGTTTATTTGTTTGCTTTAAGTCTTTAAACAATTTTCTGTGTGCTCAGTAACCACAGTGTTTGTGGCTTATTCCCTTGTCTTACATCATTCCTGGCTTTGGCTGGGTATGAAGTGGAAGAGCAAACCTGTCTGGTCAGCTGGAGCAGCTGCCTAGGCATCTGCTGAATGCTGTCTCGGGATTGTATTTCTTACTATCCCAAAGCCAAGCCATCTGGTCCTCACATAACTGAACCTGTGACATATCTGTAATTTCTAAAGGTATCAAAAGTGCAAAAATAAGCTATCACACCTCCCATTCCTACGAACAGTTTATTTTGTGACATTGTCTCCACAGCATATAGAACAAAACTAGTGTGTGTTCTCTGAAGCACAGAAACTTTTTAAACTGATTAATATATCAGTGAAGATGTATTTATAGTAACGAGGCAGCTGCATGGCTGCATCGAGATGCTAAGCTTTTTGGTAAATCAAACAATTTATATAGTTTTTTAACGGTGTGTCATAAATTAAGGAAAGAATTTATTTTTAGGACATTTCATCTTCTGGGTGGTGTAACAGAACTTCATAAGAAAAAGTGTTGCTGAATCATGACCACCAATCTGAATGATGAGAATGACCTAAAAAAAAAAAAAAAAAAAAAGAGTGATGTTGGATCAGGGTACCATGATTAAGTTACAATATTAATTGTTTAAAAAAGTTAAAAAATAAGCTATCCAAAAAGAAGAAATAAGGATAGACCTTTAGAGTGAACTGCAGAGGTAACAGTAATACAAAATATGACTTACCAGGGTGAAAATAAGCTGTGCCTTTGGAAGCTTCAAAGAAAGTCTTTTGTACATAGTTAAGCCATTTTGAGATCTGTTGAACAGGTGTTCATTTCATTTTGAAAATTTTTATGGTGATATAACTGAATACATGATGAGTATTTATCATAATTAAATTTACACTAGCAATACTCTATTAGAAATGACAATCAGCTTTCATTAGGCTACTTGATATGGAAAATAACTTGCATAGAATTCAAAGATCATAAATACTTTTAATGCTGGTAATGGTGAGTGTAGAGGTACAAATTTATACTATCTTACTGAACAGAAAAAGCATAATGTTTTCCATGAGTTATCAGGTACAAACCTGAATGACATCTGACAGTCACAAGAACTTTACAGACAAATTATATGCCCTGCAGTCTTTTGTGAATTGTTTGCAAATGTTGCCAATCATTGTCTTCTGACAATTTTAATTTATCAGTTGACACTTACTGAGTGCTGAAACACAGAATCTAAATTACCCTGTAAAATGAGATTTTTATTCTAGATCTTTATTCTAGATTTCTGTATTCCTGTTTATTATAAAGGAGTTTCCTCCAGTGTTGGAGCAAAAAAGAAAAGCACCCTCTATTTTATATGTTTATATTAACACCGCAAACCCAGCATTTAAATGTTTACAAAGAGACAGGCAGAAAGAAAAACTATTCAATACTTTGTCTGCTTTGTCTTTAAATAACCTGATCACTTATCTTCAGGTAACTAAGAGTATGTTTTTTCTGACAAAAGAGCTGGATGGGTGAGGGGAAAGCAAAATAAAGTGCCAACAACACCTTCTACCCAGAGAAAAACCTAGATTAACTTCGTCCTGAACAAGAGAGAAGGCTGGCAGGTGGGGAGCTGGAAAACAGAGACAACAAGGTGTTCATTACTACAGTGTAAACTCACAAAATCAACCTTCTTTCAGCTGGACTGGTGGCAGTGTAGTGCATTTCTATGGGATTCCCTCAGTTACTCCAGATCCCCGGACTTTACAGGCTTCTGAGTTTTGCTAACATTTTCTTAACTTATCCACTGCAGTCTTGACTGAAGTGACAGAAAGATCAGAGTAGCACTGGTGCACTTGCTCATGCTCCCCAGGACCCCTGAAATTTCTTAAACTGGCTAACTGTGATTTCACTCAGTGAAAAAAAGCTTCCATGACATTTTATCAATCACTGGGAACATACATATCTGTAAGTTATATATAAACTTGTATACGCATATTATATTTATATATATGCATATAATATATGTAATATATATCATAGATATATTACATATCTGAGTGTTTTTTTCCTAACAGATCAAGTTAGTTACGCATTAGGATCATCCATCTAATTTGAAGTGGAATATGAGTAGTCTGTTTATGATTTTAAGTAAGTGGTAACATGCAGTATATCAAGAAATCTGATCTTTTAATAACTAATAAGCCAAAATAATAAAGTTGATAACATTGATAGCTAAAATAAAAAATATATAATAATGAATATTCATAAATATTAAAACCCAAGAGTAAATCAGAAGATAGATTTTTTTTAGTGTTCTAAATATACAATAGTTTTCTCAGTATAAATTAAAATAATATGCTACATTATTACACATAATATAGCAATCTTATACTATTCTTGATTTAGAAATTCTAGTACAGTGTATTAGAATATTTTTATATACTTAGGTTTAAAATGTTCTACTACTTTATTGCTTCCTTCGGAGTATTCATAAGTGGTTTGGAAAACCAGTCACCATTTCATATACATTGAAACTAGTTTCTCTACACACATGAAGAAAATATTTGAAACTCAATCCACCAACCATTCAATATCACCACCGTAGTTGTAAGTATTTGCTTTCCATCTCTTTATCTCACTGAGGAAGATGGATGCTGCTCTGAATCACCCTGGTAATGCCACATAATGGTCCTGAGCCAAAGTCTCCAATAGCTGGAGTCATACCCAGGCCGTACTCATCCAACATACCTGAAAGAAAAATTTAGGCAAAGAGAATCCCAGTAATTTTTTTAAATTCTCTTTTTAAACAAGTAAATTTTTATTTAAATACTTCCATCTCTCATCTAGGAACTTTTTTAAAAAAAAAAAGTGGTGGGGAGGGGGTTTGATGAGGGACTGAGAGATATTATGTTTGGTAAATGCTCTCTTCAAGATATTGTATTTTCATTATAGCCATATTGGCCATTTACTATAATTTTATATTAATGTTCATAGTTTAATGATCATTCTAATAGTAATTTTTCAATTTAGACTCTGCTAGATATGTTCGTCCCTTTAGATTGACTACTAATTATTCCACTGATAGAATTCCAGTTATACTGTCTATGGACACACTATATAAATTAAAATACTCATTGCTCTTGGAAAAAAAAAAACAAACACCCTAAGTTATTAATGTGTTCATTTCTGAGTAGTTGTTTATTTCCCTTCATTATAAATGATTTATGTGATTCATTAGATTGTGGTAATTATCATTCTAGAGTCATAAGTTTTCTATTAATGCAAGCTTTGCTGATGATGAAGTACACTGCTATTTATAAGTCAGGTTTGATAAGTATTAAATGCAGGATAATGAAACCAGTCAAAATATGTTTAAAGGGCGGTAAAATGTGTTGTAGAAACACACTATCTTGACATTACAAAACAACTGTATTGTCTCTTAAGAAGACAGAGAAGCTCTTCAATCTATAACTGTATTACTTCTAGAAGAAAAAAAAAAAATCCTACAAAATGAGAACAGCTATGCTAACACCACATTGTTTTTCGCACAAAGAGAAACATAACATACCAGTTTAAAGAGATATTACATGGTGCATTCCTGAACTAACCACTGACCTCATCAGTTCTCCACTGTTTCCCCAACATATTCAGACCTTTTTCCTTCCCCTGCCTTCTGCTTGGCTGTGTAGCTCCAGCCAAGGCCACCAGTTCACCTCCAAGCCTACAGTCTAAACTTCTTTTAGCTGATCTCCCTCCTCAATTTTCCAAAGACTTAAGAATACCAATCTAAAACTGTAATTTCTGTGCATCTGTGCCTCTACTACCTCTTTTGAATTACAAAGTTGAATTATTTATTAATCGTCACATTATATAACTCAGTCCTTTATTCCTTTATCAGAGGTTATGGTTTGAATTTTCTCCACTGTTCTTCCTCTGGTTATTCCAAGGTACTGATTATTAGTATTATGCAAAGATGCACACAAAACATTATTCCACCTTAGAAACATTAGATAAAAAAAGATGACCAGCCAAGAAAGAGATTTATATTCTTCTATATAGTCAAAAGAGACTAATTTAGTCTTAAAATAGAAAATGTAAAGTAGAAGTAGAAAATGTACTTTGAATTTGGAATCTAAAATGGATATTTCCTTCCTTTGTAAGCATAAGTTTTGTAGCTATAACAGTTTTTGAGGAGTAAAAAGAAAAAATCTTGCTCTTAAAAACTACTTTAAGATACCACAGGGAGATTTTGATGCGAAGATAATCAAGTAGAAATATTCTTTCTATTGGGATTTCAGAAATATTTAATTATTTTTAAAAGATTTGAACTGAAATAAAATAACAACCACAACGCTTTCTTGCTAGGAAAAAGGATATTTTTAAAGCCTAGGAAGTTGTAGTTGAGACATTTTTTAAATTAATGTGAGTCAAACTAATCAGTAGGGAAGTTAAATTCTTATAAAGGCAATTTGGCAAAGACTTTACAGCTCTGGCAGCAGGGGAAAGAAAAAGCAATTTTTTGTCTTTCAGTTAATTGTCTTGAGTTACAGTCTGAGTGCAGCTGACATTTACTGTTTTGCAGACTAGAAATGTACAATATTTATCATTATTGTTTAGATTTAAAACTATAGTTGACACCAAGTACACCACCTGAGAGCCTGTGGAAGCAGAAAATACCATAAAACATTCAAAGAAGGTATTCGTGTTAGAACATGTCAGACATAACTATGAAAAGATTTTTTAAGATGTCAGATGTAAGACAGTCTCAAATGTAGCAGATTTAGGAGTTTGTACCATGCAAATATATTCCTGGGTCTTACTTCTAAAATTGCCACCTAATTTTGTCTTGGTTTTTTTGGAGGGCCTGAGATCTCAAAGCTAAGATGGGCACTGCAGCTCCCACAGTTTCACAAGTCACTCCATGTCAGGGGAACAGCAGTATTTCCCATTTACCCTACATGTCATTCAGCTTCTCCTGCAGTGAACGAAGCTGAAGCAAAACTAAACTACTGTGCATCCTTGATAGATCAGTGAGATGTTTGTAATCTGCTTATGTGTATAATACATTTATAAGCATTACTTTGGCTCAGAGGATACGTGGATACAGCAAAATGTAGGAAAAAGGGGTTGTTTGTGGCTATGTCATCTACCTCCCCAAGTAGCTTGTTAGCATGATGAAGCCCTGCTTTTCTGGAAATGGCTAAACAGCTGTCTGACAATGGCAACTTGTGAATTAACTCCTTTCTTGTTTTGCTTGTAGGTGCAGATCCTCTTCCTTACTTAAACTGTCCTAATATTGCCCCATGGGTAAATCTGTGCTTTTGCTCTTCTGATTCTCCTCCCCATTCTGCTGAGGGGAGTGAGCGAGTGACTGGGTGATATTTAGCTGCCTACTGGGTTAACCCACAACACCTGTGAATATCAGTATACACACAACTCAATGAATATTGATTAATTTAATACTAATTACTTTAATGGCAGGCCATGGATCACCTTTTTAGTTTTCTTTGATCACTTGGTGGAAAAAACCCACCACAACAGCAAGACTTGTAAAGTATTATTTGCATAATACAGATTTTACCTTTTTAAGCCTGAAACCAATCTTCCTTGAGTGAACAAGTAAGAAATTGCTTGATTTGAAGAAGCAGAAGGTGAGAGTTCAAAATTCCTTTTCATGCTTTATCAGTAATTTTAGAAGGTAAGGCTACAAGACAGGAACGTTTCCATTTGATTTAGTGGGTTGTATTTGCCTATTATGAACTTCATTTTTAATTAAACATACTATTATCCTGTTGGGAAAGTTAAGCTTTAATCACACATAAAAGTCACTGAAATAAAGTTCAGGCTTTCACTCTTGATGAGGTAATAACACAGTTTTCTGGTATTTGCATACTTTTGCCATTGACCTCCACGAAAATTACAGCAGAAACACAAGGAAAATCTATTCAGAATGATGCAAATAGGAGAAGTTACCAATTTCTACTTAAAGAAAAATTATTTTGAATTTAAAAAGAGTTGTGTTAAAAAAAACCCGTTTTATCATTCTCTGCTGTTCTTACCTAAAGAGATTTGGGGCATCTTGTTAGTTATGAACAAGAATGATTAAGCTTTCCAAATGAGATCACTCACATTCTGGGGAGAGAGGAGAGTGAAAATTAATACATCTAACTTACTTTCCTCATTTACCTGATATAGTGGGTTTCTGTGGCTGGGTTTATATAGAGGGGTGGAGGCGGGTGGGGGGCTACAAGGGTGGCCTCTGTCAGAAGCTGCTTGAAGCTTCCCCTGTTTGGTGGAGCCAATGCCAGCCAGCTCCAGGACGGACTTCCTGCCCCTGGCCAAGGTCAAGCCAATTAGGAATGACAGTAAGGCCTTTGTGATAACATATTTAAGAACAGAAAGTTGTGGTGCAGAAAGAATTCCAGCCAAGGAAGAGCAGAGTGAGAACATGGGAACAACAAGGTAGACACCAAGGTCAGTGCAGAAGGAGGGACAGGGGATGCTCCAGGCACCGGAGCTGAGGCCCTGCAGCCCGTGGTGCAGACCATGGTGGAGCAGCTGTGTCTCTGCAGCCCAGGGGGGAACATCAGAGTGCGGAGACCCACCTACAGTCCATGGAGGAGCCCATGCTGGAGCAGGTGGATGCATGAAGGAGATTGTGAACCCCTGTGGGAGGCCCAAGATGGAGCAGGGTCCTACCGGAGACCTGCAGCCTGTGGAGAGGGAAGCCCAGGCTGGAGCAGGTTTTTCCCAGGTAGGGGGGACCCACATCGGTACAGCTCATTTGTGAAGGACTGCACCCCATGGAGGAGTGACCCATGGGACAGCAGTTCCATGAAGAACTGTTGCCTGTGGGATGGACTCACACTGGAGAGGTCCATCAAGGACTGTCTCCCATGGGAGGGACCCCACGGAAGCAGGGGAAGGACTCCTCTCCCTGAGCAGCAGCAGAAACAACTGTCAATAAACCTTACTCCCCGTCCCCCTGCACTGCTGGGGGGGAGGAGGAGGGGAAGAACATGGAAGGAAGGAGAGGTGGGGGAAGGTATTTTTAAGACTATTTCCCACTCTTTTGCTCTTACACTGTTAGTAATAAATTTAAGTAACATCCCCACTTTGTGTCTGTTTTGCCTGTGATGGTGATCAGTAAGTGATCTCTCCTAGCTCTTGTCTCAGCTCATGAATCCTTGGCTGTTTTTTTTTTCTCTCCTCTGTCCAGTTGCAGAGGGAGAGTGAGAGAGTGGCTTTAGTGGGTACCTGGCACCCAGCCAGAGTCAACCCACTACACCTGACAAATGAAATGTTGAGGATAGTTCAAAGTTTAGGGTAATATGTCTTAGAAAAGACATGAATTCTCAATAATATGTGAACTGGTTTTGCTCCATAGCTTTATATAAGAAATTGGAATATATTTTTTTCCTCTGTGATCATTGATGGTTTTGTATATGCATGTATATATTGCACATATGAAAATACGCATCAAATGTAAACATCTCATTCTGTCATAACTTTAGTAGTTTTTTACTTAAAGCAAAGAGATTATTTGAACAAACAAAATGATGAAGATATGGTCTATAATAATAGCAAAAAAATGTAATTTATTGCATATTTCTACATTAAAAACTTGTTCAGTTTTTCACAGTTTACATTTTTTAAACATTAACTACTTTAAACTGTGAAAGATTTATGCTTCAAGAGAATTCAATGCCTTTCAACACAGATAACTCAGGCATATTAAGAAAAAACAAAGTTGAATGAAACCAGTTATGTCTGCCATATTTACAAAATATTAATGTAGAGGTTTTTAAATAGTTTTATCATCCTTATGCCATGAAATAGAGACTAAGAAACCCCCTTTTTTAGATTAAAAAACCCACCTGAATTTAAAGACCTTAGAATAATATCAGTTACCACAAGTGCAAAGAGATCCACTAGATTTTGAAAACAGTATCTTCAAGTGTCTCTGAAATCAGAGCATCTTTTATTCCCCTCAATTCTTAAACAGGAAAGGTGAAAAATCAGACATTGATGAAGACTTGAAGTCATGGTAAAATAACACAGAGCTGGAGGAGAAGTAATTCAGAAAAGACCTCTCTCTGCCTCAGTCCAGCACCAATTAAACTATAGATGTAATAAAAGACAACTCAATAACAGCTAGGATTTGCACAGTGACCAACATATGCAGAGAGAAGAGGGCTAGAGAAAGAGCTGGAGGAAAATGTAGAGTTTAAACCAGCACAGTGGTAGGAAACCTGAGCAGCAGAGAATGAACGTGAGAGGACAGCAGTGGTACCTGTGGGTAGACACATGCTTTCGCAGGCAGGTGCAACAGAGTCTTACTCATTTCCGAGAAGATCTGAAACCAGTCTGCTGATACTCTGAAGCAGCAGGAAAACATTTAGCTGTATGGCAATGTGCCTGACCTAGATGCAGTGTTGGGGAAGGATAAGTACAGAGTCTGCATTCTGTGTGGCTGACCACTGGCCTGAAGCACAGGCAGAACTAACTTAACTTACTGCAAAAAACTTTGTAAGCATAGTCCACAAAACCCATTCTGAAACAAACCTTGTCATTCATCTCTCATTCACAAAACTAGGACATATATTTGTGATAATTTTGAAAGGTCTATAGAAAGTATTACTGTCCCATGGTCATTTGTTACTGCCCCATGACTGAAGCCTTCATATGTCTGCTTCTCTGCGCAAGTAGCTGAAACTACAATTAAAACAGATAAAAGTACTATGATTGATTTGACATCAATATGAATTCAAATTGTGTCACACAACTGATACATACAATTTAGCCTCAGACACATGAACTCTGGCAGGTAGAAAGAACTAATCTGTGGGGACAGTAGCTTCTTCAATTTCTACAGTTTACTCACAAAAAGACAATTATTTATACCATCAGATCAAGTAGCGGTGGCTTAAATGTGACAACACTACTGAAAAGTCATGTGATGTTATGTTTGTTTCTGGTGGGTTTTTTTTTCAAGATCTGCCAAAGAAAGAAGGATTTCTGTCAAAATACTTTATTCATACTGTAAAGTCAAGAGCTTGAATGAGAAAAACCTTCATAACCTGCATAACCTTTCAACACATAGTCACAGGCAAAAGAGGATGACAGAGCTGTACATATGTAACAAAGATGGTATCCAGAGTAGTGAAGTTCTAGCAAGTTCAAGTGAGTTCAGGAATGTTATTTTTGCCAGGAGAAAAAGTAGGAGGATTATTTTGTAGCAAGAGCTATTGTTCCTTAGGGAATCTCCAGTTAATTATTTTCAAAGACTGGAAGAAATCCACCTAAGGAGGAATTTTAACAGTTAAAGTAACTGAATTACATTCTTATAAACTGGTCTCTATATCAATCACAGATTTTGTGGATGACGCTGTAGATTTTTACCGAGTATTCCATTCTTTGAGTGATGTCCTAGATACAGGAGGACAATCTATATTCCTTCTTTCTTGATAGAAAATCTACAGAAGAATGAAGACTGCTATCCTGTGGCTCTCTATTCATGTGATTTCATATCCTTAGAAAAGGGAAAATGTGCTCTGAATAAAAGTTAGTAACTAAAATGACCACTATGGTAACAAAATTCTATGATAAAATCAAAACAAACTGAACAAAACCGAACCAAAACTGTTGTTTAAAGGTAAAGACCAGGACTACCTTGTGAGCAAGGAGAGAAAAACATGGTAATGGATATACTGTGGTTATCCAAGCATGTTTCCTGTTCACTGATGCATATTATGGGATAATATATATATATTATTGAATTAACTAAATGAATAAATTATTAAATGAACAAGAGCTCAGGCAGAAATGATGCCACTTTGACCAGAGGTTGTACAGAGATTATACAAGAATACTTTTATACCTTTTTTAAAATTTATTTATTAGAACTACAGATTAGTTACATTTGCCTAGTTCTGAAATGCTGCTAATCAGTAGAAATCAAGTACAGAATATTTCAGACCTGCTGAAATATATTGGTAAATTAAGTGCATATTATCCAAGCATAGTCAGGTAACAGGTGCACTGAGGTCTTTTGGTTCAATTATTTATGGAGACTTCTTTTTGAAATACCACTGTTTTCCTGTACCACCTTTTTCCTCCCTCCCCAAAACAACAGAATTTATAGAAGTACCCATTACCTACCTTCAAAAACACACACACAGGGAACAACTTGCTGTTAATTTCCGTCATCTACAGGTAGCATAGGATACTTGAATTGAGTCTTATTGATCCTTCCTGTTTAGCAAACAAGTTTTGTAAAAACTTCTAACTTTAAGACAATATCATTTTGTGTACATCTGTGGGCACAGTCACACACATATCCACATACAGAAGTCTGTGCTTCAGAAGTCCAGTTCCTTATGATCTTATGTCTTTTTGGCAGCTACATGAAATAGCTAAGCTTTTCTTCACGTTTAAATGAACTCTTCATTTTTCCTCTTTAATCAAGTGCATGACTTTTACCTTGCTGTAAAAATAAAATATCCTGGGTAAAATCACACGAGCTGTAGCCCTTTTTTGATAGCCCAGTATGAAGCCAGAAACACAAATGCTTCTTAAATTGTTGTTTGGTTGGGTTTTTTTTCCTAATTTTTGTACTCTTTGAGTTTCTGAGTTGAATAGAAGTTTGAAGATAATTTTATAAACTTGGGGAGCAATCCAGACTGCTTAAGTCTCACTAAGTGGTGGAACTTTTAGAAGCAACTTGTTCTGAAAATCAATCTAAAATAAAAATATACTGGTATTCTCTATCTAGAAGACTTAGGTAACAGCAAGTGTGCATCCATAAAACAACACACCTCTAAAACTTAAGCATCTTCATTAATCAAAGGAAGCAAACCAACCAAGAGATAAATTCTTAGGGTGTCCCTTTAATAGATGGGCTGCTCTGACTTATAAAAAAGGCCCAACCAAACAAAAAATTCCATACCAACCAAAAGAAAACCCCTTAATACTATTTTTTTTTTCAAAAAGTAAGAAACCTGAATAACAGCATCGTCAGTGTAGAGCTCTCATTCCTTAAAACTCAGCATTTCTCAACCATCAAGCCCCAAGTCTCGTTTAAAAGGGACAGTACAGATTGGTTCTTATTCTAGATTTTAAACATATGACCTTAAAAAGTTGTCAGCAGAAACTTGGTAGAATCTGAAGAGAAACATGTTTTATTTCATAGAAACTCATTAACTAAATACTCACTTTCAGTTTTGAGTCCTGAATACAACTCATGTTATAAATTCTTAAGGTCAAAACTTGCATTGTTGCACTTTATGAACAGTTGAGGAAAATTAAAAAGGCAGAAACCGTATTTAACTCAGGGATGGGAAGAGTGTGTTGCATGAGAATGCATGGTGATACATAGATCTTCTTTCCCTTTGTACTTGAAAATATTTAGAGTCAGACACATTTCCTGTGGACCTGAAATGCTGAACCTCAAACAGCCAGACCTCTGCAGAATTGGTGAGCTCTCTGTCAGGATGAATATCTCAGTTAGAGGTCAGTTCGGCTGTTTCTATGGTTACGGATTAATTCAGTAGATAGAAAAGCACCCTTAGGTATATATATATTTCTTGAAGCAGGAACATAAGTCAAAGTTGGATATCTTGAGGGACAGCTACGATTTAACGATGGATTTACTATCACGTAGAAAGTTTTCACATCTATGATTTCTTAGGTGATGCTAGTAAGCAACTCTCTCACTGAAAAAAAAAAAAAGGCCAAATAATTTTTCACCTAATGTAGCTGTTTAAGAAAAAAATAGTGTAGCAGTAAACACCCCAATTCCTGTAGTTTGGGAATTATTTTTAAACCAATTCTTAAAGTCTGAAAAAAAGAAAGATAATGATGGGACTTTGGCTTCTACATAATGTATAACTACATAATGAGTATCATTTGATTAACTCTCAAATGAATTAGAATGTCAAAAGTATTCTTTATTAAAGTAATTTCTGGGTAAGATCACACTCATTTTAAATTTTTCTTTATGCATGACATTAAAGAAATCAAAGTTCTAACTCCTTACAAATATACTTACCAAAATGGGACTTGAAAAGCAGAGATTTATAACACCCCTTCCAAAAACTTTACATTAAAACTTCATATGATTTATACGAATATGTACAAATACGCCTACACAAAAGATGAAAAAAAAATCCCACTACGTAATAGCTAGTGAAAAGAAAACACAAATTATTTTAGTATTAATGATGCTTTCCCCCTCACCTAAACAGCCGTTGAGCAAGAATCACGTAATGTCTACCAGTACTGAACAGGCAACAGTGTCTTCTGTTATCATCCACTGCAGGAGGAACAGTGTTCATGTCCTTCTGGATATGCATGAGTTGGGATAGACAATAAATTTAACACTAAAATGTATTATTCATTCTTAGTTCAGCTAAGAGTGAAACATCTTCACATGAACAGTATTTCTGATGTTTAACAGTTCTGTCAAATACTGATGAAACATCTGTTAAGATCTGATTATTAGAGGTGCCTCTGCCCGAAGTAAGGTGCAAATGAGAAGTCAATAGTAGATATGAAGCCAACAGTAGAGATTTTATATAACAGTAAATATGAGATAGAGAGAGAGAGAAAGAAATAGGGAAAGAGAGGCATTAGGGAGAGAAAGAGAGAGAGAAAAACAGATTAAGTAGAAAGATATCACCACTGGTGAATCCAGACAGTGTTCTATTGGTCCTCTTCTTCTGGTTTTCTCAGCGGTGGGGGTCCCTCAAAACATAGAGTTCACTGGCTTAAATACATTCAGGTATACCTGACAACGCCCAAGCACCTTACCTGGGGTGGGGGTAGTTTTACACTGTGTTTTGCAACATTGTGAATCTGTTGCAACACCGTGGATCACACCCAGTCCTCTGATGGAAGGCTTCAGAAATGAGTCTAGGGATACTTTGTGGGTCTTTGATAGTTTATGACGCTTTCTAAGATATTACAGCTACCTCTCACATCAGCAGTTGAGCTAGTTATACCCCATTGGAAGGGATGAATACCTTCAGACCTATTTCAGAGTCGGTGGACTATGGCCTCCCCCCACCAGATCCAGCCAGAACCAACCTTCAGCACAGTTGCTGAGCTGGCCTTCCCCGTGGACTCCATGCAGTGACATAACAGAGAAACACAGCATCACAGAATATGCCAAATTGGAAGGGACCCACAAGGATCATCAAGTCCAACTCCTGGCCCTGCACAGGACCATCCCCAAGAGTCACTCCAAGTGCCTGAAAGTATTGTCCAAACGTTTCTTGAACTCTGTCAGGCTTGGTACTGTGACCACTTCCCTGGGGAACCTGTTCCAGTACCTTTACCAGTAACTTTAAGGCCAAAATTATGTGGAAAATATTGGCATAAATGGTCCTGCAGAGCCCAGGGTGCTCACATGTAAAGTAAAACATTTAAAAAAAAAGGATATGTATGAACAATCATATACATTTTACAAAGGTACACTGTATCACGTTCTAATACAAAAAATGGTACATGATAGCAATGTGATACTTTCTGCAGCCTTTTAGAAGTTTGTCATGAGTTGAACTGGTCTTCATATTATGCAAAGAAGATGAAAAGATAGAAAGGTGTGTCTTGAAAAGGCTCTTAAGAGTTACAGTATGACAGCAAGAGTGCATTAGCCTAGTACTTTGGAGCCAAAGAAGGATTGTGTAAATGTGAAGTAAATAGATTGTCTCTTATTTGATATAGAAGGGACAGTACTTAATAGTTGTACAAAGAAACATCTTTCCCGTAAAGCTTCCTATGGCAAAAGTGTGTATGTCTTCATGAGCATTTTCAGAGAGTAAAATTCAGTCTGCCCAAATCTTACCTATTCTTATATGTCTAACACTTCAGTGACACACTTACATGTCCCCGATGGTTAATCCAGCCTGCTGGTTTGCCAGGTTTTCCAGTCTGTATACTCAGATATAGTACAAGAAGTAGTACAAGACAGAAATACAATACATTCATGATTGTATCAAAGTGCATGTCATGAATTGAATTGATCTTAGAATTGTGTTGGGCAGATGAAAGCGGGGGAAGAGGAGAGAGAGAAAAAGATAGAGAGAGGTGTGAAATGAAAAAGAATTTAGCAGCTATAGCAGGATTGCTAAACTGAATTCCTGAAATGGTTTCAAAAAAGTAGTCTTGTATTCCTGCCTATACATAGCAGGAGGGATGAAAAGTGGCAACATGGCCAGAGCATTCTCCTGAAATGTACTTTAAATTTTAACACAGCTGCTGACATGGGAGATAACATTTCTTGCATCCTTAAAGGAAAAGAGGGACACTCATCTTAAACTCCCTAAAAGACTTCTGTGACTCCTGTTCATCCCTATGCAGAAGAAAGAGAACACAAGTAGCCATGTGACTAAATTTCAATAAGGCAAAACCTGAATTGCACATCAACGTTAGGCAACTGCATCTTTTTTCAGTGTAAAACTTTATGCTGAACTTATTTTTATGATAAGCTCCTTTATTTTTTTCCCATTAACAAAGTATTTAAGTGACTGTACTGCAACACATATAGGGAAAGTAATACATACTCATGCAATATAAATTATTAAAAAATTTAGAAGAACTGTGGCTATTGAATCTAACAAGTTCAGATCAAGTCCTAAGAACTTCCTTGGCCAGAATTTATAGCTACCCAAACTGGTCTTTCTAAATCCAGAAACCATAATCCAACAGTGTAGTTAAGCCATTGTTCAAGTTTTTAAAAATCAATGAGAAATCTGTTTCTCTCTTACACAGACAGTTGCCCATTTATTCTACTCTAGTCAGCATAGATCTCAGACTACGGCAATCACATAACACGAAAGTTTTCAGGAGCAGAGATCCTGGTGAGCAGAACTGGTGTGGCAAGAGGAAATAATACTATTTATCAATTACTTCAGTGACCGTTGGCAGTTTGGCTGGAAATAGAGCTGATGAAATATGTGCTTTCATTGAGAATGATTTGCAAAATTCAGTTAGGCAATTAGAAGAAATCTGTTATTGGAAGTACTTCCACCTAGAAGAATAATGAAGTGAAAAAAAGAAGAAAGGAAAATACTCTAAAATCCATTCTCCATTTTCCTTTGTTCGTAGCTAAAATATGCTCAGAGCTGTGCAAACAACACAAGGGTGGGTTTTTTTTAACTACACAAGTTTCATTAGCACTAAAAGCAATGATCAGGTGAATGAGCTGCATGAAATAGCAAATGTTGCTGAACTAGTTATTTTTACAACCCAAATTTTACTTTGCTGAATAATTAATCTAAATAATAATACTTTAACCTCATACTAGTTCTTAATGTAATAACTACTAATGACCTACTAATAAACTAATTAAATAATACCAAAATAGTTATACTTTTTTTTTCTGATGACATGGTGATAATCATGAATTC
Organism: Oxyruncus cristatus; assembly: GCA_013399855.1. Classification (NCBI taxonomy): domain Eukaryota; kingdom Metazoa; phylum Chordata; class Aves; order Passeriformes; family Cotingidae; genus Oxyruncus; species Oxyruncus cristatus. The sequence continues at coordinate 81,842 of VXAY01001854.1, forward strand.
AAAACCTGTATTTTTTTCTGAACATCATTGATACTGTTACTTTTGAGCAATATTAAGATCTGGAAACAGATATTTTCAGACATATACTTATGACTTACCAAAAATACGTGAGTGAAGTGTAAATTGACAGATGAAGTTACATTACAGGGGTAATGTTAACATCTTTTTCTACTCTAATCCTTTTATTTGAGGTAATTGTTTGGTGGAAAAAATAATTAGGAAAATACATTTCAATATATAGATTTAAAAAATTTAAAAACATATTCTGTCTCTCCTTTAGCCTCAATATTTACAGCTGGAGGGCACATCTTAGTCGCCTTCATATGTCTTCTGGAATGACTGGTCTCCCAAATATCGGTACATTCAGGTTCCACTGATATTGAGTCAACACTTCCTATAAGAGCAGATACATTGACAGATGAACCACTTTGAAACCACATGATACCTATGTTCTCCTTGATGTAGGTTTTAGATATACTCCCTCACAAGTAATTTTTTTCCAAAATGAGTGTAAATACTTGTGAGAAATTGTTATAACATGGATTGAAGAAGGATTACACTATATGACTCAAGTTTCAATCTCCCACCTTTCTTGTAAAGATTTCAGGCTATTATACATTGAAGTCCAGAAAAAGACTTGTATTGACTTAATAGGACTACAGGGCTTACAGTAGCTCATGAGTCTCTGAGTCTAGGGAAAGCATGACACTTTAATTGCCTCTGCCTTAAAAAAAACCAAAACAAAACAAAACAAAAAAAACCACAAAACCAAACCAAACTAACAAACAAACAAACAAAAAAAACAACCTCCACCAAATTTTGCTAGTGTATATTGTACTGTTATTCAAGATGAGAAAGTGGAGTTGGTTAAATTTAATCTGACCATCTGTGGCTGATTTTACCTTTTTTGCTTAGGGGTAGTATTACATTAAGGCTGGATCTACAGCAACACACACTGTCCTGCAGTCCTGAGGACATATCTTTCTAAACACATGGGCTTGATCTACCTTGTAGCTGAAACTACTGCTATTTCTTCATTAGTTTGTAGAACAGAATAGTAAGATGTGGGATGTCCAGATTCAGTACCTCTACTGAACAAATCTAAGATTATTCTTTCCCTCTGCACGGTGAAACCTCTTTAATCCTTGTAAAATAACTTAATTCTGATTTCCTTCTCCCAGATAAAAAGGAGGAAAAAGAATGAACATGATTTCATAATTAATTTTGAGCTTCCTGCTCTTTGTGGTTGATTAGGATCCCTGTTCACTTTGGAAATTTCAACCAATGTTTATTTCATGTAAAATACCATCTATGGGGACGTGGCAACCACTTTGCCACACTAAAGGCAAATATTTCTTGCCATCACATTTGATGCAACACTGTATTGGAGGGTTTACTCTATGGAAGTTTGCAGTTTATGAAGACCTGGGGTCAATGTGTGAAGCATGATGATAATTAGGGAAAGAGAGGTAATAGGTTACTCTGAGTAACTGGATTATGAACTAGGTCTGGAAAGGGAGTTTTAGGAGCCTGAATAGCTTTCATGAGAGTTCCCTGGGACTACGGCTACAAATGAAATTCCGTAGTCTCATTTTTTTGTTAGGGCTTTGATGGACTACGGAAAAGGCGCTCCACCTTGCGGTCTCCCTGGTAGTAACATCAAGTCAAAGCCATCACAGATCTTGTGCTATCACTGCAAGAACTTTGGGAACTATCACTTTAATGATTTCTTACAGGGACTCCTAAAGTTTATTTAGTTTATCTTGACATTGTTTATTATTGACTCTCATTCTTATCTGAGCTTATGGATAATGAATTTATTAGTGATACATTCATTTCAAATTATCTTTCTGAAGAGATAAGCATGCCAGTGAATTCAATTTGACAGTGAACATCTAGCCAATCCATAAACCAGACAAGTCTATTTTTTAGATTGCAAGGATAGGCCAGAAATACCAATGAGCCCTTTTGTACACTTGCAATTGACTCTTTCTGAATGGTGCCATCTGGACTTTCTTAGGTGAATGATTGATTAACTGAGCAATATATGATTAGTGGCTTGCCTTGCTACTGTACTGTACAAGTTGTTCTGGAGTGTGCTCTCAACAGCCACCATCTGTGTGCCTAACAAATCAAGCAGGGCAACATCCCATTTTGTGCCATCCATGAAACCCTTGGGACTTCTGTCAGGCTACTGACCTCTTTAGTCTGTGGGGCTGTGGTTGAACAGATCTGAGCAGAAGTAGGTTTTCTCTGTCTGATTTTTTATTATTATATTATTATTCCTTCTTTACCCCCTCCCTCCTTTTTTCCCTCCTTCTCTCCCTCTCTGCTTCTTTGCCTCTTATTCTCCCTGCCTGCAAACCAGAACATTTTTCTTTAAGCTTGTTTGATAAGGTTATAAGTTGTTGTTGTTGTTGTTATTGTTGTCGTTACTACTATAATAATTTCTTTATCAGGGAGAAGATATCTCAACAGGGAAAATTTCTCTTGATGTATGGGGCTTGAAAAAAAATTGAAATTATAACAGGACATATTAGGAAACTTTGACTATAACTGTGGAATCACAGCGTGGTTGAGGATGGAATTCCAGAAGGAGGGACCTCTGGGCTTCATCTTGTCCAACCCACCTGCTCAAACAAAGTCTCCTGGAGCCAGTTGCCGGGGACCATACCTAGGTCATTTTGAATATCTCCACAACCTCCCTGGGCAAGCTGTGACAGTGCTCAGTCACTCTCACAATAAAGCAACACTTTCTGATGTTCAGAGGGAATCTTCAGTATATCAATTCGTGCCTGTTGTCTCTTACCCTGTCACTGGGAACAACTGAAATGAGCTTGGCTTCATTCTCTTTGCACCCTCCTTTTCAGGTATTTAGAAACATTCATGAGTTCCCCCCATGACCATGACCATTCCTTTCTCTGAGATGCCTCTCAGCCTTTCCTCATGGAAGAGATGCCCTCAATCACCTCTGTGACCCTTTGCTGGACTCTGTCCACTAAGTCCAGGCCTCTCCTGTATGGAAGAGCCTAGAACTGGGAATGGTACCCCTAGTGTGGCCTCAGCAGTGTTGACTAAAGAATCCTAGTACACATCATACCTACACAAGCAACCATAGAACTATAACGTGAAAACGTGCAACATTGTTTTGACTAATATGATCCTTCTCCTTGAGAAAAGCAGCACTGTAGACAAGATCATAAAGTATTTTTGGATTCTTATGTTGGCTAAACAAGGTATGATCAAATGTTTAACAGATGTAAATTAAAAAATGAAATTTTCAGGTTAGATTTGTTGATGACTCACAAAAGAGCTTCTTTTTAAACTTTTGCTGTGTAGTTACTAAGTATGTGGAAACTAATACCATCACCATTCTATCTTAACAATTATTATTGCCAGTAATGAAAATTTCATGATATTACTTATTTATATTTTTGTTAAAAATTGAGAAAGCTGCAGTTACTATTTTATAAGGAAAAAAAATCTGTTCAAAAAGTATTTTTTTTTATTTCTGATTCTACAATTGTTTTTAACATACAAGAAGGAAAAGAATGTGAACTACCCCTGTTTTCTTTCTCTCTCACTTTTTTTTTTTGCTGTATAATCAGAAGCCTGAGCTTAATATAAAACCTATGGACTTCCCAGAGCTGAAATACATCTTTTACTGGGAGAAGACTGGAGCATATTTAATTAGGTGTACTTGCATTAAAACAGAAGGGGAATTATATTACTGGGTCAGATAGCTCCCAAGTGTTGTTTGATTACAGCTGTAAAATATTATATTTCTTATGTTGGCATTGGACCAATTAAAATATTGCCAGTAAAAAGCTATGAGCTAGAAGAGGAACTCTAAAAATAACATCTTGTTAGTGCACATATCTGCTTCCTGTGTAGGTTCTGCTTCAGGGTTTTACTGCTGTCAATACTGCTGACAAAAAGCAGTAAAACCACCAGCTGTGCTCTATTCTGCCTTGTGCATCATCAACAAAATTGACAGTTAACACTGATTTTAAAATCTGTATTACTGATGGGTAAAAATGTATATCAACAAATATTGAATTGCAAGACAGCCCTCAGTCCTGCATGGAAAACAAAAGTGTAGGAAGAAAACACAAACCACAGAGAATGAAAACCAATGTTGGATAAAGTTTTGAAAATAGAATTAAGCTTTCGCCTCTATGATTTTTTAAAAGATTTTCTATGTCTGATAGTTAACAATTCTGTCTTCCTAGAAGTCAGAGTAATTAATACAGTGATCTGGGGAAACAAAGACTGTTTTTCCCTTAGCCACGTTTCTTTTCTTGACACATTGATACACCATGAAACACAGCTCAAAGCAGAGCAGTATGGCATTAAGTTTAAATATTAATTCCTCCAAAAGACAAATGCTAGTTCACATACTTTCTTTTGCAACTATTTCCGAATGTCTGTCAGCTCGTGTTTTCTCACAAGCAATGGATAAATGTTACAAGGTGGGCACCAAACCGAGCGCCTGTAGTACAAATGCTTATGTAATTTGTTTGTAGCTTTACTTCTTCATCAGATGTTGGTGTCTGACTCAGCCCAACACTGCACTCAGAACTTGAGGTGAGGCAGCACCAACGCTGAGACACAGTGGGACAGATACTTATTTTGATAGGTTAGCTATACTGTGCTTAAAGCACCCTAAGATACTTCTGGCCCTTTTGGCTGCCAGGGAACATTCATTTTGAACTTCATATCAAACAAACCCTCAGATTCCTTTCTGCAGGACTACATTCCAGTCTCTTGTCCCCTAATCTATACACACACCCAGATATCAAGGATTACAGTGTCCCAGGTGTATAACTCATCTATAAGTGCTTTTAGGACAAGTATGCCAATTGGGATATTTGACGAAGACTTCAATAACCAATGAACAAATATCTACTCTGACACCATCTGTTAAGCAAAGTGATTCCATCTGTGTTGATAACAAAAGGTAGAGAAAACAGTGTTTTTATCATAATAGTAGCTATAGCATCACTAAGAACCAGGAAGGAGGCAGCTGTCTTTGAAAAGATGTGAAGGGAGGAGAACGGCAAGGCATTACCATTGCTCTTAGCATGTCATGAGGCAGAGAATGGGAACTAAAAATCAAATGCTCTTTTAAATTTTAAGGAAGATTTAAAGACAACACAAAAGAAAATGTGAGAAATAAAACAACCCCGAAAAATCTAATAAAATCTAATTTACTCCTTTCCTAGGGTACTAAAGTAGTGTTATAAGACAACAATCTCCAGAAGTCAAAATGCCATACAAAGCTTTTGGCATGTCATCCTTCCACAGAAACACTAAAAGCAACTCCCTACTTGCATTCAGCCATGAAAAAATATATGTATTGTATGTTAAAACATTTCTGCAGAAGTAGCAGCTATAATTTATATCCCAAGAAGGCCGTCAGCTCCTTTAAAACATTTTTGTTAGCAACCTGAATGAGGAACTAAAAGCAGCACTTAGACTGTTCACAGATGGAAAACAGATAGGTAAAGGTGCAAACACTCTTTAGAACTGGATGAAAATAATTTTGATAGAGAAGAAAAAGGTCTGAGATCAACAAGATGATATCTAATAGAAACAAGTGGAGAGTCCTATACTTTAGAAGGAAACGAATATAAAATAAGGAATATCTGACAGATAACAAAAGAAATGAATGCCATGTTCTAGAGCAGACTTCAGGCTTGATAGGAGTCAACAACCTGATGTTCTACAGATGATGTAAACATTCTTTTGCGTTGTGCTAGTAAATCTGTTGGAGAACACGGGAAATTATAGTTCTACTAACTGTGATTATAATTCAAGAACAATTTAATAAATTTAGATTTCAGGAGAAGGAAGACAGTAGTTTTAAGCCATCTCAAAAGGCGTATTGCTTGGGCAAGCAGTTTATCTAGAACAAAAGAGAGTGGGATACGAGTATGATATGTTAAAAGGGTTGTTACAAAAGTACCAGTGATACATTATTTTTCTGAGTCCACCAAGGACAAGAAAAAGTCATCAGTAGTCATTACAGAAAATCTTACATGCAAGATTGAGAAAAGCTTTCTAATCATAAGAATGAGAACCACTACAACACCATGTCTGAGGAGATGTAACCTCCACTAGACTTCAAAGACTAGGGATAGATGATGTATAGATAATAGCCTGTATCCAAAAGATAAAGTAGCTGAGCTATACTTCAAACTCTGCTTTATTAAATAATTCTCTATTATTATATACAATAATAATAGAAAGAATAAATATTCCTTCACTTGTATAATTTCCTAGAATCAAAATATATACTGTTATGTAAAAGATACAAAAGGTTGTGGAATAATATATTATTTGGGCATACATTGAGCTATACACCCTACATGCATGCAGAAATAGTTGTTTAAGTAAAACGTTACAAAGAAGCTGCTGTATTTTTTGCAAGATTTACAGTAAACAGTTGAAACAGTATTGCCATATTGTAATGATTTTTATATGTATTTAAGTTTACACTCCTCTTTCTCCTATTTTAAAATACTGGGGTTTGTTACTCCACATGTTGTCTTAAGGAATCAATATTAAATAGATCACGAATACTTTGAAACATATTTACTGTTCACTGTCATTTGCTTTTATGCATAGTAAGGCATAGAGATGAAAAATTTATGATAACATATACTAGGAAGCTGGATTTTAAATTGAGACAAATTATATGCAAATAAGTTATCAAAATTCAAACAAAAAGAGCAATTATGAATTTAACAGAATATTTTTTAAAACATAGAAAGGCAAGGAAGAAGAGGGGGGAAAATGTGATAACAAATAGAACAACTGTGCTTTGATGTATGATAAAAATGGATTAGTCCTTAAAGTGTCAAACCCCTTGCGGAAACAACATTATTGTTTCCATCCTTTAATATTAATAAGTCAAACTGTAATATCTGCAACTATGATCTTTAGAAACAAGTTAATTTGTCATCAGCACTGACTGTGATCATAACATGTAACTTGTATAACATGCCAAAGGCATATTTTGATACTAGGAATGATAATCATTGCTAGTATTGTGAGGAGGAGGGCAGCCCTAGGTGTATGTATGTTAAAGAACAACTGTGCAGGTTAATGTAAAATGTGTCAGATAAAATCAATTATCAAGTTCCACAGAATAACTATGCAACTTCTTGTTCTACTCTAGCATTTCTCTTTGATGGTAAGAATTGTTAGAAGCAAGTGCTCTAAGAGTCACAAGCTAGTTTCCCCATTCATAGATTTCAGAAAGCCAGTGGTAGCCACACATCCCTAGAATTCATAATAAAGGTCTGTCCCAAATCTACAGGAAATATAATTGTGAAACTTTCCTTGTATCTCTTCTTTCACACAAGTTTGCAGTGGGGCAGAACCTGTATAAAAGGAAACATCTCAACAGAAAAAAAGGTCAGTACTAAAGCATTCTTTGGAACAGTACTTCCATGATTTCCTGTAAGTGGGACTATGGAAAGTAACACTGGATCACTCATGTATGGATTTACAGTGAATGTTTTTTGTGGTTTTGTTGTGGTTTGTTTGTTTTGTTTGTTTGTTTTAATATAGATTCTAGTGAACAGATTGGAAATCAGATTGGAAATGCTGCATTTTGGGTGTAATCTAAAGTGTGCGTATGACTAAAAGACATCTGGGAACCTAGGCATGGAAAGCTATTTCATTTGCCTATAAACTTCCATTAAAGTGAGAAAATCCTTTAGAGGAAAATGGAATGATCTAGTTATGCTGCCTTATACATAAATAATTTACATGGCACATTTAAATTTATTGCAAGGTAACCTCATCTTTTAGAAAGACAAATGGTCCTTTGAGTTTATACAGAATATTAAAATGAAACTTGGAGTGAGGGCAGGGATAATTCATTTGATTCAATGCCTAAAATTGTGATAGGCTTTTAGGACAATGCACAGTAATGTCTAACAATACTTTTCATATTTTCTTCTAAAACTTTTTCTGATACTGTGTGCAAACTCATCTTCATTAGGATACTTAATTGGGTAGACAAGCTAAAGTTGTTATGCTAGAGTAAGAATTATTTAGTATTCTCAGTGAGTCACAAAGCAGAGGCATGCTTTTGTTGTTTTTATAGGAAAGCACAAAAGAAAGAGAATTAAATGACCTAAGCAAAGTAATCCAGTGCTCATAGTTTTAGTTGTCTTAAAATGCTACAATTTTCATTATATTAAAATTATTGTATGAGTTGTGGACATATCAAGCAGAGAAAAAACATTTTTTTAAAAGGATATGTTAAAATAGAACAACTTTGACTCTGAGAGTTTACAGAGAATAAGTGTTCACTCCAAGTAATGACCTGATTAAAAAAAAACCAAAAAAACCAAAAAAGGAATCCTCATGGTGTTAGACCATAATTTAAGAGGAAATGTAAATTGTCTAAAATGCTGCAGATGTTCACAGAAGACTTTTGTAACAGTTTTAGTATATGCTCTCTAGGTATAATGCAGTATACTGTCCAGCAGCTTTTTACCTCAAAGTTTAATGTTTTCTTAAAAAGGATGAAACCCTTCAATGTGTATGTTATAACAACTGTTTTAGCAAGTTCTGAAACCATTTCATTCTCTCAGCACTTCAGAAAAGAACAAGTTTATTGTTGTAAAGTACATTCCATACAGCTGTATAGCGCTTCCCATGTGATGATTTCTATTTATAAATGAGTTTGATTTAATTGGTAAAATAATATTTTATATTCACCTAGACTCAGTTTTCTTCTGTTTGATCCAGAATAGTACAAAGCAATAAAGCAGACAGCTGTTCATCTGCAATATGTTAGAAATTCTCCAGAAAGCTTACTATCTGAGAATACAAAAGATTCACAGGAGAGGAAAACAAAGCTCTCAGTAGTTTGCACAGAAATTTGATATTGTTTTCTTTATTTATATCTGTGTTAAAAAAAAAACACAAACATTTTGTACTTCAGTATTTATTGAAATTAATTTGATATTTAATATTAAATATTATTGCTTGTTAATCTTGTTAGTGTTTTGGAGTAAAAATTTCTAAAAAAAATTATAGGCATGCCTTAGGAAATTAGCACTGTAAAACAGTAATAGAGTATTGCAATGTAAAGATGAATTTAGACAGATAAGCAGAATAGTATAGATGTCACTCCAAAGCACATACTGAAATACTTTAACAAACATATCTCAGACTCAAGCAGAAGAACTAATAGAAAGTCTACTGTGATCAAAATTTCAGATAACTATCGAGCCTAATTCTGATGAGGGACATGACATCTCTTTTGTAGTAAAAACATGGCAAAATTTCATTATATGCTTTAATGCATTCTCTTACACGTAACTGAAATATCAAGAACATACTAACTGAACCCTGTTGTATTGTGCCAGGCAAGGAACTGCAGTGAATCTGTTAGGTCTGAGAATGGAGCATGACGTTTGGAACAGTATTCAGATCCCCACTTGTTTTCCTTCTACGCATTTGGTAAATAAATAAATCAGCCGTCTCTTGTCCACGGTGAGATCACTGATAGAAAAGAGTGTCTGATCACTTGTGGCAAACTCTTTTATCAGCTGTTGATAACAGTTTAAATAGAGACTTAGGCAAAGGTCAATATGGGTTATCAAACACTTTGTGGAAAACCAGAGAGACAAGATTTATTAATAAACAACTACCTTCTCTGACCAAAAGGAAGATCTTAATGACAGGTTCATGGTTTAATCAAAACTAGTTTCTTTTTTATATTGATATAACTATAAAAAACCAAGAATGAGTGGGGTCAAGTGTTAACATGTATAGTTAACTAACACTAGTCTGGAAGAACAACCATCATTTTTCCATTTTTCCAGGGGTTTTCAATGTGAATTGTTTTAAGGTAGATTATCATAATTTTTCTCCAGACCAAACCGTGTTTAGCAGATCTAAGATTGAAAAAAAATACTTAAAAATGAGTACAGGGTTTTTTTTTTTTTGTTTTGGGTACTTTATATTTTTGTTTCTTTCTTTGTTTTTTTTTTCCTGTATTAACTGTTTTCAAGGTTTGAGATATTTCTAAAACACATGGAAGTCACTGAATGTTTCACTATGATCAGTGGTAATCTCTTCTATCTGAAAGAGAATTTCCTGTTCAGAATACAAAAAGATTATGCCACAATATTTGGTTATAAAACATTAATCAGAAATAAGTACAGGCCAATAAATTTCCGGTTTAATTTAAGATGGTCAGGATACAATACCTATTCAAATTTTGAAGGAAAATTTGTGTGTTAGATCCATAAAATTCATTAATAAATGCAGCTAGAAAACATCAAAATTATTACTAAAAGAAGATTTACAAAGGCCCCACATTAAAGACTATTAGGACAATTAGAAAATGTATGTTTATCATCGGTACAATTTATATTCTTTGTGTTAGTACAATCTAAAGAGAAAATTTTTCTGACAGCATTTAACTTTGTAAGTAGAGTACAGCATCAGAAATTGTAGCTTTACCTTTTTTCCTTTTTCTTCAGCAAACTTGCTACTATTTCAAGTATCTTCTTGTTTATGAATGGAAAGTTGCACACATTTAATGTTGTAAAATACATATGAATTTAAAAGGATTTTCCCCTCTTCTGAAATTAACTTTTTTCTCTTATTTCACATGCAAATAAATCATAGAATCATAGAATGGTTTTGGTTGGAATGCAGCTTAAAGATCATCTAGTTACAATCCTCCTGCCATGGGCCAGACACCTTCCACTACACAAGGTTTCTCAAAGCCTCATCCAACCTGGCCTTGAACACTTCCAGTGATGCAACATCCATACCCTTTCTGGTACAACCTGTTCAAGTGCCTCACAATCCTCCCAGTCAGGAATTTCTTCTTAATATCTATCTCAACCTGCCCTCTTTCAGTTTAAATCCATTCCTCCTTCTCCTGTCACTACTAACCTTGTAAAAAGTCCCTCTCCAGCTCTCTTGTGAGTCCCCTTTAGGTACTGGAAGGCTGTTTGAAGGTCTTCCCAGAGCTTCCTCTTCTCCAGGCTGAACAGCCCACCTCTCTCATACTGTCTTTATCGGAGAGGTACTTCAGCCTTCTGGTCATCTTCATGATCCTCTCCTGGATCTGCTCCAACAGATCCTGATCCTTCTTGTGCTGGGAGCCCCAGAGCTGGATGTAACACTCTATCTGGGATCTCATGAGGGCAGAATAGAGGGGTAATCACCTCCCTCAACCGGTTGGCCATGCAGGCCAGGATGCGGTTGGCTTTTTGGGCTGCAACCATGCACTGCTAAATTACACCAATGTCTTTTCCACCGACACCTCCAAGTCCTTTTCCCCAGGACTGCTCTCAATCCATTCCCTGTCCAGCCTGTATTTGTGCTTGGGATTGACCCGATCCCAGGTGCAAGGCCTTACACTTGGCCTTGTTGAGCTTCATGAGGTTTGCACAGGCCCAGTTTTCAAGCTTGTCAGGGTTCCCTTTGGGTGGCATCCCTTCCCTCCAGCATATCAACTGCTCAACACATCTTGGTGTCATCAGAAAGCTTGCTAAGAGTGCACTGAATCCCACATGTCACGAACAAAGATTTTAAGCAATATACCAACCCCTGAAGAACACCACACACCACTGATGTCCACTTGGACATTGAACTCTTGACCATAATTCTTTGTGTGTGACAAATCAGTTGGTTCCTCACCCACCAAGATGTCAACTCATGAAGTCCATGTCCCTTTGGTTTACAGTCAAGGATGTTTAAATGTTAAACACTGGTGGAAAGTGGGAGGACTTAATTTAATTTGAGAGTATTTATAATTATTTAGGTAATTTTGAATAATAATTTTAAAATCTTTTTACAGAGATTGCCTTATGGCTTCCTCAATGCTGTACCTGCCTGTGCAGAAAACAGAAAGAGAAGAGAAGTCTTTAAAACACAGGGACTAAAAGAAAAATTATATTTGAATTATAAATTCCAAATCACCATGTTGACCTTGAGTATTTTCTTAAGATAACATGTAAGGAGAAAATCCTACTTCCTTCACCAGTTGCTAGCAAACAAAACACCACCGATGCTGAACACCACCCTAGAGAAAGTTAGGAATAAATTCCTACTATTTCACCTCATAGTGGTGGTTCAGAAATAAATATTTGGAAACAGTTATTTGAGCCAAGGACAAATTTGAAATGAGGAATTTAATGAATTTTGATGCTACTTCATGGAAACTGAACTTTGGAAACAAAATCTGTGTCATTTGAAAGCCCTCTTAGCATTAGGATTCCTCCTTAACATTTCCCTAGAGGTCTTTAAATCTTTTGAAAAATACCATCTCCCATCTACAATCCGATTTTGAAGCAAAGCATTAAAAAGCAGATGTTATATTTTAAAAGTTAAACAGATAGCCCCTTGGGACACTGACAGTCATCATCTGCACACTGAGATACAGCTGCAGATACACTGTCAGTCATGGCTGACTAATAAATGTGCTGTAACTGGTCCTAAAGCGCTGCCTGGGGAAGAAACTGAACTAGCAGAAACTGAAAGCATCGTCCTTCCCTAGCATCAATATAACTTAATGATAGCCTTGTGGCATTGACCCTTAACAAGATCAAGTCAAAAGAGATAATGAAAAGAAATTCTCACTTAAAACAGGTGAATTCTTAAAATAAAAACCAAGTTTTGCTTCTATGTCTCCACAAGTTAATGACATGTGAGCTTAAGAATCTGAAAAGTGGTTATAAAAAAAAAAAAGTTCAAAAGGGCAGTTAAGGGAATTAAGACCTTACATGCGTCTTGGAGACTTCTTAAGACAGCAGTATTAAAAGCATAGAACAAATCTATACCACTCATAAAAGTCCTGAGAAAAGAAGCAAACCTGTCTAAAAGGCAGAGGCAAGGGGAGTTATTTGAAAGCAGTCTTCAAAGAACTGGGATCATGTTGAAATGAAGAAAATAGAAGAAAAGTAATATCTGGAAAGTAAAAAAATCGCATAAAGCTGGGTGAAAGAAGAGTTTGAGGTAGAACAAGGAAAATTCATAAAAATTAATAATTCTTTCTTCAAACACATCAGGAGCAAGAAGTCTCAGAAACTTCAAATCCCATAGATTACCAGGCTATAAATGGAGCCTTCAGAAAAAAATAAAGTCACAGAAGAAAGCTGAATAGACACTTTGTGGCTGTGTTCAAGGTTGAAGAACATGTACAAATTTTCCCACCAGAACACCACACCCACCCTTTTTTCTTTTTTTCCTTTTTTCTTTTTTTCCTTTTTTCTTTTTTTTTTTTTTTTTTAATCAGGAAATGGTTTCAGAAGGTGTGCTTCAACTTGAATCTCTCCTAGGAAGAGTTTCAAAAAAAAATAGACAGTAATGAGAGGCCAGGAGCAGATAATTTTCATCCAAGACCTTAGAGATCTGATGGCAAATCATATGAACAAGAAAATGTGATGTACAATCTCTCTCTCAAAACCTATGAAGTACCTGAGAAGTGGAAGGGAAGTACAGGAAGTTATTTAACCACAAATGCTTGAAGGCTCACATGTTATTCAAAGGACATACTATTCATGCTTTTGCTGTTACTGTAGTCTTTTTAATGAATCTGCTTTCCAGTACTGCTTCTCTTCCATTCTTGGGGTATGATGGGAATGATGGTTTAACTACTATCAAAATGGGTGTTAGGAACCTAAATGCCATGCTAAGCTATCCATTACACTGGCCACGATAAATAATAAAATATTGTCTTTCTTTGCTGCAGCAGCACCCTGTTCACTCATACTGAGCTTGTTGTCCACCAGGATCCCCAAAACCCTTTCCACAGAGTTGGACCCACAGCTGGATGGATTCCAGTTTTCCAACCAACGCACTGACCACTCGTCTAGACTGTCACATGGTCTAGGTTTCTCTAGAACAAGACTGTGGGAATCTGTACCGAAAGCCTTGGACAAATCCAGGTAGATAATGTCCACTGCTCACTCCTTTGAAAATATCAGTTTCTATAGGTCAAATAAATTTAGAAAGTTACCTTTAAGCTCCGTGGAGCTAACTTGGGTAGGTGTCATTCAACTCTGGAAAATAATATTTAGAATACCAGACTAAAAGGGACAGAGAAACTTTGCATCTTCATAAATCCAAGATGTCATTCTCCAAGATTCCTTTTAATTGTTATCCTGAAAAAATCAGAAGCCTGTGAGCACCTAAATAACTCAGATCTCAAAACTTAGTTGCAAGCTTCAAAATGTAACAAATTACTAAATTAAGAATGTAGATCTCCACTTTTAGCAACATCTTCAGCCTAGGTCATTCCCTAGGCCCTTGTGTCCCAGAAGCACTTGATATAGTGTGAACATTTACAATGTAAACATACCACCAAGCCCTTTAATACATAAATATATAATGTTAACAGGCAAAATTGCATAAGCAGCACAGCACAAAGATCAGAGCAACACCTACAGAACTGCATTTGTAATGTGATAACTCCTTACATACATCATGTAAATAGACTGTGTCTTATTTAAAATCACTCTTAATAGGCAGATTATGGGGTTTTGAACATAATAAGCAGAAAAAACCCAAAACAGGGAGTCACATATCTTACCTGCATCCAACAAGATTCAGAAGACCGTACAAAAGAACAGCTTTGGTAACAGCTTTAGGTGGGAGAGAGCTTAAAAAGCACTCTCTCTCCACCATTTTGCTTCCTGAATTTTGGAAGCTCTTTTCTGATAACTGTGAGTTGTCTGCCTGTTTGTTATGCTGCAGAGTTTCTCCTCGACAAGAGCAGCTTTCAAAAAATGCAAGAATTACACATACACATGCATATATGTATATTATATGTATGTATGTTTTGAATGACAGTCTGGAAAGTATAATAATATACCCTGAGTCTGGAGCCAGAAAAGAGAAGGATTAATATTAAAGATACCTAAATAATATAATTGAAGTATTTCTCACATTTCTTTCACTTCCTTTTAGGATATTGTTTTTGGTATATTTTATAAACATAAGAACTTCTCATGACCCTTCATACAGCATGAAGTCCCACATAATCTGAAAACTGACTGCGGACTTTGGTGATTTTTTTATGACACTAACAACAGAAAGTAACTACAGTTTTGGCAGTATGTATCATATAAAATCAACTCTAGGCTGAAGTTTATAGATCTATATGCACACAGAAAGTTATTTACTACTCCAGATGTTGCAACTACAGCAGGCCAATTTCTTAGCCCTGTTGTCCTCATTCTTTTTCTTTTTTTTTTTTCTCTTTTTGTTAATTAGTAATTACTGTAGAAATATTTTGCCCATGATTTAGATAGCTCAGTATCCAAAATTGTCTCATAGTGATGAACATTACTACTACTTGATCCATCACTCTGCTTTAAAAACAAGTGATGCTTTAAGACTCTCTTAATCTCTCAAGAAATTAAATGAAAATCATTGCCTGTCACCTGATTATAAGTCTCTTCAGGTTACCTAGAGAAATAGAGAGTGTACTGTTCAACAGCAACCTGTTGAATATATCTAATATTGTGTTTACTTACCCTGTCCTCTGAGAGGTATATTTGTCCATAATCCAGATTTCTAGAGTTCTTAAAATCTGATAATCTAACACAGACAGAATAAGTCAATGAGGTATAAGTTTATACCTTATTAAAAATTCTATAATTACATTGGGATTTTTTTTTTTTTTACTGGGAAAGAAAAAAACCTACTAGTATACTGAGACAGATATGATGTGCATTCTCTGAGAATCTGATAGGATGTGATTCAAAAGCTATTAACTATGTCAAATCTGAGCTAAAATACCCCAGTTCTGTGTGTGGCCCAAGACTCTCTGGATACTATTACAGTCATGGTTCTTTTTTCAGCTCTGTGTGTGGTCAGAATGAGTTCACCAATACCTCTAGTATGCCATGTAGATAAAGCCAGGTGAATTCTTTTAACAAAACTTCTGTAATATACTGAAATATATATGTCTGTGTAATAGGGAACCTTGGCCCAGCCAGGTAATTAGCAATTACAGCCAATGGATTTTTTTTATTTTCTTACAGATATTTATTTATTTTTATGTCAGTGCCTCTCCCTTCTCTTTTTTCTTTTCCCCACTCACAAAGATTCTAGTTAATGTTCCTTGAGAGCAATTCAGAGAATCACTCTTAGCCACATGTGCATTTCACTGTACTTCAAAGATCTTGCTTCTAGAATAAGAGCTGAGTCTATGACCTAGGAGATGACACAGAGAGGTTGTGAAGTCTACATTCTTTGAGACATTCAAAGGCCATGTGGACACAGTCCTGTATAGCAGACTCTAGGTGACCCTGTTGGAGCAGGGAGGCTGGACTAGAAGGGTCCATTCCAACCTCATCCATTCTGTGACTACTAGCTTTGCCAAAAGTCTTCTATTCTGATTCTGACCTGCTCAATGTCTTTCAATAAAAGCTGAGGGGATACAAAGAACAGCAGTATTTATTTTTCATGTTGTACTGCTCTGTATGTGGTAACAGCATAGATAGCAGCAGGAAATAAACACAACTGAGTATTCAATAAAGTAGTGACATCTCAATTTACTTGTCTCAGACAGTCTTGATTTCACCTCTGTTGTGTTTTTTTCCACTCCTAACTTGTCACTACTTAGAAACACATTGCTCTTTCACACGCTTCTAAGCCTATGCTATTGTGTCAAAATTCTTCTTTCTTCTTCCATACACTAATGCTAAAGATACAAATTAAACTTGGTATGAAACATGTACAAAGCTCAGAGTAGGTATCTTACATAGTAATAAAAATTGTGATCGAGATTCATTTTAGTCTGGTTCATTTATGTGTCAAACTTTATGCTGCAGAGAGATTTGCAGTCAGAATTACATTGGTAATCATATCAGAAGTTGTAATGTGTCATTCTTCATAATTATTCTTCATTTTCATCATTAGAAAGAATCAGATAATCCTAATGAAGTTTTTATTCAGTTAGGACATAGGCCAGTGTCAGAGCTACACAGAGAGAAAGGAAGGACAAGATCTTATTACAAGTCCCACTGTGGTTCGAATATGCCCCTAACTCCAGATCATGAATGGATCATTATTAATCCATTTGACCTCTATCCAAGATAAATTACAAGAGTTGCAGGCACTAGGAGCAGAGCAGGGTGTAGCACTGAAAGTAACTACTTTCCTTTGCTGTAATCCCTCTCCAGGAATAATAAACAGCTTAAAGACAGAAAGTAGTTTTATTCACTAAGTGAAGACTTTGGGTATTAATGTGGCATAATAGCTTCAAATCTCCATTGTGGAAATGTAAATGAAGGAATTTAAAACGAATGTCCTGATCAGATAATTTTGGAGTGAAGGCTTGAGGTAGAAAAAAATGAGTCTCCTTGCTGCAATACACAGCTCTTTATTATTTAAGCCTCTTCTGAGCATTCTCCACTTCTCTGATTCGGTGATGAATGCAACACTGAGAGAATCAGATGAAAGTAATTTCTGACAGAGACAGCTTGTATCTAAAAATATTTTGCTTCTTGAGGATGATAAGTGACAGAATGAACAAAAGGATGACTTGAAAATTGTTTATTGATAGTTCTCTAACAGAGACAGCTTGTATTTATAAATATTTAGCATCTTATTTGAAATATAAGCATGAATGGAAAACAAGAGTTGGACATGCCATATCTGTCAATAAACTAATTACCATTATAATCAATTATATCACTGAAATACTTTGCATTTTCAATAGATATTAGCTAGAATGAGTTTTGAGAAGTTATTTGCTGAATTTGTCAATGGAAAGAATTTAGTTTATTATTTCATCTGAAAAAATGTAACAACAGCTTTTTTTCTACTATAACTCCTTCAAAAATTGAATTGCTTTGGTTTCTTTCAAAATGCAGACACATGAATAATTAAACGAAAGAAATACTAAGAAAGCTAATGGGAACTTTACGGGATAAATGCAAAATAAACTGGAGACACTGTTTTCTAGAAGGACTGTCAGCTGTTTTCTCCAAGTGCAGAAATCCACATGAACCTTGCAGCCATTTTGTCCCTTTGAACTCTAATGTACACCTACTTAGACTACCATCTAAATGAGGAAAATTGTTCGTGTTTCAAGTCATAATGTTTCCCAGTAAGAAGCTACTTGGCTGACAAGAAATCAGCAAATTCTAAACCAGAGACATCTGGAGGCCAGGTTCCATGTGGGTTAAGGGAAGTACTGTATGCTTTGGAGCTGCTGGGAGTGACCCTTAGGAGACAACAGTTGAACAAAATGTGCTATTAAATAGCTCAATTTTTAGCACAGATTCCTTAATCCAAAGAATCTGCTCTCCTCTGAAAGGGATTATAGATTTATGTTTTCATTTTTTAATGATAAGAGGTCCCGGTTATATGAGCCAACAGAAATTTTATGTACACCAGATGTGTGAGAATCTTGGTTGACATTCTGTGACTGAGCTTACAAGGAGTGTCTTTTTCTAGTTATGAATAAATCATACAATGATCAGTACATCCAATGAACAGCAACAGTCTACAAATGCACCTAAAATATTCTGTTCTGCTCTGCATGATGCTTAGACGGAGAGCTGAAACAAGTCTCTACGTGAGCTTGTATGGCATAACTCCATGCAGACCCATGAGCTAAGAGCCAGATGAACCACACATTCAGAGCAAGGTTTTTTGTCACTGGACCCAAGAATACTGCTTTCAAACCCAGCTGACTGCTCACCTTAATTATTTGGTGGGCTTTTACAGGGTTCAAGGTAGTTCACAGTCACAAACAGCATGTTACTTGGATATCAAACAATTTGGGACAAAGATTTTCATAAACCACAAATGCAACACCCTAGGTGTTGTGACAGCTAGCCCACCATCTCCATGAAAGGCTCTGTGTACAATGATACACATGCACAACTTCAAATTCAAATTTACAACATCAGATGAAATGCTCAAATTCCCTTACAACATGGATGAAGAGAGTTAAGTGTCCACTATTACTATTTAGTTTCCTGATTGGATAGATTATAGCAGATGGTATTTTTATGCTGTATCTGCACCTAGAGTACTGCTGAAGCCAAAGTAAAAGAATTCTGTGAGCGTGCAAAACAGAGTACAAAACCTCTTCCTAGAATAAAAAGCTTCCTCTTTTCCTCTGAACACAGATGGCTGCTCTTTTTCAGTGTAATTCAAAGAATGTCTTTTGTATGAAATCACTCAGCTCCAGCTGGAGGGAAAGAAGAATCTATTGCTCCTTCACAGCCAAGAGCCAGGTATGCAGAGTACTGTTGGAAATGGATGTTGGGCTGGAGGTGGGTAGTAGGGTTAGTGAATTCATACAGTAATCCTACAGAAGTTCTTGGGTGAATGAAACGCCTCTTCCTTTTCTCCTTTGAATTTTAGTGAAAGCTTCTTTTTAAAATGGAACAAAAAGAGAAGGAAGCATAAGGCTTGCTCAAAATGTTTGTCAAAGGAGCAGAAAACAGCTCTCACCGTTTTTTCCATCACAGATATAACATGTTTGAATCAATAGGAAAAAGACTAATTTGAAGAGAAAAGGTGGTCCCTAAACTCCTGTCGTGTTCTGTTAGATTTCGAGAGAGCCCTATTCTTTTAAAGTTTCAGCTATTTAAAGCATTGACTATTTAAATACTAATTGATGCTAAAAGAGAGTAAACCCTCTAGTGCAGCCCCCAACTGGAAGTCAGTACTGCTAGAATTCAAAGCCTGTGTTGAGAAATACTTAATGTAAGAGCAGTGTATGTGATACAAAACCTGGAGTTTATTTCTCCTATTTGTGAGGCATTCAGACTCACTGTATTGAGTTTGCATGTCAAGGCTTTTGGTAGTGGAGGGACTACAGAGGTGGCTTCTCTGAGAAGCTTCCCTCGTGTCAGACAGCCAGTGTCAGATGGCTCCAAGACTGACCTTTCACTGACCAAGTCCAAGCACATCAGTGACAATGGTAGGCAAAAACTTTTAATGAAATCCAGCTTGTCTTTCAGACTATTAATTTTGGAGTAATGTAGATCTGATGGGAAGCTGGGTTTCCATCATCTAATTCAAAACTTGACGAACAAACACATCAGCTAATTTGCCAAATAAGACTTAAATGCCACCTCTAGGTGTAGAGCATAACATCTTGAAAGCAAAGATGAAGTGATTAAACCATAGTATTGCACAGCTGAAGTAATTCTTTGTATATCTCAGCATTAGAAGCTTTTATAGAAGTCTACAAGTTTGAATACAGGTACAATTTTAAGAATCATACTCCACTTCTTATTTATATTACATATTAAGGAATTAACTATGAACTATCAAAAGTTTGATTCAACATATCATGGATGAGTAAAAATTAGGTATTTACACATCTATTATTGAAAGAAAGGCAGTGGCAAGATGGAAAAAATCAGAACACAAACGTTCTCCGTGATACAAAATTATTACAAAAACCTTCAAACACCTTAACACAGTAACATTAAAAGACTACTTCTTATCACAGATTATCACAACTATGTAAAAAAAATCTGTTTGAGAGAGAGAAAAGTGAGGGGGATTTATTATTTTTTTTTTCTAGAACTTTTACGGACCTCCTTAAATCACTAATTTTTGATCCTTCTTGCACTCTGTCCTCTGATGCACCTTTATTTTGCTATATATCTACTTCATTTTGCTATGTTGAAACTCTGAATATGAAAGTTTTACATTCTTTCTAAAGAGTATAATTGTGACTTCAAACAACAAAGAACTTAATTAAGAGCCAACTCTAGTACAACGTTTTTTTCTGGTGGTGAAGAACATTCCCATTTATGGATTGTCTAGAAATAACATTGTTGTCTTATTTAAACCTAGCCAACATACTTTTGTTTTCTTTTTTTTCAAACCAAGGAAAACTAAAATCAAGGTCAAGTTTCAATCTATTCAATATAGACTACAATAAGTAAGCGTCACAGCTGTTTTCTTCATGAGCAGAGGTCACAGCAATTTCATCTTTGCCTTTTTTTCTGTCACAATTCTCTTCCAGGGGCTACTGCCCTTCACACAGCTCATTACACAGCCACTGGCTCCCTGCCAGCCATTAGCAGGCCAAGGAAGGCTGTCGTAGAAGGCTGCTTTGGAGATAGTGGGCAGGGATGCTTTGACCATCTCTACTGCCTTCCATCTAAAGATCTTAGAATCCTTTACGAACATAAAAAAAATAAAAATAAAAAATAAAGCCCTTCAAATTGCCCAGGGTTGTCTGTGAGAGAAAATGCTCTGACACTTTCCAAAAAGGTGGCAAAAATGAATAGGCACTATCCTATACACAGTCACATACATGCATTGTCCCAGTGAAATAATTCATTTCGACTGGACTACTACTAAATGTAAAAATACACATTGACAGGTTTGAAAAAGCTGCCACTGCTGTTCTGCCACTTGTCAGTGTCAACCTCTGGAAATGTATAAAACAGGATCTTATTGTCAACAAAACACACAAACCTCAAAAAAAAAAAAAAAAAAAAAAAAAATAGAAAATAATTTAAAAAACCCAACCCCAAGAAAAGCAAATAAAGTAATAAATTAAATAAACAAAGTCAAACAACCACCCCCAAAAAACAGCACAAGCAAACAAAAAGTCACCCCCAGATGACTAAAAAATCCTCTAAAACCAAAGAAGCTCAAAAACCAGCATAGTTTTGTGAACTATTACAGTTGTCTTAGTACTGTAATTACAGCAATTAAATAATAATAATAAATACCTAAAATGTACTGCAAATGGTAATATATTGCAGAAAGAATTAATTTGTTTACAGGATTTAATTAAACAAAACACAATTAAAGCTGAATTTGCTGATTCAGAGAGCATGAAATGTTTAATTGAATATACTTTGAAATCAATGAACTGCTGTCCAGGACTTGGTGCAGACCAAGCAGATCTTGACAGCACTGAGTTCCTGCCTCTCAGGGAAACACCTCAACAAATCATGTTCAGAGCAAGCAGCCAGCTATTTACTTCTGAGCACTCAGAGCCCTTTGCCCAACAAGTCTGATTTGGAGCCAGGGCTCAGCCAGACTGTCCCAGCTCCTTTCCTCACAGCGACAGCCCTGGGAGCTGGGGCACAAAGTGCTGTTTAGCTTTCCACAGAAGGGGACAGCAAAATCTTGTGGATACAAACTGGCATTGCAATAACTTTTTGACTTTGCTGCTTAATAAACCAGGCAAGCTCAATCACAGCTCAACCATTTGTCTGTCTCACTCCGTTACTGGCATGCTCCCTGCCATGGTCCTACACCAAAGCAACACGTGACCCCTGGAACAGCACATGCCACAGACTGCTCCCAGCACACGGGGGAATGAAGCTCTATGATGACATACATATTTGTGTGAACTATGCATGAGAAAAAGGGAACTTGTATGTATGTTTAGAGGAATAATAGTTCTGAATATCTTAATAAAGACCCAGAAACAAGTGTCATGTATTTTGAAAGGTCCAGATCATACCATGTGGCCCAAGAGCGACAAAAAGACCTTGCTTCTGCTTTGTTCAAATTTAAGGGTGTAGCTTCAATGAGAGTTCCATAGTTCAGAAGCATCTGTCACAGCAGGGCTTCCTGTGTTCTCCTGGAACTGGTAAAATTCATAATCCACTTAGATTTCACTGATGGTAACTGTCGAGTGTTATGAAACAGATACAGGATCCAATGTCATCAGCAGATACTCTGTATGGGAGTTATTTTGTTCAAAAAAGACTCCAGTCAGCCCCAAGATGACATTCACTGAGAAAGGGAGCCGCAGGCTGGTTCTGAGTGGGTCTGAGAAAAGCACTTCCAGAAATTTCTCATAAAAGGAATTACCGGTTTTGAAATTTGTTTGTTTTGTTTGTTCTATTGTTCTGAAAACTGTTCTGAATTTGTTCTGAAGAAACACATTGGACACCAGACTACACACACATACGGACAGTACCTATCATGATTCCAGGTGGGAGTAATATTTTTCCCCTACAAAACTTCTAAGAGAAACCATTTAAAACAGATAAAAAGAGAGGACAAAACCTGCAGTGGGAGATGTGAGTCACAGAGAGGAAACATTTGCATTTAAAAGAAGCAGGTAGTGTAGTCTTTCACAATTATGGGCTAAAACAAGCAGAAGCCAGCCAGTTCCGAGTTGCAGTGAGAATCCTGAGTTCAGTGATGGGGTAACTCAAACAACTGAGTCATCATCTCTTCAAGGTTATCTGGGTTCTCAGAAACTGCATTCAGACTGAAACACACCAGAGGAGTTCAGAAACTTGTTTAAGGATAGTGTTGGCAAAATTTATACTTTAGTTTCTCCACTAAACTTTCTGTTCCAAGTCATCCAGCTAACACCTATGTTTGGTATCTTTAGTTTTTGAAAGCTTCATATTTCCTTATTCAATTGTTTAGCATGTTCAGGTTAACTGTATATGCATGAAACTAGTAAATGAAAGTCTACTGGGTAGACACTGCAAAGAATCAGCAAGGAAATGAAACAAACAAAAAAATTATTTCCAGCAAAATCCCTTCATTCCCCAAAGAAGAGATCTTAGTTCACATTTTCAAACCAATAACAATTTTCCAGAGAAAAAAGAGTTTCCTGAAAATTTCAGCTCAGTGAAATGCTGAAAACCCCTGGATTTGGTTCAACTCAAACTCAAATAAAATTTCTACTGAAAAAAAAAAATCCTGATAAATGAGAATTCCAATTTTCAGCTAAAACTGAAACAGCACAGAGCAACAGAAATGTAGAAACTAGGAAACAGAATTGTATTGCAACATTTTTTGTATATCTGAATCTTACTAAACCTCTTCAGACAATATTTTCCATACATATTTGTTTGTATTTATTCTACATTTGTTCTAATGTGAATAATGTTACTTTTTTCATCCAGTCAAATTTATGATGGTACAGGAGACTGCAAGATGTAATCACCATACACCTTCACAATAACTTCATTTACCATGTTTTCCTCTTTTCACTAAAAGGCTGTTTCCATAGTCACTGATAAACGAAAGTATAATTAAACCTTGATTAAAAGTTAATTTTCATGTAAGGAAAAGGTCATTAACATCTCATCATTATCAATGCAGAAAGCTCATAAATATAACACTAAGCCCAATGCTAAAACAAAAATTTGCAAGTTTCAGTTCTTGAGGAAAAAAAATAAAACCACCAAAAAATCTCACTCCAAGATATCTATAAAGAGGAAGTACTGTGATTAACTCTATTTGTTTCAATAAATGGAGATTATACAGTGACCTTTACTTTAGCTGCCTTGGTTTCTCCATTTTTAATCATTATGCAAGATTTGGTAGGATTTGTTGCTGACACTCTACTCCTCAGGGGGCAATTAGCAGAGAAGTGAATTCACTAGAAAGACAGCAGATCTTTTCACTTTGCTACCTAAAATGACAGGAAAAAGCTCAACTTTGCTGGACTGTCATAATGCTCGTCTGTGGCTGGATCTGAGAGAAACCAGACAATTCAATGCACCACACAATTACATAAATCTGTCTGAATTAAACACTGGAGCTGAGGAATGCTAATGATACAAAATATGTTCAGCGGTGCTGCAATTAAAAGTTTCACTGCACAATAAAGTAATAACTTTACTGTTTTTGTTCTGAAGGAGTAATTCAGTGTTAGTTCTCTTTACCTTACCTTGAAACTTAGCATCTTTTTCTTTCCTTGAAATACTATTGAGAGATTGCACAAACAGGTATTTTAAATATTTTTTTTGTGATTTTGCAGAAAGGGATATTTTAAACGTTTTAGTGGTTTTGAGCTTTAATTCCTGCCTCCTAATCTCAAACACATTCACTCCCATATCCATTGCAAAGACCTCTGATTGACACATACTTTGTATACTGTGTTAGCTTTATATATATGTTTCTCACACCTTTCTAGAAGTGCAGCTCCAAATTCCTGGTGCGTGCATGCCTAAGTAGCGCTTTGTTTCAATTCCATTAGGATTATTCTATTTCTATCATTCTCTATATACTTAATATGTATTTGGTGTCTTCTAGAGACTATGGTCTGGTAAAGTGAACAAAAATTCAGATATTTTAGTGTCTCCAAAGAAAATAAAACCATTATAAGTAATATGTTATTCAGTAGAAAAGGTCAAGAAAGAAATCGTCTACATAACCTATTTCTCTCAGGGCTTTAAACACTTTCCTGTCCTTGAGATTCACAATCCCAGGAACTATTTGGGAAGAAGATAATAAGCCTTCCTTCCGTGATATCTCACTTCTGCCAAGAACAATGTGTGTTTCAGGGATTCTTTTAGAAATAGGCATATTAGAAGAATATTTGATCAGGAAGAGAGGCAGATTACATACTGTGACCCAGAGAGCTATAAGAATGAG
>VXAY01001854.1:115132-130100 GCA_013399855.1 Oxyruncus cristatus
CCCTAAAAAAAAAAAAAAAGTTTTTTTATTCAGAAATCTGCACTTGTTTCAAGATAATGCAAATACTGAACATCTAGAGCTCTCTGGTTAGAGAGGATGCACTGCCCTAGCCACAGATGTGACTTTCTTGAGAGAACTCTGCTCCTGTTAAAGGAAAAGGAAATTCCAGTTTTGTTGAAACAGAGGCAAATCATGAGAAGAAGCTCATTAGGGATAAAAATTTCTGGATTCTAGTCCCTGATGAAAATATTATTTGCATGGTAGATGCATTTTTAATGAGAAGGAACTTTTCAGTAAAAAATAACAGGTTGTACCTATGGCCCTCAAATGACTATTGCTGGCATCTGAAAGGGATCAAACAATTTTAATTGAAAATCTTCATTCCCATATTTCTTTTCTGAATTAGATACATAAACTGTATCTTCTATAGCATTTCACACATAAAAACTAGAAGCTAAACAAATACATCTCAGTGACAGAAAGCAAAATATCCTCAGAGGAAGGAGTGGCCTGCTGCTGTATTCAGTGTGGAAAAAAAAAATAATTATGGGTAAGGAGAAACAAATTATTTCTCTCCTCTTTTTTTTGACTGTCACCTTTCAAAAGAATGCAGCCTTAACTCCTGAAAGCAGCAGAAAACACCAGAGCCTAAAACAATGCTTCTTCAGTTCTCTGATCACAGACTCTCTAGTCAAGCACATCCAAACCAAAATCCCACTTCTACCCTAAACTGATAGAGCGAAGAAGCAGAACTAAACAATCCATCACAACTGTAGTCCTAAAGTATTCCTGCTTAGTCCTCAGCAATGCTCATGTAAGAAAAAAGTATGGGCTACTTCACAGGAGCAAAAATAACCGTTTTGACACAATGGACTCTGTAAGCTGGTCATCCAATCCCAACTGGATTCAAAATTATTATTGCAAAATTAAAGAGAATTAGAGGGAAAGAGTTTGAGTTTTGTAGACACTGTGAAATTTTCAGCTTAGAAGTTAATTTTACTGCTGCTCTGCCCGATTAGCTCTTAAAGTCAGTGCTTCTGCCTATGGGTCCTCAAGACTACGTGAGAATACCAGTAGCCTGCTCAATGCCTTTTTTAAGTGTATATGTGATGACAAGAATAGCTTAATCTGTTTGAAATCTGAATTCTTCATACTGCAATCTATTATCTAGAGGTTAACATCTGCTTATGCTGAGAAAACACCATATTTGGAAACCTATTCTAGGTTAATGGAATCCTTTCTTTTGTACCCTTAATATGGATTAAGGGGAACCCAGATTCCAGACTTGATTATAGTTTGTTGTTGAACATTGTTGAACATTGAAGGTCCAATATATGTATCAGAATAAATAATGTTTTTTATATCCTATTGCTCAGCTGTCATTCTAGCTTTGAAATGAAAACAAGCTTTATTTTCTATCTATAGTAGCTCATTATATCTTAGATCTTAGAATCACAAAATACAAATTGATTCAAAAGTAATTTTAACTCATTTTGAAAGGATTTACAAATTCTATGCACACTGAAATGGGTATAAGTACATTTATTTCACAAATTCATAAAAATTAGTGTTTATAAAAAATTTAACCTAGGTCAGCAGTGTTTAAAAAAAAAAAAAAGGCTTGATAAAAACTCTGGAGCAAGAAAAAAAACCCCCATGTAATCAGCATTTATAGACTAAACTGTGAGATGCATTTATAAGGAGATTTCAGAAAGAAGTATTTACTACTAATAATATTAAAATATATGCAATATGTTAAAATGTAAAGGTCTTTTCTCATAGAATTTTGCACATTCAGATGTGCAAAAGAATTTCTAATGTAGTTGCTGAAGTAAGTAGCTGGAAACACTAATTGAAAGAAATATATGCACACAGACACAAACTAAGGTAATTGAATCTTAAAAGACCAACAATAGAAAAAGCAGCTCATTAAGGTCACTTTAACAGCTTAAGTTCAATGTAGAGGTTAAGAATAAGTTATGAGGTTTGGTTCAGATTAAAAAAGGCAGGACAATTGTGTTAAGACTAGAAAAGAAAATACGGAAAAGGGATGGAGGAGAAGGAAAAGCAGGATCAAGAAAAACTAGATATTTAAAATGAGCAAGGGTGAAAAATAATTCACAGACAAAAAATAATCGTCTCTATATTTCGTTCCTGCATAAAGGCTGAGTCTTCTTTTTTTATTTCTCTGCAGATCTACCAACTTAATTAGCATCCACTAAGCACAGAGAAATATACTGTCATAAGCACTGCAATTGCAAATGAAATTTGGTCTTCTCCTCTGTACTGGCTCTAGCTGGAATGGAGTGAATTTCCTTCATAGTATCCCATATGGTGCTATGTTTTAGATTTGTGACTAAAACTGTGTTCATAACACATGAGTGTTTTGACTACTGCTGAGCAGCACTTATACAGCATTAAGGTTTCCTTTTTTTCCAACTATGTCCAGGAAGTGAGTATGTTGAGAATGTATAAGCTGAGACGGGGTACAACTAGGACAAATTAACCAGACTGCCCAAAGGGATATTCCATCCTATATAACATAATGCTCAATAATAAACCTGAGGGATACAAGTTTGGCTAGGTAGCCACTACTTGGAGACCATCTGGGCAATGATCTGCTAATGGAAGGTAGTGAGGTAGGATGATCTGCGATGATCTGCAATGATTTTTCATTAGGAAGGTGGTGAGCCTCTGCATCTCTTATTCTGTTTTGTTTTCTTTCTTTTTCATCTTTTTTTTTGCCTGCCAAACTATCTTTAACTCACAAATTTGCATGTTGCATTCTCTTCCCCATCCCACTAGTGGGTGGAGAGAATGACTGACTGTATGGTGCTTAGCTGCCAACAGGGGTTAACACATAACATCCTCTATGTGCCTGCTTGTTTGAGATTTCTTTGCCACTCAGAAATCAACAACATCAGGAGTCTAGAATAACTTGATTGAAGTCAGTGCAACCAGTCTGCTTCAGAAAAACACTTGCAATGTACCTTATGCTTTTTAGTTGACAAAGTCAGCTCCATTGAGCACATCTATAATGACCTAAATATACCACTCTTCAGTAGGATGTCATGAAATGCCCATTTTGCTCATTTAGCACAAGAAGCTACAAGACAAACCAACCAGCCAACCAAACAAAAAAGTAACAAAGATACTTCTTGAAATTCTCCTCTTAGTTTAATGCTATTTGCTGTCCCTACTACAACTTGCACTTCTGTTAAAATATTTGATGCACAGGCCTATGCATGGAGTGCAAGGTGATTTAAAGAAGAGGATTTGAAAGAAAGAGCTTACAAGGCAACTTGAAACAGATCATCTTAAATGTTAGATAGAATTATGGCTGTGTGCAAACCATACTTTGATACTTTAAAGGTCTATAAAATCATTTACCTGATTTATTAGACCCAGTCCTCCCAATTAATTATATGACCTAACCTGAAGAGAACTCACAACAAGCAAAACAGGGACTATGAAACTACAAATTTAAGTATAATATTAAATACAAGGCAAATGCATGAACATCTGAGAAAAACACAGCTGTGCCAGGCTCTAATTGCAAACACATGCAGATGCTCTAATTTGAAAACTGAGAATTTGTATATCCTCCCTCATTGTTTGAAAAAAATCCCTGCTTCCCAGTGAAGGCAGATGTACTGCTTGTGTGAAGAAGTACACTTGAGTTAGATGATACCGTTTTCGGGCTGCACTAAATTCGTGACAAAAATGGCTCTAACACCACATTGTCACATACAGTCTAACAGAGACTGAGGGATGTGTCCCATCACCTTCCTAGGTAATGCTGTCTTATGAGCTCTCTCAATGACATAAATAGAACCAAATACATCCTTTTTTCTACTTTGAAACTGTTGCAGTAAACCTGCAGGATATGGGAAAACTGTTTGTCTAAAGCATGTTTTTAAGATGGCTTTTTTGTAATCCTTTTGCTACCTCATCACCGAGCCCAGCCGCGCCGAGCCGTCCGGGGCTGGCCCCCCCCTGCTCCGCAACGGACCGGACCGGACAGGACCGGACCGGACCGGACAGCCGCAGTGCCGCCGCCGATCCCGCCGACCCTTCCTCCGCCGTGCTCCTGCCGCTTACAACACACAGCACCCCCCGTTCCACCACGTGGCCGAAACAGCCGCCGCAACCCCACAACACCGGGACTGCCTCTGAGAAACAGAAGAAAACAACCATTTGGACTCTAATGAAACTGATTAACAACAATAAGTAGTTTGTTTGGTTCAGCAGTAAATTGAAAGTTTGTGTAAATGAAAAACTTGTTTGTAGATACATCAATAAAACCTTTTTAAATTCTGTTTTATAGGGACACCCTCAAACACTACGAGAATGGCGTAAATTTAAAAATCCACATATCAATAAAGGCATATTCCATTTTAGAGAATAAAAAAGGGTGGAATGTTGCAGTAAACCTGCAGGATATGGGAAAACTGTTTGTCTAAAGCATGTTTTTAAGATGGCTTTTTGTAATCCTTTTGCTACCTCGTGGTTCTTCTTCCCAGTGACCCCCACGGCAGGTATTGTCCCGTGTAGGAATGTCCCTGAAAAGATACCTTGAGTGCTCTCATTGGCCCCTCTTGACCCCTTCCTATTGGTTGTTAACCCCTTCCCGTTACCTGTAATTGGCTAACCCTGTGAACCCTAGCCCTATAAATGTACCTCCCCAACAATAAACCTCGCTCTTTCCTCCTCTCTCCTCGTCCGGGGTGCTGTGTCTGTGCCTGCCATGGGACCATGTGGCAGGAGGGGAGGGGGAGCAGCTTTCCCCTCCAGGCTCGGGGCCGAAAGGAACCCCTGAGCTCTGGAGTGTTCCCCCTCCCCATCCACTCAACCGGCGGAAATGGGTTCCTCAAACGGAAACAGAACTAGAACTGGGTCGCCCCAACGCTAAGCGGGGGTAAGAGACCCGACATGAAACTAGTTATCTTCTGATGGATAATGGTCCATTAATTTTCACATATAGAAATATATACTGAGACACACTGGGCTCCTGTGATTCCTTTCACTTTACCAAGATTGTCTGTTTTTGCTGCCATTCATGGTGGAGTTTATCAACACTGAATCTATGTTCTATTCTTATAGCACATAAACAGAGTGATCATGCAAAAGACTTTCATTTTTCTTTTATTCCTCTTAATAATAGCTGTGTATCCATTCCTTTGAAACTTCACTGGCTCTAGAGATGTGCCCAGGTCCAAGAAGAATTATTTCCTATTTGCTTCTTTCTGAAAGTAACAGGAAAAATTGCTCAGTTGTGAGTAACCGGTGTTAATCATTAGTCAGAAAAAGGAAGGAAAACAAGATATTCAAATCTGTTTGTTATAGACTTAAACCATCCTTTTGTATTTATACATCTTTAAAGAGACAGTGTCTCCTTTGGGAACTGCTTGCCTTACTAACTTACTGCATGATTAATTATATTGTGCAGTATCCCATGAAATCAGATTGATACAACAAGGTAATACATGATATCAAGTCAGAACAGAGCTTCCAGTACTTTTTCAAGCAAACAAAGCTGAAGTGTTAATTCATTAATCCTTCCTCACACATATACCTTGCACATCTTTCCTCATCCCAAAAATCTTCTTATATTTTATAGCCAAAATCAATAGCGTTATAATATTATAAATTATTATATTATTAATTTTAGCAATTATCTGCATATTTCTGAAGGTAAGGAAAACCATTCTATTCATAGTTGTTGACAACAGGTTCTCCAAAAGTTACTCTGTGAAACTGTTTGCATAGAGAGAAATAAATATCTGCAACTTTAGAGACGAGAGAAGCTGACTGAATAAACAATAATCTTTAAAAAAAGAAATTGCTC
Source organism: Oxyruncus cristatus (assembly GCA_013399855.1). Taxonomy (NCBI): domain Eukaryota; kingdom Metazoa; phylum Chordata; class Aves; order Passeriformes; family Cotingidae; genus Oxyruncus; species Oxyruncus cristatus. The sequence continues at coordinate 120,981 of VXAY01001854.1, forward strand.
TCTGTACAGTGACTACAAGTAGTAGATAGAAAGCAGCTTGGCCTGAAGAGAGTAGTGTGAAGCAAAATGGCCATTATTCATACTTGAGACGTAGACTTGTGCTTTCACAAAAAAATTCTGTAAGTTAACATACCTACCACGCTGATTTCTGTAAAAATCAAACTCTTCATTTCTCTCCAGATGATTGTGAAAGACCTGACTTCAATGGACCCTTGCAATATGTACTGCAGGTTCCTGTGACATTTGCTGTTCACATAATTTTCCTTCTCACCAATTTAATGTGATGGACTTGCTCAAGGTAGCAAACTCTGATGGAGATTAGGTTCAATATTTTGTTGTTCGTTTTTTTTTTCCCACGTGACGCTGCTCCTAATTAATTATATTATCTTGAATAAAAGGCTTATTTTTTTTTTTAATGTACCATCTCTGAAATAGGGATAATATCCCCTCAAATAGTATAGTTTTGGTTAGAGATGAAAATGTTAACATATAAAAAATAGAAGTAAAATTTCAGGACAAAATATGAAAAATACACTCACTGAGTTTCCACGAGTGGTATAAAATGTTTAAGTTACTCTTGATACTATTTTCTGTTAGTATGCAAACCATAACAGTGAAAATACTTTTAAAAATATGTCATCTTTTCAATTTAGGCAGACTGAATAGTGTCTATACAGTGCATTTGCTTTATATGGCCCTTAACACAGGAGATCTTTTATGTTGCTATTCCTGTTAAAGTATTTGCTTTGGGGGCATTGACATTCAGGTTCCATTCTTCTTTTCCCTTAATCTGAATCAGACATCCTCTAAGGCCTTTCTAAAGGACCATACACTGCTTTAGCAACTTAATAGTATAACTTCTACTGAAATACTCTTCTTTGGTGTCATGGGACACAATGAGGCAACTAAAAGGCTTATAATTTTAAAACTAAATGACTTCTTAAAGAAGTCAAATAGCAATGTTAAAAGAAATATTCAGTTGAAACAGACAGGGAATTGCAGGGGGAATGTCTGGGCTTTTTAATTTCAATACTGTACACGTCTCATCCAAAGATGTTTATTTAGGCCTAATTAATTTTTCTCTGAAAAGCTACATCTTGCTTAGGTAAATGTGAAGTGTACCAATAATAGGGTGGCAAAACTACAGATCCTATTCCATTCAAACAGTTACAGTAAGTAGTACACAGCATATCAGAGAGGCTACCCAACATCAATTTAAGAAATTAACACAAAAACTTAACCCGTGTCTGCAGCAGGGGTTTTCTGTCCCCTAATTAACCATTAACCACATTCCTTAACGCTGTCAGCCTAAGAAACTGTATTACGGGTGCTCTAGGTTGTAGAAAGCAAGGGTGAGAAGGGTTCAATAATGCAACATACTAAGTTGCACACATAAGACAGTATTTTGCCTTATACTGGCTTTTTTTTTTTTTTTTTCATTTAAAACAAATGGCACCATAGCAAGACTACTGAGCTTCAACTGTACTTTTCTTTTTTTTTTTTTCTTTCCAGAATACAGAGAGTATTTTGAGAATGAGCAATACCTAGTGGAGGGAAGGAGCAAACCAGAGAAAATTTTTTGTGAACTAGAAGTAGAGGTGCTATTAAGGTAAATATTTTCATTATAACAACAACAAAAGATGTATGTAAAGACCATCAGTGAGATCAATAAGATCAAAGCATTCAGTTCTCCAGGTTTTAACTCTACAGGATTAGACCTAATCCAAATGGTTTCAGAGCACCTATTTGAACATACTCTTTTTTTTTTTTTTCACACTCTCATAGCACCAAAAAAAATTTGTAATTAGTATTTTAAAAAAAATCCTGAAACATAGGCCATACCACAGACTATTAAAATATTATTATTTTAATGATTACTTATGAGTTACTCATATTTTCTATGAGGAAGAAGACCACCTAACACCAGTGTTCACAGATAGCTTGGCATAGGGCATGTTTCCCACAGTTTAATTTACAAACGAATCTACTTTATCTGAAAAATTTGAATATTCATCTAGAATTTATTTTCTTGACAGTAATGAAGGTAGAACACCAAAATGGTAAACAGTCATCTTTTGATCATTACAGAAATCTTCCAATTTAATTAAAAAGATCTACTTGGCACAGGGAGAAAACTCCATAAAATGTCTCCTTTTTGATATTTAGACAACTTGATCAGATCACTTGAGATGAGCATTTCTATTTTCATTCTTCATTTACTTTATTAGAGAAGAGAAAATTCCTCCAACTATAATAAGGTTAAATAAGTGCTAGGAATAAAAACCATTATATGATTAAACCTATCAAGAGTAAATTGGGTGAAATTAACACTGGAATAAACTATGTGATTATACATTTATTTATCCTTTCTAACAACTCATTTGAAGTCTGTTCATTAAATAGTGCTTGTAAACTCTTCTGTCTTTCAGATGGTATCAACAAAGCAATTGAAAATATCTTTAACTAGAACAAAATTATGATTATTTTCATCTTGCTAAAAGTATTCACAAAGTGTGAAAATATAATATTGATCTTTTTGGGATTTAAGCTATTTTCTGACTGATGAGTTATTAATTCATCAAATATATGGGTAAGTTCCTAGTTTGCTTAGGCATAGGTGAAATTCTGATACATTTTCCCTCTTTCTTGAAGAAAGACGTAGAAGTGTCAGATACGAAACATAAACATCCCATCATTATGCAGATGATCAACACGACCATTTTACATGATGCCACAAATTTTTACTCCACTAGTACTGATTTTGTCTTAACTGTGCTGAGATATCCTTTGAAGAGGATGTGGTGCCATGAACATGACAGCATTTTCCATCACTCACAGCTTCCAGAAGTGACATCACCTATAAGCTTAGCAGAGCAGATACTTAGTACAACAGAAAACACAATAACTGTCCCTTCTGCAGTCTAAAGTATTCAGGTTAACTTTCTTGTTAAAGTTCTTAAGTCTATCACAGTCTGAACAGTAAGGATATAAAGTTCAGGGCGGAGTGTTTAAGCAGAACACAGGATGTGAGTACACTTTTTAATGAGGGCAAAAAGAGAAATGTAAAAACTCAAAACTACTACCCCCACAAAAAAGGAGTGAAAAAACACACTGCAAGATGCTAAGTGTGAGCATCTCCAGACCAGATCTGAATTAATCTGGTCAAAGAGAGAAGAGTGGCATAGAGGTGTGGTAGCTGCGAAAGGAGCAAAACACTAAAAGGCTGGCAACACAGAAGAGAGAGAAATCATATAAAAAGTGAAGAGTGTAATATAATGGGGAAATGGTGGCAAAACCACAAAGACGTAATACGTTCCTTAAAATTACTCTGGATCTGCAAGTGACTAGAAAAACATTTCTGCTCTCCCAAGTTTTGAAAATATGATGAGGTAGTTAAAAAAACCCACAAAAACAAACAAAAAACAAACAAAAAACCCAAACACACCAAAAAAAAAACCCCACACACAAAATGAAACAAAACGGAATTCTAATAATATTTTGAAATCTTTACGTGAATTTCATACTTTGACAACTTTATTCCTAATATGATTTAGATTCTGAGGTCTCCAACAGCATTAGAAAATGTCAATATTTTTTGAGAACCCACAGAAATAAGGAAATTGGTCTTAGGGAATCATCCTTCCCTTATCTACAGAATATTTCTACTATTATATGATGTGGAATCTTACATTAACAAGAGAACTTTTAGTCCTCAAGATTTCTTCCAGTTTTAGGCAGAAGTGGGCAAGAGAGGAACTTAATGGCTCAGTAAAAATTCCAGTCAGTGTCTTTTTCTTCTACAGTTTTGAGAACATTGCATTGCAGATCGCAAATTTTAAAAACACTTCCTCTGAAGTATATTATAATATGCTCAAAGAGACAGATGGAGTAGGAGCATTGAGTTGTTTGTATCCAATGCCGTTACAAAGTAAATATACTTTGTTGCAGAACTGGTTGTTCTGCATCCGACAGTCTGCACCACAAGAATTTAAACTATAATAGGTCCCTAAAGAAAGACAGTCACAGATGCCAGATTACCTCAACACAAGAAAGGAAGGAATATAATCTCTTGAATATATTTATTGTTAGTTTCATGCTTTGTGTTAGCTCATACCCAACAAAATCAGATATACCTCCATCAGAAGTCATCCAATAAGCACTACTTTTCCTACCATGACTAACATACCTTAATAATTTTTAACAGTGTTTTTCAAAGTTCAGTCTGCAGTCAGGTCAAGAACTACAAAATCAGAGGGAGTTAAACATCCTCCCCTGTACTTCTCCCCCATCCCCACAAAAAAAAAAAACAAACCACAAAAAAACAAACAAACAAACAAAAAAACACCACACCACCAAAACAAAACAATAAAAAGCATCATTTTAGAGTTGACTGTCAAAGTACCAGAGCAGTACTTAATAGCACTGATTCCTCTGAATGGGAGATGATTGATGAAAAGGCCATGAAATAGCATCGCTCTCTTGTAGTCAAGCGCTAAGATGCTTTTCACAGTGAGAAATTCCAACTCAAAAGCAAAGGGAAGGAGAAGATAAACAATCATCAAAGTAAACTACATTGACATCTAAAAATCTAGTGCAAAGTGTTCGCCTTCTTGCAAGTTGTTGGAGAGTAGCTAACTGAGAAAATAAATTCTTTAGGCAAAAAAAGAAATTATGAGGAAGTCTGTACTCTTTTCTTTCATTTCATTTTACACAGTACTGCATTACAGACTTCTTTAAACTGTTCAGTTGTTTATAGCTTAATACAGACCAAAAGTTCAGCGACCCATTTATTACATTCTGTGTGAACTGCTGATAAAAAAAATCTCCATGCATAGAAGATCCATGGTACAGGGACATACAATAATGTCATGAGAGTAAACATAGTCTTACAGGATAGGAAGAGAGGAGAGCAGAATATAGCTTGGTAGCAGCCTTTCTAGTAGAACTTGTGCAGTGCATAACAGTAGGTTAAAGTCAGGATTACAGTTTTGAGCAACAAGAAAACATTAATTCAGTTTTCTTCAAGCACTGATAAAATTGATGCAATATTCTTTCTTCCATTACCAGCTAGTAATGAATCAAGACTTTTAATTAGTCAGATTTAGCTTGCTATTATGTAACTCGGAATATAATAACATAATATTTCATAAGGGCTGTTTGATTGATGTTTACCTTGTAACTGTGCAATGAACATTTCTAATGTCATACAGATATGGCATGTAATAAACAAAACAAGACAAAACAAACAACCATGAAGACCAAGGGATAGTACCAATGCTGTAAAGACTTTAATGATCATTCTCTAATCTTACATCACAATTATGTGTTTCAAAATATGATGCATCTTACCTGTTCTACCACAGAAAGTCACAAGATAGACAAGGGCCTGTAAAGAGAAGATTGTTAGCCCTTAATTCCGATCAATCCTGTGTTTTCTACAGGGTCATGATGGATCTCTCCTAAAGAAACATAAAAAAAAGTCTTTTTTTATCCCAAACATCTTTTTTTATCCAAAGATGTTAGGTAAAAATAGGGTTTAAAAACTTTCCTTGTCCTTTTTTAAAATGCTTCAAGCATAATCATAATTCAAGAGTACTCTTGGGCATTGTATGCAGAGTAGAGGCTAAAAATATGAATATTGTCTACTGTTGATGTCTACTGTTGAAAGGCTCCAAAAGACAGTTATCTTACATTGCTGAAATCCATTCAAAACTTCCTGTACCGATACTTCTACAGTTTTGTGTGTAAATAGAGAAATTCTTATACACAATAGAAAAACTCTGCTACAGCAAATACAACCACTTTCATTTCCTGACAAATCTAGCAAATCCCATATTTGTCTATGGTGGAGAGAAACATGACAAAAAGAAAGACTGAGAGTATGTGATGAGAGAGTGGATGGTCAAAAAAAAAAAAAGAAAATACTCACTACAAACAGACTTTAAAAAAAATACAAGTTTTGATATTACTCAGACATTATTAATGTTCATAAAATATGTATTAAATGCCTGCATTAAGAAAATTTTTACTACATATTAAGCTTTGCCTTGAGGTAGTTTTGACATTTGGGACAAGGGAAAAAGGTACCATTGTGTGTATCTCTTATAAAAAGCTCTAACACATCTCTTCAGGTCTTTTAAAATCAGCTAGTGCACCTCTGCATAATAAAGACTCGTTGGTTCCTACATCATCAATCCATGAGACCTTGGTGCAAGAAGAGTAGGGCCAGTTCCGCAACTCTGTGGGATCTTATGAAATGAGAAATTCTCCCCCCAAAACATCTAACAAGAAACAAAAAAAATCTACAAAAGGAATCTGCATTTCACCAAATACTAAAATCTCATAGTTCTAAAAGAGTCAGGTCAATATAGATCACCTGTCAAGGAGATAATATTCCTGCTGTAAATCCCAAAACCTGCCTCCAACATGACTTTCTTATAGAAAGATTATTTATCATTGCCTTTTGTCAAAAAAAAAAACAAAAACTTTTCTCTAGGAATGGCTGTATATTTCATTTGCCAAACTTTGACTAGCTCTCAGAATGCCCTTAAGTGCATGTTTGCCTTCTCTCCTGAGGAAATTGTTTAAGCAGATGTTGGTCTTCAAATCAATCTTACAAACAGTGAGGAAATTCTTGTGGAATAAAATAGATACATTAATGAAGAGAGACCTTGAAGTAGCACAAAATTCAGTCCTGCACATTTTTTTCAAAGAAGTAATTACCTTTGAAATGTTACAAAAGCCCTGTAACTGCTAAAGCTGTGTCTATCTTCAATTATAATTAGGCCTCTAGCAAATAAAGCAAACTCACAAATAAATCTGGTCTTGGTTTACCTGTCTTTGTCAGTCCCAATCTCTGATAATTACCTAGTTTTTAGCTATTAAAAAGCAGTGATTCTGAGCAAAGTGTCTTACTCAGAAAAGGCACTTTGGGAAAAAAAACAAATAAATGAACAAAAAATGTAACTTCTAATGCTTTATTACAGAGGCACTCTTAAGAAAGATGGATCTTTCACATTAATCTAGAAACAATCACCACCGTACCTTTTAAAGTCTTTTTGGTTAGACTCTACCCATGATTCAGTAAAATATAGATAGATATCAAATAGGAGATGCAGACATTTTGATAACAAATGAATTGTAAGTACAAATTATTAAGGAAATGTTGAAAAATCACTTTCACCTTATATGAACCTTCCTAGGAAAAATACATTGACTCCTAAATCTATGAAAAAAGATCTTAAGATAAGTATATTACAATTTTCTGGTGAAGTGGTGAAGACAGACTTGCAACTATCTCGCACACCAGATAGTATGAAATTTTAATTTTCTAACTAGACGTCTGCTTTTCTCTTTATGCCGTAGAAGTTTGTTTACCACAGGCCATTTTCTCAGGCGTATAATTATTTTGACTTTAAATATAGTAGTCATTTATTATGAGGCATAGAAGTTGTTTAGAGCTGTGACAGATGTGGCATCATATTACATTTTTCTAAATCACTTAAGCCTGCTGTTATACAACAGTGCACTTCAAATATAAATTATCTTCAAAATGGGGTATCTGCCTATTAATCTGAAAAATTCTGCATGAAAGTACTACGTGGGTGAGGTATAAGAATCTAATGGGCACTAACACATATCAGAAATTTCAGTAATGAAAAAACAGAACAAAGCACAACCAACAGAGACATAAAGGAAGTTTCACTTTGATCCAGCCACAGGTTCTATAAAACATTAAAAAAAATCCCCTGCTCATATAGTTGATAAGTACAATGTTAAACATGCTTCAGACTTGCAAAATAAACCCTTTGAGTCTCTGTTAAAAGCTGACAAAAAAATACATAAACATTGTGCAAATTTTACTCTGCTGAGAGTCTGTATCAGCAAGTAATTCTTCAGCAACTTAAATGTTACACACAGTCTCTGTCTTGGTGTTAAAAGTACATAGAACATGGTTCTGACTTTTTGTTTGTTCGTTTGTTTCAAGTTTCTTCATAAAATAATAGTTTTCTTCAGAGCAGAAAATGGCTACTTAAAGTTTTCTGTTGTAGCAGTTGCAGGAGTATTGGGTATAACTGTAGTGCATTTTGGAATGAACAAAACTACTTTACTTTGTTTCACAGGGGAATTTTTATTCAAAAAGATACAAATTAAATAGAGTACAAAGCATTTCCTGAGAAGATCCATGACTGCAGGGAGTTAATCCCTCTTTAAAAAAAAAAAAAAAGATTTCCAAATTGTATGAATATTCCAAGTTACAAATCTGTTTCTCTAATTTCAATAAAGTGGTGATTAAGATTTCTACAACAACTATAAATTAAACATGCAGGAAAAGAAACTATAATCTTGAGTCATGACAAAAGTGTAACAAGCGGAAAAATATTTGGAAAAATGCTTAGGCTTGCGTGGGTTCTACTTGGAAAAGTGTAGGTGTTGAGTAAGAGTACTTTTTAAACAAATCTCTGAGTTAAAAGTCCTCTAGATGACTTCATCAGGATGGAGAACAACCTGTTCTATGCTCACTCCTTTGCTTTTAGTGGGGCTTATGGTCAAGAAAACATGAAACAGGCAAAAATTCTCAAATCCTCAAAATAAAAAGATCCATATCCTATTAGGTTTTAGTGCTTAATGTAAAGATGAAAAGGCAAGCGGTGTCAGTACATATCATAAATGTTCACAGTATTAAATTATCAGTGATGCTAAATCAATATTTAATAGCTTTCTGTGGTCTTTGTTATTCTTGAAAAAGAATCACTTTTGTATATAATTTAAACCTCTGTAGAACAGAAAAAAAAAAATTGGAAGTTTAGTATTTTAAAAAAGATAATACTGTATTTAAACAACATATTTTCCCTCTTTCTTTCTCCGAAATCTGTTTCTTAGTCCTAATCTGTGAAGCATGTTCATTATTGAAGTTTCAAACAATACTATATTAGGAGCATACTTGAGTTTTATTAAGATTTTGGAACACATAACAAGCTAAAATGATGTCCTGTGTGAATTTAGCTGACCCTGTGTTATCAAGCAGAAACACAAATATTGCAGTTAAACATCAGAGCAATAAAACTATTAGTATCCCATAGAGACCAATTAAAAGTATGTTTGTCTTTTTTTTTTTTT
>VXAY01001854.1:130122-140724 GCA_013399855.1 Oxyruncus cristatus
TTTTTTACAAAAGGATTAAAATTTAATTGAATACAAAGTCTATTAGGGTTGCAGAATCACATCTCATATTTGTATTGAGAGGTATAGAAAGAACATCTTGAAACATATTTATTGAAGTCCTTCCTGGATATCTTCCCCTTCATTGCAGGAGGTTTACTGACATCAAGCCACAGTGTTTAATGCACTTGCTTCAGCCAGCATACTTCTTGATAAAACCATTTATCTCCAGAAAGTCATGCGTGAATGGAGCAATAACTTCAAAAAATGCCTGACTAGTCAAAATCAGACTGAGCTGCTCAGAACCACAAAGTGTCCTGTACAAAAAGCTATTTTAAGCTTATCTTAGCTAGCTACCTGTCATTTACCCAACTTTGCTACCTATCTACAGTTAGAAATTTAAATATAAAGTGGAGGTATTGTAAAAACAAAGAACTTATCAAATGAGAAGTGTTTTCTAAAATTTGTATTTGTGAGTTCATAGTCACGCCAGAAATGGCTCTTCCTAAAAACAGGCAATTACAGAGAACTCAATGGTGGGAGAAGGAGATACTTTCAATTAGAAGGGGTAAGAAAAGAAAAAAAAGCCCAGTGTTAGGCTTTTTATTTTTTCAGTCTCTTGATCAGAATTTTATAAAGTAGATATTCAAGTAGTCCAATGCTATTTAATTTCACGTGTATAATAGAAATTTTAAAGAGGAACTCAGAAATTTAATTTTAATTACCTTTATTTATTGAACTTTCATGCCCAGAGTTATAATGATAGAAGTGTTTTCTACTCCTGTGTTCATTAGCAGTTTTTTTACAGGATGGTAAAGAAACTCAAAATAACAGATTAAACACTGAGGAATAATAGAAGTGGACAATAACCATGAAGAAAGTAATTTGTACAAGACATAGAATTTCTTTGAAAGATGGTCAAAAACTGATGAGTGACATTGCACGAAAATTGAAGTCAACCATCACTTCCAACAGCAATATTGAAATGTGCATGTTTGAATGTACTTTCCCTAGAATAGATATATCCTATTATGCACATTTCTTTAAATAAGAAAAAAATAAGAATATGGACAAATGCAAAACTTCAGAAACTTCCTGAGAGAAACAGAACAGTATGATAAAGCTGTTGGCCATGTCACCTTATGTGCCATAAGATAGTGCTTGAATAATGCGTAAACTGTATATTTAAAAACTTTTTGCAACTGAGGAAATGGACTTAGCATGGAGATTGGTGATTCCTATTCCTAGCCTGCCACCATTTATTTTGTTGCCATAAGAGAGTGTTACCATATCAATTCTTCGATTTGCATACTTATATTAATTTAGTAACCATACTGTTTATCCTCAAAGGAACTTTGTGATGTTTATTTAATTCATATTTTGTAAGTGGAAACTGAATATACCTTTTGTAGAGCAGAACTGGATAAAAAAAAGGCAACAAATCCATGTATTGAATGACCATATAAGAAAATCCGTCACTTATTTGTAATTGTCAAATATAAATTTTCTTTATCTAGAAACTCCGAAATTAAATCCTACCTAAAGATAGCACAAAGTAGTAGGTTAATCTACAGTCATTCAAATTTTTGAAATTGTGCATTTAGGCAAATATGGTATGGTATCACCTGAACATGTGGCTACAACTTCCCTGGGCAACAAAAGAGTTCTAGGAATATACTGCAGTTTAAAAGGTAAAGAAAATGTGGAGACAAAGGAGGTTTTTATTAATCATTAGGAAAAGAGACCCCTGACAGCTGATCTTAATGCAATGGGAAAGGTTAAGTGATTAAAAATTCTGCTGGAAATCTCATCAAAACTTCTGGTAGCAGGCTACTAAATTTAACTGTGTGGTACCAACTACCAGAGCAATCCTTTAGGACCTATCAAGAGTAGCAAAGACTTTTGTAATACTTTATTTCTAACAGTTCGTTGTCCCTGAGGTCACATCAGCTTTTCCCAGCCTCAATGACACAGATGAGTTTTAGACCTCCTGCTTAGAGCAGACAACAATTGCAGGGTTCACTATATGAATATAACATATGCACCTCATCAGCACAGATCAGGTGAGCTGACTAGATGCTATCCCACTCTTTTTCTAGCTCCCTTTTTTGTCACAAGCAAACAGGGAGTAAAGAGAGAAAAAAAATACAGAAACAACAAGAAACCACTATTAAAGGCAAGCATTTTAGCTGTTTATGAAAAACTTCATAGCATCTTGTTAGCACAGTGTAAAATGTTTGTTCTTTTGGTACAGTAACAGTGTTTGAATGGATCTGCAATTTGCTCTTTGACACTTGCTTTAATAAACAAATGAAAAAAAGCATTGTCCAAGTATTTGTTGTTCCTTGGAAAACCAAGTGAAAAACTGAAGTCATACCTTCTTTGACTAAAACAAAAGAGCCAGTGAGTGCAAATATAACCTCATTAAATAAGACAGCAAATCTAAGTGGCATACAAGACTATTAAACAAACTGGATTGATCCATAATAATAAGAAACATATTTCACATCTGTTGAGCAGTTCAGAGCTTTTAACAAGTAATATGCACACAACGCTATAAAATAGTTGCTGTTCTCCATCAGTATATCATTGTCAATGGCTGTGCTGTCTCAAAAGAAGCACTTTTCCCATACACTTTATTGCTTGATAGCTTGCTGATTGCTTTTACAAAGCAATAAATTGATGGCCTGATTCAGCAGTGACATTAGGTTATGTTCATTTTCTGTGATTGATGCTTTGAATTAGAACTCTTACATTCTCATCTGTTTGGAAATATGAAATTCCAAACAGGCAAACCTTGTGTCACAAACAAAATGACACACTGGATGTCGGATGAGTGAGATTTATACATTTAAATATCTAACTAGCTTTCTTCCTTATTAAAGTTTTCATAATTTATTGTTGAAGGGATTTTCTTTCAGTTAAAAGAATCCAGTCAAATAAGGAAGATGAAAAAAAAAATTAAAAGACGAGAGTAGAATTTCCATACTATAAATTACTGCAGTAATAAAAATGCATGTAAAAGTGAACAATAAGGACACATAAATTATTTAGCTCTCAATTAAATAAATTTCATTATTTATATATTTTCCATCAAGTTTTAATGTTAAAAGGCATTTCATTATTTTTCACTGGCTAAAAAATGAATCCATCAACAATAGCAGCCTTTTTATTATTTGTCATTTTGAAATGATACTTGAAGTAGTAAGGCAAAATAAAAAAGGTGAAAGAAGAAAGGGTGACCACTAACTGGTTTTCATTATTTGTTCATGATAAATATATTAAATAAGAAGCAATTTGTTAAAATAATTTTAAATATTAGAATAAAAATCTCCAGAAAGCTAAAAATTCTAGTTAGCTTTCCTATTTCGTGACAAACAAACAAAACCCCAACAAGCAAAATCCAAACAAAGACAAAAGCCCCCAAAAGAAAACAATCTCCTCAATCTACTGACACTTATAGCTTTTGGAAAGCAGTTCTACAACGTTAGATGTTAAATTTCAGAAGAAGCACTGTCATGTGGGAAGCAATTCCAGAAGAAATGTTTTTTTACATATGCATCATCCGAAGTCACTTTGTGACATATGCAGCTCCTTCACACCATTCATAAAATGCAACCCTGACTGCAGTGCAGCCCAACAGCTGAAACGGAAGAGAGATGAAATCTCTACTTTGCCAAATCTGATGATATTTTTATGTGTTCATTAAGTCTGCTGGATAAATATATATAAATTAACAGCTTTAGCCCAGCTGTCTTCCTTGAAACCTGACTGTGACTTGAGAAATGTTGCAACACCTCAGTTTTCACATCTGTAAAGTGAAGGGGATATTATTTACTAACCTTCTTGGTGGAGCTATGCACATTCACTTGCTGCCTTTTATACTGGCCTTTTAAATTATACAGACAACATTTAAGCGATAAATATTTATAGCAAAAGGCAAAGTATGATGGACATCTGCTCATAGACTGATGTTCTTATCACTGAAAGGGTTATAAAATACAGTAGCTTTCACTTTTGGGTACAACATAATTCCTAGACCATTCATTTCAAAGAAAGAGGATGTAACAAGTGCAAATGAGCTGTACTTTCCTACAATAACACATTTATTTTTGTCTTCCTTTTTTTTTTTTTTTTTCTTCTTCCCTTTTATTTTTTAAATCCTAATACAAATGGAAAAAAAACATAATTTTGACTTTGTGAAACTTCAGTTACACCTCAAAACAAGTAATGAGTTTATAAACCTATTCTGGTATAGTTCAACTTCACTTTGTTGTTATATCTTATCTTCTAGGGGTTTTAAAACACATGTAAATGTGTTTTATGATACATATATTTATATTTTCAAGTTACTGACAGTGTGCTTTACCCCACAACAGAAAAGCAGCATCAAAAAGTTTCCCCTAATTACAGGATTTTTCATTGGTGTTTTTTAATTTTCTTCCATTGAAACTTTGAAAATATTTATACAAAGGCATGGAATACCCACTTTCATGACTTTTTACTATACCGCTTCTGTAGAAAAAAAATCGTACACAGTCTCATAACATCTATTAAGTGTAGGTACATTGTTTATCCTGGCATGCAGGATGAAGCCACCCTGCAGGGCAGGAGCTGCAGCCCCCATGCCCTATTTCCTCCTTGTGGGATGCATTGGAAGAGGTGATCCTTGAAAATCAGGCAGCATTCTTGGGACCCTCTGCCCTCTTACTGCGTTTCACCTCACATGTGTATGTGCAAATACTCTGGAGCAATGGATGATGTTCCAGGTGTCTTTTATATCAGCTCAAAGGGACAATTTCATATTAGGCAAGTGCCACTCTTCATTATCAGCATTCAGAAATCCATATTAATGCCCTTCCAAGAGAGTCAGGCCTAGAGCGATTGGCAAACAGATTCCAAGCTTAAATCTAGAAGTGGTTTACACTTTTTAAAATTCCCTTGTTGTTTGATTTTAGAACATTTTACATGGTGTGACTCTTGGGAATGGGTGCAGGGCTGGGAGTTGGACTCAGATCCTTGTGGGTTCCTTCCAAGTCTGCATATTCTGTCATTCTGTGATTTACATTAAGCATGCTTCCAGCAGTTATAACAGCAGGAACCAGCAGAAACTTTACATTTTAGGAATCAGATTCAAGAATCATGCAGTCACACAGGAAGAAACTGCACAAATCAATACATGGCTTGGGCACGTGGACAAGAAGTCAACAGGCTGCAGCAGTTTTGACTAATTGCTGTAGAAAAGATAAAACATGCCTCTAAACTCTGCATGAATCTTAACATATACCAGAACTTGTAGAATAAATTTGTTTTGGGCATTGTGATATCAGTAATGATCAAAGGCTAATGAATAAAGTGGACTGTTTCAAAGGAAAAATTAACCATTCAGAGTAATCAATTAATCAAAATGAGTTCCTGATATTTTACAGTGGCATTTAAGTTTCCTTAAATACGTCAAATGAACCTTCTAGGAGAGAATTAAAAAACTAAAAAGCTGCAAACTTAATAACAATAATAAAACAAAGAAACACACAAAACAGCACCTCACATGACCAAAAAAATGAGGAAAGTGTGTCTACTGGGTTAAGAGGCCCATGAATAAAAATATATTGTGGAAACATGCAGTAATCATGATTACATATGCAAATTAATTTTTTCATTAATTTTTAATGTATATGGTAAGCTAAACAAGCTGACTAAGATGTCTTCATAAAAAAATGGCTATAGTTTAGACAAATGCAATAACAACATCAAAAAACTTTTTGGAAATCCCTGTTAAACCTTTTGGGTGACATATATCCCCACAAAACAGTGCTAAACAGAAAAACTTTGGCAAAACTAGTGAGATTGAGATATTTTCTGTTAAATCTTTCAGGATTTGTTGAAAGAAAACTGGATCATTCATACAAGACAATGTTAGAGAAATCAAGGGAAAAGATTACTTAATACTTGCACATATGTACACATGGACATAAAATGCTGAAGAAGAATAGACGGTGAAAGACAAGGCTTTGCTGCTGGCAATGAAAAGCTTACCTGTACCTTTGAATTGGCTAAATTAACAGCTTTCCTCATTTGACACTATCT
This sequence comes from Oxyruncus cristatus, assembly GCA_013399855.1. NCBI lineage: Eukaryota > Metazoa > Chordata > Aves > Passeriformes > Cotingidae > Oxyruncus > Oxyruncus cristatus. The sequence goes on from VXAY01001854.1 coordinate 136,207, forward strand.
TCTGACTCCTCCAACGTTGTGGATTCCAAATAAAGAATATTGACCTGAAATCCCTGCAAACCAAGTAGTATTGAACGAGAAAGCTCATAAATGAAACCAAGACTGTGTCTTGTTCTCAACAGGACACAAAAGACAAAAGCAGCCTAAGGCTATCACTGAGAATTGGAAAATAAGACCTCCAATTGGTATGCTGCAACAGGAGAAGGAGAATTTTATTATATTTACATTCTTCTTAACAGCATGGGCATTACTAACCAGGAAATTATAATCAACATGTAGTCTGTTAATTCTTGGGTTATAATATTTTACTAAGCCTCAAAGGAGTGTAGCAAAATTATTGCCTCAGAACAACAAAACACAATGTCAGCATATCAAATGCTGTTTGATTTTGAATTAGAAGAATCCAGGTCTATGGTGAAAGTGAGTATGCAACTTTACACATATTTATTTTGTGCATGGAAAAATGTTAATTGTATCTTGACATGAAATACTCATGAATAAAAATAAAGTTTTGAGAAGTTGTCAAAGGACTTATGTAGTTCTATGTTTTAGTAAGTCTTTTAAACTTTATATCCCTTCTCTTTCTTAGATCTAGCTTAAAAGACTGTTAACTCTTCTTGCTCAGAAATCAAGCCTGTTTCAACTAAGATATTAGAGTATTTCACAAGTAGGCATATCTGATGTACAACTGGACAATAAAAATAATTTGAATGAAAAATTAATCATATATTTTAGTGTGCATATATTTTTTTTTGTTGTTAATACTTTACACCATGAGTTCAGGACAAAGAGAGAGATATGGTGCTTCTTTACAGTGACCTCTAGATAATGAGGTTCTAAAAAAACTTTTACATCTTTAACATGGTAAATTACAGAGTGAACACAGAACTGAAAACGAAAAAATTTAGATAAATCATAGGTTAGACCACCTGATGCCTGCCAGCATTTCCTTTTGACTAACCTAAAATACCCACAAACTCCAAACAAACACAAAGCTTATACCAAAACAACCCCTTTGCCTCCCCACTGCCACACATATGTAGATGGCCTAGATAAACTTTTGCAGGTCCCCCCCCAAAAAACCCCCACAATTAGAAGGAGAAAGATGTACTATAGAAAGTACAAAATAGTCTGTTTCATCCAATATTAACAGAAAACTAATGCTGTGATCCTTATGTTGTTCTTCCCAGAGCCAGATCACAACCCAAAAGATTTGTGCCTTCATTTTTTGTACTATTAAATGAAGTTTTGTACTTTTCTCATGAAATCTTCAGGTCATCAGGAAGACTGAAAAAACCACAGCTGGTTTATTTCTTTTCCCACTCTGTCCCCTGTTCACCCTGAGGGGAAAGGAGGCTGACTGAAATAAAATAAAAGATAACCTTTTTCTGCACATGGTATAAAATGAAAATTAATCAGTGAAAATGACCTAATACATGGGAAGTAACATTTTAGCTATGAGTCTCTAAAGCCCAGTTGTGTTTAAGGCAACAATAATTATGTACTTTCTTCCTGTCAGTAAAACTCTGAATTTAAGTAAAAGGCCCTCCCAAAAAAAGAAAAAAAATGTTTCTTCACCTTAGGAAGAAGCACTTGATAAGTAAAATTCATGATAGAATAAACTTGTCTTTATTTAGCAATAAAGTTTACCATGTAAAGCAATAATGCGTTTGTGAGATCCAAAGCTCTACCTCAGACACAGCTCTTGATGATGGATGTGTCCCTTGCTCCAACTCTATATTCTGTTTTTCAGTAAGTGTAATAGCTCTGACTCCACGGATATAAATGTTCTCAACTGATTAGATTAGTTAAATGCCAACTCTCACTTTGGGATCTCAAGGCTGCAGTAGTTGCTATTAAGCTATTGATTGGAAAGCAGGGCTAAAATACCAAGGTTCACAAACCCTGGGAGTCCCTCCTCTCCTGTCCTGTTTTTTAAACCTTGAGAAATTCAAGGTATGAGTCTTTTCCTACATCTAAAACTGTGACTGTTAATACTACACACAAAGAAAATTCAATTGAATAAATTAGCTAGATGAGGGGTCTCACCTAATTAGGTAGAACTGTATACTTAACCCTGCTGCAAGTAGACAACCATGCAGACCATGAAAGAAAAAAGTCAGATTTGACTATAGAGTTAACTTAACAGACATGTTTTTGAAATCTGTGGGTTTGGACTTAATTAGACAGGGAAAAGTAAATTGAAAATATTATCTGGATTATTTGATATATTAAAACAGACATCAGTATTATTGCTTTGTTTTTCACATTCTGACACTATTCTTATACTTTATTCTTCTGCAATGTGTTGCCAAAAAATTGATCTTTCTAGTAACAAATATAAGCTGTGTCCCTCCTATTGTTTTGGAAAAGTGACAGATTTTCTATTCTCTTCAGGTTCTAGTATTGATGACAGCATCTGAACACTTTCCAAAATGAAACATTTTTTTCCTCGTTTTAATTTCTGATCCAATGTGGATACTTAACATTCTTGAAACACAGTGAGAAGAAAAAAAAATATGACTTTTAAGGGTCTCAGTGGCATTTTTCTTTAATTTTAATGAACTTTCAGGCTATATGTTCCTTTTACAGGAAAGGAAGTTGAAACATGCTTCACATTTCGACTTGAAATGAGTGATCCTAATGATTCACTGAAAACAAAACCTTAACAGCTAAAGTACAACTAATTGTCTTACACAGGAAAGGCAAGGATCCTCAGAAGTTTAAAATGTAATGGTTTTTTAAAAACTGTGACCACAGATGACCCTCACAGTTATAATAAAGAAAATCCTATTAAGCCTAAGCTACTTATCATTGGAAAAACATCAAACTGAAATCTGAAAGTGGCTGATGATATTTCTCTGTAACACACATAAGAACAGTTAATGTCAGATATAAACTTTTATACATTATTTTACCATCGTTTCTTAATTCTGACATGGGGAGACCTCTAGGGGTGAGTGTTTGATTCTGTACTTGGTGTCCCTGCTGAGATTGCCAACTGGGGAACCAGCAGCTATGGACAGACTGAGACCTACACTTCTTCCCTAAGCCCCAGAGGGCCCAGACCTGTACACATTTTTCAACAATAGTTTTATCAACAATCCCCCATGCTTGGTCTCTAATCAAAAAGTCATTCCACAAAATTAAATACTACAGATTCTATAAAATAGCATTTAAAATGGTGGTGTAGTTACTGTTTATTTGTGATTGCAGTTTATTTGAAAAGTATGGAATTTTGCCATTTTTATGATTTTAATTTATAGTGGATTTTTTAATGTTTTCACATTTCATATTCAAGGACACACTGCACACTCTGCAACACACTGCACACTCAAAAAATTACTTTTCAGTTATTCAGTCTTTATGTCCTGAATTGGTGGACTAAAGACAGCTCAGACTCTATATGTTTTCCAGTATCTGAGATCATATTATGTCTGTTTATGTCCAAAAAAGAAATTCAGGCAATAAATTATCTTTAGTTGTTTTATTTTATTCATTCTACATTTAATTCTGAAGGGCTAAGGAGGTATCTGAATTGCAAAGCTGCATACTGATATATGGGGCTTTTTTTTAAATTGGTGAAGTATCTCAATAGTTTTTTAAATACATGAAGAACAACACTACCCAGTTGCTTCCCACTGATGCACTCCTCCAAGAAAATAAATTCAGAGCTTGCAGGTCAGCAGGGAGGACACAGCAGAGAATGAGCCCAGTCTCTCTCACATTCTGTCCCTTCCCCAAGTAACCATGTAATTTGATACTGAATCAGGTGTCTAATACAAACACCAAAGTTCTCTTTTCATATTCAGCATTCTCTTTAGAGCTAAGATGGAGTGGGACAATTAGTTGCATAAATTGAAGAAGACCGACTCTGATCACAGGTCAGGGTCCTGTTATTTCTTTGGCTGATATGTATCTACCAGTCTATAGAGAATGAAGTTACCACAATATTTTGTCACACACTATATTAAAACTTCAAAAATGTGTGGGGGAGGCATAATTAAAAATCAGAATATGTATACGTCTTTGTATGGATAACACATAAAATAATCCTATGTTTATGGCACAACATCATTTTAAACCTTCCACTGTTCTGCATTCAGATTAAAGTTGTTTAAGGATTAGCTTTAAATACAGTAAAATCAGGCTGTTGCTAGGAGAATTACCATTCCTCTTTCTGCTGTGCCTATATCATGGTGTTGAAATACAAAATAAAGAAAATAAAAATAGATTCCTACTGCTCCCCGCATACAGTGTGGGTAACGAAGGCCAGAGAAAAGTGAAGCAGAAACTTCTCCCTTCTTTCTACACACAAGAGATAAAGCCTGCTCTGCAAAAGATTTTGATCTTAGTCCTGTCTGTTTTCTCTACCTTTCTCACTTCTTTCTGTGACAGGAATGAACCAGCTCTCATTCTTGGGAAAAATAAAATGAATTCTGTCTATGCTTCTGAGAGGCTTTGGGTCAGGTCCACTGAAGAATACCTGCTTTAAAAACAGACAAACAGCCTCCCCGC
>VXAY01001854.1:149744-166932 GCA_013399855.1 Oxyruncus cristatus
TTATTTTATTTTATTATATTATATATTGAAGATTTGCAGCCTTATGCCTATATGTTTATATGTGCAAATAATTATGATGTTGCTGTCTGGATGCTTTAGCTGGATATCATTAGATAACACCTTTCATAAACTTCCAACTGGAGCAGAAGTCCAGGCAGTAAAGGTAAGGATGGGGAAAGGGTGGGAAGAACCATATCTCTGTAAGGACAGATTCAGTTGAAAGAAAAGGTATTACTCCACACAAATTCCTTATTGGTTGTCTTCAATATTAGAAAGGATGGAAAACAGTAAGAGAAAACTTAAACCTCAGACAAGATAGATATATATTTACCACAGAACTGCATGGTATGATCAATATTTAAAAGGTTAATAATTAAAAGATGAAATATGTTACTTTTACAGACTCACAGGTAATAAAAAAAAAAAAAAAAGAGATAAACACTTAGCAGTTTCTGCTTATGTTACACTTTGGTTGTTGCAGAAAAAAAAATAAATAGAAGAGTGGCTCAAGAGTGAAACACCCCAAAGTCTGCACATTTTGCTTCAACTACTAGGAAACAAAAGAAAGAAATTTTTCTGTTTCCAGCTGATATTTACAACTGTGATCTGTCCTTCTACCATACATATAGGCACACACAATTAGGTAGGAAAGAATTTCATACAGTATTGATTCTAAAAAATGTATTCCTGTAACCAGTGGTAAAAAGTAGTATTGGAAAATCCTCATTGTCTCCCTCTTTTGTAGAATACTGCATCAACAGATATTTAGTGAAGGGAGTTCAACCAGCAATAACAATTTTCCTGAGAAAGTGTCTGGGGATGGCAGGTAGCCATGAATATGCCTCTTTGCAAGTGAAATGTGGCATTCATGCACAGTGATAGTCAGTGCTAACTTTTCACTCACTTATCCATCAGAAAAATGAATACTGTAACTGCTCAGTCAGCAGACAACATCTGAAGTACTCAGATATGCCTGTCAATCACATACCACCAAATAAGAAAAGTGGTAAAAAGACAAACACTTTCCAACATGCACTTGAGCATACAAATTACTCAGTGGATGCTTAACTATGATGCTTACAGAAACTGTTTCACAACGGTTCATTGTATGAAAATGGAAACTAAATTAATTAGAACAAATTCTCACTGTTGTAGAACAATGCAATTTAAGAGCTCCAACACCTTGCCAAAGAAAATTCACCTTTCCAAATTCAGTCTGTGCTAAAAGACATCTTATAAAAGAAAGTCTATAGACTTGTGAAGACAGTAGGTCAGACAGGTCGATACAACAGGCCAAATTTTATCTCCAGTGTCATCCTATCTGAGTTACACCTGAGATTAATTTACTGTGTTGTCTATGTAAGACAGCTCTAGAATGAATATCAACCTTTTAAACCCAGAGTGTCACTTTCACGCCATACTCACATCCTAGCTCTGTGTCTTGCTTAAATAAAGAGTGATGGGTTAAGTTTACTAGTGATTATTTTAAGGAACAGACGTGTGACAAAGACTTTGTTGCACAGGAATAATTTACTTTCTTAATATCAAAATCCTGATACCAGTAGAAGCTTTGCTTGCAGATATCTGGACCTGTGTATATAAGCACTGCAGTATCTCCCAGAACAACAAAGAACTTGCAGATCAGTATTGTGGTGGTACCTTCCTTCTGCTTACAGCAACACGGTGTTAAATAAAGTTAAAGCAAAGACTGCTTAAACACATGGTCAAAGACCAAAAGAAGTAATGGTGTCTTTCCTCTTGTATCAGATGGATTCAGAATATTATATATATATATTATTCTTCCATAATATATTAGTATCACCCACAATTTTGATATTAAGTAACATAGTTCCATCCTTTATTCAGTAGTTTCTTTCATGACTTATTGACATCTACTTAAGTCCAACTAAGCTCAAATATATATATAAACCCCATAATTTTATGTTTTATCTGGTACAAATATATTACTATATGGATGCCATGGTGGTCATGACCACTAAGAACTATCAAAAGGTTAAAATCTGCAATGATATACACCAAATCAAGGTAAAACTGTCTCTCTACTATCTGTTCCAATAGAAACCTATACAGCCTGGATCTGCAGAGAAACGTTTTGGGTTTTTTTAATTAAAAATTTCAGGAAAATAAATGTGTTTCCTCACACTAAAATCTAGAGGATGTTTCAAGAGAACTTTAAGACTGTTTTGTGACTATTTCTAAGGAAAATAAGTTTTTTTTATTTCTAAACTATATATTAGTTTTTCCTTGGTCTAGTCAAAATAAAATAAGTGTTGAAAATACCATGTTGCTCTCAGAAGTCTCTCAAAGTGTTGCTGACATGCTCTGTACAAATTAAATTCTATAATCTAGAAAATGTACTAAAGTATGTCTAGACTTCAGTAGAGACTTAACAAGTGGTTTTGGTGAGAAGCAAGAAAGTTTTAGCATATGTTTATGCAAGTAGAGCAAGTAAAGATTGTGTGCTTATGCTCTGAGGACATTACAAGTGAAGACACTCTTAAGCAAATTTGTTGTTTCCTGATCCAGGAAAATTACTGTAATGTTATCACTCCTCATTTAATCCTCTCCCTAGCGTTCAATGGTCATAATCATCGTGTCAAGTCTAATGTGTTGATTACAAGCATTACCATATAAGAAGTTAGAGGGGGTTTAATGTCTACTCCAAAATTAAGACAAAATATGTGGCTGCATTAGCAAGGATCTAGTTATAAGCCAAAACATAGCAAATTTGTTGTCTTAAATCAAAATACTGTCTAAGAGCAAAGTTACAGGCAGAGATGATGAAAATTTGTTCTGAGGAAACCATTACAAATGTGTTCTTTAGTAGACACTAATGCTGAAGGTGTTCAGAAGGGGCCTATTTCACATAGTGGCTGAGTTTCAACCAGCATTGTTCCATGTAGGTTTTTTTCCACAAAATTCCATGTTTCAGCTGCATCTGGGGAATGTTTCTTAAAAGTGCATAATTAAACATCTACTTATGCAACAAAAAACTACAGTTACATTCAATTTAAAAAAAAAATTAAATACAATTTAAAATCTCTATAAACAATATTAACTTTAAGGGTTTTAACGTCATTAAGTGGTCCATCTTGCTGCTGCTACTATAAAAGGACTCCACTGATGTGCTCCGCAGCATTGCCTATGAACTATGTGGTTTTGAAATCATGATTATTGTGCTTCTGAACAGTTGTATTTACAAAACCTTGGAGCTTTTCCATGCTTTACATTGAAATCTATGTTGGATCCACATATGTGATGTTCTGTCCAAATACACAGGAGATGCAACCTTCTTCATCCCTCTTCAAGAGTCCCTGTGTGATGGATACCTATAAATCTGTAGGTTTTGTTATATTAGCCACAGGCTGAAATGACTCTCATCAGACAACGGGTACCAAGAACCACAGTGTCTCAGAACAGCCACTGTGTCTCAGAACAGCATTTTGTGCTATTAATGGCCTCCATTTCTCTGAGAAATCGTTTTGTTCAGCAATTTAAAGTGTTAATTGTTTGCTTATAGTCCTCTTTACAAATAAGATCAGATTAGTTACTACTACATCTTTCACATACCTTCTACTTCTTTTTGTAAACTTAGCATAACTAAAAAGAATGTTTTATAGTATAATGTCAGAAAGCTCTATCTGCACGATCTCAGGAACAATGCAATGTCTTAATACCCCATTAACACTTTTGCTTTATGAGCTGTCAGTCAGCCAGCCTTTAATCCACTGATTATGTGCCAGGTTGACTTGGAATCAACCAGTTTCCTTAAACAAAATACATTGTAGCAGAAGGTCAATTGCTCATATAAGTCTAAGACTAATACATCAATATTTTGTCAAGTAGGACAATCACCTAAAAAAACCAATATCAAGGTAGTTTGACAGACTGTATTTTTCATAAACTGTTGATGACTGGTATTCATAACAATCACCTCTTTAGCATCTAATTTAGCATCCAATATTATTTTCTTTTGTGTTGCTTGTTTTTTTCTTTTGTGTTTCTTTTGTGTCATAAGTACCTAGATTATGAGATTATCTTTAGAAAATACTGTTTACCACCTTACTGCATAATATTTGAGCCTGCATAATAGAGAACAGCTACCTGAAGTATTGACTAATAAACTCTCTTTGGAAGTAATTTTAAAGTGTTTCCTCATCATTTCATTGCATAGCCTTTTTTTTACCCAAACAAAAAGTAATGACTTTTCAGAATTTTCTGCCTCTTGACATGATTACTACAGTTTTCATAATTTTTACATAATGGTCATTGCTGGTTTTTTTAACGCTTCTTTCATCCACTTAATAAAAACTCATATACATGACAAAAATATTAATAGAAAAGGGAAAGTTTACTTTAGATATTCACATGAAAGCTGAGCTGTATTCATGATTGAAAGTTACTAGATTTCTAACAATAGTAATCTCATGCATCTACTACCTCCCTACCAATAAACCCACAAGTAATTCCAGTAGAATGAGATACGAGTCACTTCACCTCTGACCCCAAAAAACAATTAAGACATTAAAAAAAAATGTTTCCCTAGATTTGAATCAAAATACGTTATGTTCTTTACACAAATGGGAAAAAAACTTTACTGAGATCAGTCCCTGAAACATTAGAGGTACAACTTTTCTTTATGCAATCATTAAAGGCCAATCTTAACCAGATATTTCATATTATGGGAAATTTTTTGAAGGAGCAGACATCCAAACATATCAGTTAACTTCTGCGAAGAAAGAGAGGGAAAGCTGCACACTTAGTGATATTTCAGTGTTATTTCAGGCTTTCAGAGCTCAGTGATAGATCACTGAAAAATAGATGCCAAAGTTATTTTTATTCTTCACCCAATTTCTCCAGCCCTGAAATGTGCTTAGATTGCAAATCTTTTGGGATATGAATCATATTTTCAGTCTTGTGCATGCTCAGTGCCATTGTGCAAGAAGAGGCAATATTCTGAACATCCAAGTACATTAATTTATCAATAATCACTAGTTTACTATGATTATTCAAACACTGCTTTTTTTTTTTTTTTTTTAAGGTAGCAGATATCAATAAATACCCTTGAAATTATGCTTCAAGTTCAATTCATACTTTTTAAAATACAAAAGAATTTTATGGCCTCGGTAATAACTATTATTATGCTATTAATACTGTGTTAATTTCTAAAAACATTAAGATCAGACATAGTAACACCCACTTGTAGGAATATTGGTAAAGAATTTCATGCGGTAGTACGGACCACTGCACTTGTGTCTTGTGTCAGTCTGGTCTACCACAGCAAGACAAGTTTTATAGACTTAATCATCTGAATTACCTTTCTTCTATTTTGTGTAGAAAACTTGTTCCTATGGTTCAATTATCAACCTTTGAAGGAGCAATTACATACAGCATCCTTTGGGGTACTTCTAAAGACTAGTCACTTATTGGCATGAAAACAACAGCTTAATTCCTTTGAATCCTTTAATTTACCGTCTAAATCTATAGTCCAAATAGGTGCTGTTGCTGAGCAACAACATACCTTAAGCAGCAGAAAGATATTGTAAGATATAATTTCCTGCAAAGTTCTTTTATTGAAATAACCTAAGATATTTATTACAGGTCTTTTTTTTTAATAGTATTGGGGTTTGAGGTTTTTTTGTTTGGTTGTTGGGTTTTTTTCAGACACTGGGTATGATGCCTGCTATAAAACTAATCCTAGATTTGCATCCACAATAGTGTAATAAAGTCTGGACCTGTTAGCCCATACTGATTTTTTAGGGATAATAATTTCAGCATTAACAATTTTAAGTGCACAGTAGAAATTACACAGTAACAAACAATGTCTCCAAAGTATTCACAGAGCAGGTGTAATGAGATCTATTTACAGGAAAAGTGTCAGTGATTCCTTTTTTTCCATTCTCAGGAAAACAGCAGTGCTTTAGTAGAAAAGTGGACTTCCTTAGAATAAAATTACCTGTAAAAATTAAACTGGGTAGAACAATTAAAAGAGAAATATATGGGATAATAATATGGTCCTCTAGATCACTGTTCTTTCTATGTATTGATGTGGTTGAGGTTAATGATAAGAAGCCAAGTGACAAGATTAATAAAAGCAACCATAATGGCAAGCTTAAAGGATAGACTTTCACCCTCAGCAAAGTGTATTTCAAAATGTTATTGCTCAAGATAGTATCATGTCAACTTAAACAAAAAAACAACCAAAGAAAAAAACTCAAAAAAAAAAAAAAAAAAAACAAAAAAACAAGAAAAAAACACCAACCAAAAAAGATCTCTGCAACTTTATGCACAACCTGAAGTAAAGCCATGGGAGGTCCTTGGCTTGGTCCAGTAATTCATAAGAGAACAGACTAGCAAGAATTGCCCTCTTCCACATTTCAGTGCAGCAAATAGGTGAATATATGCATTACAGACGAGTGTAAATGTTTCAAAGTATATACTAAACTAACCAATGAAAAAAATCCCTACCACTACTACATCCAAAACAAAACCAACCAACCAACTAACCCACCAAAAACTATAAAAAACCCAAAACCAGATCAAAAAGTCAAGAGATTTTCCATAATATTCAATACCTAATTTTGAACTATAAAAATCTTCTCCTTCTGGTCTGTGCCAATAACTGAGAAACACCAGTAAATTTTGCCAGCATGGCAAGCTTCAGGATCCAATCTCTCTCTGTTTATCAGATGATATAAATGCAGCAAGAGTAACAAAGAATAATAAAAAGGGGCAGACCTAGTTTAATATATTAGATTCCTGACTTTTCTCTCAAAATTAAGGAATCTTTTTCATACATCAACGGTGAATTGATAAATGTAAGCAAAGAATGATGTAAATGCAAATGTATCAGTAACTATCCTTAAAAGACTGATTCCATAAGTACTGAAGTTATTATTAAAAGCATACCATTTAGACTTATACAGAAAACACTGCTATTTCAAAGCCATTAAGCATGCTTTTATTATGTAAAATAATTGATGTTGATATTTGTCAACAACATATAATGCCAGATTACAAGATCCATATTGCCTTTTATTATATTAAAATACAGTGCATTTTTGCAGTCTTGCATATTGCCCCAAAAAACATGCCAACCATTCAATAAATTACAGATTGCAATCTTTAGAAAGTGACCACAGCTTTACTAAGGACGAGATTTAACAAAACAGTGGAATTTACGTATTAAACTCATTGTCTTTATACCGTCTAATCTAAATCTCTTGTAGGACCACTTGATGATTCCACAATTTAAAGCTTGCTAGTCACACCATTTCCCTCCTGGTTTCAATCATAATTCTTGTAGTGAGGTACAAGCTACCTTAGACAGTTTACAACGGAGCACAAAGCTGAGGACTCTGACTGTCAGGAAATAATCCCTACTTTAAGCAGCATAGCACTTTTCATGCTGTGTTGGATAGACAGAAATTTTATGAAACAGAAATAGTGCTCATCTATTCTCTCACCCACACATCTCTCCTCAACTAAAATGGCAGGATAATAGTATCTTGTGTTTTCATATGTTTTTGCAGCTACAAGCTTAGATGCTCAGAATATATTATGTACAAACATTTGTGCTTTGTTCACACACCAGCAAAAAAACCCCACTCCCAAGTGGAGTGATTTACCCCATTTGGCATAAAAAGAAAAGGTGTGGTGGGCAGACACAGAGAAACACACACTAGAAAAAAGTTTTTCTCATAGCACAGCATGCTTCTGAAATCATCTGGGGTTGTACGGATTTACATTACCTTAGACAGTCTAGTGTATTGTCACATGTGGTCCCTGCTGTAGGGGACAATTCTCCTCCCAAATCATATCAGAAATGTGAAAGAATCCCATGAACATCCGCTCAGTATTTCTGCCCCTAGGTAGCTTCAATTAAGTTAATTACTTTAGATCTAGCCTATAATCAGATGCTAGGATTTGTCTTTTGAAAGGGAATTTATCAGGAGGAAGTGCACACCCCTTAGAGCAGACTGAGATTGCAGGGTATGTCAGATAAGAGGGTAAACATGAGTCATTTTTTTTCTTCTCTCCTTATCCCTTCATTTTGACACTGTATTAAATCCTGCTGGCAATCCCTTTGCAACATTTTCCAAAGCCTCTCATTCTGCTCTCTTCCCAAAGAAAAAGAAGACCTTTTGACCTTAACCTTGATTTCCAAAAACCTGCCTTCAAACATAAAACCAAACAATTTTACCTGGTGTGTCACTTTGTCCATGTGGCCAGCCTGAAGACATCATCAAATCTCTTTTCTATAGTTTAGGAACAGCAGACTGAGGAGGTATTTCTTACAAAGTTGGGTTTCTATATTTTCTACGTTGGAGAAAATCCAGGTCCAGCTTCCACTCACAGGGAAACAATGATATGAATGAGTTTCTCACAGAAAAAAGTTCCAATCATCTATAGATGTGCATATATGCATATATATATATATACATGAAAATGTGTATATATATAAGCAACAAGTGATGTGACCTCAGGTAAAGCAAAATTGGATTCTGAGTTTTTTTCTGTCACAGTAGTAACCTTCCCCTTCTTCCTGCCTGGTCCCTCTGCATTGCAATTAGTCCCAACCATACTATAGTGCCAGCAAATGCCCCAGTCTGCCACTACCATGAAAAAATAAACTCTCTTTCTCTTTCTCCCTTCCCCCCTGCTACAGCAATTGCCTACCTTAGTTTTTTTACATCTGCCAGGTTGTGACTTCTCAATGGGATCCATGGCAAAGAATCCCACAAAAGATCACAAAATCTTTGACTCTGTGTTTTGCTTGTTTTAAACTCAATGCTTCAAACTCTTGGCTGCCAACAGTTCACTTGCTCTGAGAAAGAGTCTGTTACTTTTTCCAAGTACTTTTTTTGGTGCGAGAGTCATGCTTTTAAAGACCTTCACTACCTTTTTACAGAATAAAGAGTGCTGAGCTTTGTAACCTCTGCTTTTAAGAAAGCCATTTGCTGTTTTGTGAAATGAATCACTCTTTTCCCTACTCTCCTCTGTCTGGTACACCCTTTTGAGAACGGTGACAGAAATTGTAAAATTTCAAGATGTGAAACACGATAGATATAGTGGTATAATAATTATATTTCGTCACAATTTCTTGTCCTGAAAATCTAGCATTAGTTTTGTCTTTTTGACTTGTCAAACTGACTGAATGGTTTTCGAGGATTTTCCTCATCACTTCGAGATCTCTTTCAGGTCTGTATTTACTTGTGAAGAGTTGATATTTCTTTCCTCTCGCCCTCCCATGTGCATTGCTTTGCATTCCCTTTGTTAGATAGACTGGCAAACGATTCAGGAGTCTGCGCCTCGCCTGCAAGGTTTTGCAGTCAGTTTTAGTATTCTACTGATATTAGTCAATATCACAGAATTTAGCAACTTTGCCCACTTGCCTAATTTCATCTGTTCAGTAGAGCAAAGTCCTGTACATACCTTAATATGCATGTGCTAAATATATTGGTCAAATTTTTGGTAAAGATTATGTGATTCATTCAGCTTACACTTGAAGTTGAAACTAGATAAATTCAGATTAGAAATGAGTTGGAATTTAATGCAAAAAATCAGTTAACCAAAACTGGGAGAAATTTATCATCAATAACTTACTAAAGGTACTGTTGGACTCTTTCTGTCCCTAATAATTTTTTAAACTAAAAGTGGAAGCTGATCAATTTGCTGGAGATCTTTTTTTTTCTAAGTTTATCATTTCATCCAATGATTAAATTCTAGAACCTGAATTATTCCAGAAGTCAGCCCATATGGTTTTTGCCTAAACCCTAAGATTGTATGTGTTCACCTGGAGTTAACCATCTTTTACCCCAGTACCGAGAGGGAATGGGCTATACCATGACATCTTGTCTGCAAAGACAGCTTTTTTAACTTTTAACAAGGCAGTGTTGACTCCTGGGCCTGCAGATCTGCAGATAGCCATCAAAAATATTACACGGAAAAATACTAAATAATGACCTACTGCAGTATGTGATAACAAAAATGCAACTAATAATGGAATTGCATTTTGGATTCTTACAAAAATAACTTAGAAACCTTCAAAACATTATGGTGATTCTTTTCCTGAAGAGGTCTATGTTGCTTCATCTAGTCATATCAAGCAGGTTGATGCTTATTTGCTCTGTGACTAGGCTGAGTTTCTAAAGGGGGAAAAGACCCTTCAGGGGGCTGAGACAGCGGTGCAGTTGCCAGCCCCTCTCTCTGACCCAGGGCTGAGTCTGTCTCTGCCGATGTGACAGAAACTCAGAGGCTTGGTGGAAGCTTCTTGTGCCTCTTGCTGGACGTAGGGCAAGTCCCAGGCAGGATAAATGACCAAACCTTTGCTACTTTTGAACTGGGCTTTCAGTTTCTATAACTGCACATGTTCTTCACCCTTCCTTACATTTGACCAACTGTGTGAGCCATTATTTTCAAATCCTTTCCCTTAACAGGCAATGTTAAATTTTAGTAACAAACTTGATTAATACTGATTTATCCTGTTCCACAAGCTAATATAAACTTACATTTTCTTTTCTTTTTTACTTCTAAAAAAGTTGCAAACATAAAATGCCAGATAACTGAAATGGGATTAGAGAGAGAAATCTCATTTCAAGTGAGACACAAGATACTCTATAGCTCAAAGAATTTATAAAATAACCCAAACGGGAAAATAATCTGATATTTTTGTATTTTCAAGGGGAAAAAAGGAATTTAGGTATATGATTAAAAGATTTTTGTCTTCCTCCTAACTGGCTTCAAATTTTTCTTGTGTTTCTGGCCCTGAATGTGTATATTCCAACAAAATAATTTAACTCTACTGCATACTGGTGTTGTAATCTATTTGATACTCAGGTCTGGACCTTTTAAAAAGCCCAAAATAAAAACGTTAAAAAAAATCAGCTGATAAACTGGCAAGAAATATGTGAAAGACACCAACATACACGCACATCCCTGCCGAAAAAAGAAAAAAATCCTCTATAAAAACAGTGTTTTCCTGAGGGCACTATCTCCTCTTTTAATCTGGCATCCTGTCCTTCCTTTTCACTCTTTCAGTATCAGAGTCTGTATTTATTATCTGTTGCTATCTAACTTGGATTGCAAGCTGCTTAGGGCAAAGACCTTGTCTTCTTACATTTCTGTAATGTACCATGAACACCTCTAGCACTAAATAAATAATAGGCTCTGCAAACTACATTTAGTATCCATTTCAATTTGTGGTGAAGACTCACCATGTTTTCAGAGTGTAAGGTTCATTTCTTTCTCTTAATGGCTGATGCTGGACAAGATATAAACATGAATCCACATTTTTCTGGCTTCTGCTGGAGCAAACTTGCTCATTAGAGTTCCTGCCGACAGTGACCCTAGCCCAGACTAGTCAAATCCAAGTCTTGGCAGTTAACATTATCTTGCAGTCAAAATTCAATGCACAGATTTTCAGTTAGCCTTCTTGATTCTTCACAGTCATCTGTTACTAACACAGCTTCATCTTTGAATAACCAAAACATCTTCATGAAATCTCAGATAGTCTGTAAAGAATCTAGAAAGGACTGTTCAAATGAGAAAATAAAACACATCAGATTTCACTGTTCTGTTTTCTAACAGGTCTTTTGTTATTGAGAGAAGAAAAAAAATAAAAACATCATCTCTCCTGACAACTTAGGAAATGCTTCTTTTGTTAAGCTGCAACTTTCCAACTTCCAGAAAAATTTTTAAAATAAGTTAAATATCTAGAAAACAGCATTGACCTATTTACTTTTCTTGGAAAATTGCCATTGTATGAGACATTTGCCTTGTTCAGCTCATCAGAATCTCTAATAATTTCTCCCAAACCTGAATACAAAGCATACCAAGGTACCATGATATCTTCAAGCAAAACAGATGACTACTATAACCTCTCACCAAAGTACTCTAAACACTTTGACATTTGGGGGTTTCAGAGGTTCGTAACAGGGAGGGAAGGAAAAAGACTAATTTCTCTGGCTAAAATGAGCCATGTCACATTGGAGTCAATGTAACGTGCCAGTCCTTTCTAGCTCCTTGCCAAAGAGGCTACACTGTCTCAGTTGTTCTGATGATGCATCATAGGATGCATTGCTCACTTACTGCCATAGCCCACAGATGAGGGTGAGAGGATGTGAGGGAATAAAGATTTAGTCAAAGCCTCTGTTTCAATCTGCACCCAATTCTGAGTGAAACATTACAATCTCTTCTCAACCAATATTCACACATCAGGATTTCTGAACTGTGAAAATATTTAATCCAACATCTATCATCTTTGACCCCTCTTTCAAACCAGAAGATGTAGACTTTCAGAAGGCATAAGAAAGAAACTAGCCTATGGTCTTTTGCTAACTCTTGTTCCTATTTCCTAGATACTCTATTTTAACCAAGCTCAGGGGTATTTTAACCAAGAACAGCACAGCAACCTGGTGGAAGCAGTTACTAAGCAGAGCACAAAAGCTTCACGCATGTGTTGGCAAATCCTTGCCTGTTAAGAATTCAGCCTTGTTCCTTCACACAGGTGAGGTGTCCTTGCAATTTTCCTCCAAGAATTCAGCCTTGTTCCTTCACACAGGTGAGCTGTCCTTGCAATTTTCCTCCACAGTTTCCACAAGTATCATCACTTCACAGTATCAGGTCCTTTTGCCCATAGCTGAAATGAGACTACTTATCAGTATTTAAGAAATGTCACAAAGAGCCCTAGCAGCAACTAGGTAACATGGTGTTAATAGATTCTATAATAGAATATTTTTTTTTTTGCTATATGCTTATGGATTTTGAAAGGTAGGATTATATTAATAGCCTCTACTGTACAATAGGTAAAGAGAAAAGCATGTGCATGCTACAAAGAGTGGCAGGTTTAATGAACACACTAGCGTCTGTCACTACTGAGGGATGGGAAAGTAGGAGACTGCATTAAACCCACAGATATCCTGAGGAAAGAGAGCTCAGTAACTTACCAAGCTGCAGCAATTTATTATTTTAGAAACTACTTCATAAAAATGACAAGATTAAATTATTCAGTCAACATTGTCAAGTTAGCTTTCGTCATGAATATGCAGGTCATATAAAAGCTCTCAATGACCTGTTTATCACATTGCTTGCCATTTGACGCATGCCGGCTGCTGTCATCATCACTTTTTTTTTTTTACTTTTGCTTTAAGAACATTAATTAATACATTACTGTGATGAATTAACAGCAGTCGGCATGTAAAAGTTGGTTAAAAAAATTATATGCATTTGGTAACAACACACTATTCTTTCACTTAATCATTATGGGGTAACATAAAGCAACAAACATATGGGACTCAGTGAATAGTCAATTGAGTTCAACATCCTTTTTTTTCTGAAAATATGAAAAATAGAAAATATTGTTTCCAGATGATCAAAACCCATAACATAACTCTCAGTGCTAAGACTACATGTAGATGACAGAGATGGAGAAGTATCTTGGCAGGTTCCCACCACTACTGTGGATAATCTTTATAAAAGCTAATACAACCTATTAATTTGCCAAGCATTGGTCATATGGCTTCAACAGAGCTATGGTGAATCCACAGAAGTCCAGTAGCTTGTAAAGAAAGGAAAGACATAGAACCTCTGCACGGAAAATCTTCTCAACTCCTGACACTATTGCAAACCATGACTGAGTTTTCGAATGAGGCTGAGGCTGTTCAGGCCTCAGATTTCTCTTCCTCAGTAATTCCTGATTGGGGTGGGGGGGAAAGTTTGTATCTCTGTCTACTCAATAATTTATTTTTAGGCCTGTCCAGAATACATTAAGGAGTCTGAAAAAAAGTCCAAAATTTTCTGCAACTTCAAATTCAGATATACTGACTAAAATAATTAAAAGCTTGCCGTTTTCCATGCAGAAAACAATAAAGACTTTGCTCCTTTCAACCCTCTCTCTCCATCCTCTAAAAAAACAGAGAAAGAGAACACTTTCAATAATCAGAAGACTCCAAAAGAAGCTGTAGTGGGTTGACCCTGGCTGGATGTCAGCTACCCACTAAAGCCACTCTCTCACTCCCCCCTGCAACTGGACAGAGGAGAGATAAAAAAACAATGAAGGATTCATGAGTTGAGATAAGAACTGGGAGAGGTCACTTACTGATTACCTTCACAGGCAAAACAGACTCAAACTGGGGATATTAAACTTATTACTAACAGGATCAGAGAAAAAAAAAAAGAGAAGTAAATCTTAAAAACACCTCCCCTCCATCCCTCCTTCCTTCCATGTTCTTCCTCGTCCCCCCATAGCGCTGCAGGGGGACAGGGAATGGGGGTTATGGTCAGTTGTTGTTTCTGCTGCTGCTCAGGGAGAGGAGTCCTTCCCCTACTCCTGAGGGGTCCCTCCCACAGGAGACAGTCCAGCGTGAGGTCCAGTCCGTGGACCTCTCCAGTGTGAGTCCATCCCTCGGGCAGCAGTTCTTCCCAAACCGCTGCCCTGTGGGTCACTCCTCCATGGGGTGCAGTCCTTCACAAATGAGCTGTACCGATGTGGGTACCCCACAGGGGCCACAAATCCTACCTGGGAAAAACCTGCTTCAGCCTGGGCTTCCCTCTCCACAGGCTGCAGGTCTCCAGCAGGACCCTGCTCCATTTTGGGCCTCCCACAGGGGGTCGCAATCTCCTTCATGCATCCACCTCCTCCAGCATGGGCTCCTCCATGGACTGACTGTAGGTGGGTCTCTGCACTCCAATGGTCCTCCATGGGCTGCAGGGACACAGCTGCTCCACCATGGTCTGCACCATGGGCTGCAGGGGCACAGCTCCAGAGCCTGTAACACCTCCTGCCCCTCCTTCTGCACTGACCCTTGTTCACATGTTCTCACTCCGCTCTTCCCTGGCTGGAATTCTTTCTGTGCAACAACCTTCTATTCTTAAATATTTTATCACAGAGACCATACTGTCACTCCTGGCAGGATCGGCCTTGGCCAGCGGCAGGAAGCCCATCCTGGAGCCATCTGGCATTGGACCCACAGAGCTGGGGAAGCTTCTAGTGGCTTTTAACAGAAGCCACCACTGTAGCCGGCCCCGCCCACAACCAAAACTACAGAAGTGCACATAAAACAAGGAAATTAAAAGTGAGTTTGTCAGTTTGTCTGTGAACCCCATGACAGCAAGAGCCCCTGTCTTTGCAGGACACCTTGAGAAGTCCCTGGACCCTTCCTGGAGCTTTCAGCCATTTTATGGTACTCTAAATAGACATTGGCACGTATCTATGGGGAAATAAAAACAAGAATGGCTAGGTAGACAAAATGGGTAGTTTACAGATCCAATTGCACAATATTACAAGAAAGCAACCTCTGAAAAATAAACTGAACAGACCTTCTCCTGTGTCTTGTACCAATCAGTAGAATCATGTTATATTCCTGTTTTATGCAACTGACTAACTTGATTCTGCCTCAGTGTCTGTCACAGCTTTCCTATCCCAGCCGTATGGTTTCCACAGATCATATAGATAACATCTGCTATGTGTTCACATGTATGAGAACATGATGCTATCATTACATGTCATATTGGGTCTAAATGAGGCAAGGATCCCTTCTATTTCAGCCTTCTTCCATAACCATTTACATCTTTATCAGTGCAAAAGTTTTTGTGAGCAGCCTGCCATTAAGCATAAACTGCCTGTACTCAAATAAATCTGAACATGGAAAGTGACATATAAGATATACCTTTACAATGATACATGACTTGCTGAAATATTTAAGGGGTTGAAACAGTGCAACAGTGTTTTTAAGAAGAAAATTAATAATCTGCTCTCCAATAAAGTTTTGTTCTAATATTGCAATTTCTAGATGTGCAAGAAAAATATGAAACAATGAAATGCTCAAGGCAGAAATGTAATTTCTTTCCTAAAATAAAAGTCCTTGGAATGCAGGGTTTTTAAATAATCACATTTTTATACATGAAAGATCAAGACATAACTACTAACTTTTCTGATACTTATTCCTTATTTAATAATCTGCATGAAAAAAATTATTTAGACCCACAAATACATAGACATACATATATATTCAAGGTGATTTAAAGAAAATATAACAAAATTTTAGCTGATATATATTTAGTTCCAAAGAATTTTCCCTATTCCTTTCTTTTCCTTCCATAATCAAAAATACCTTCCTGTTTAGCCAGGAAGATGCGGGTGTGCAAACATCTATACATTGATAAAAGCATTGATTTTTTTCCCCTTAAATAAATGTAGATACAATGACATAGTGCAAGATTAACCCTGGAATGAGAGTTGTGGATTTCTTAGTCTTTACCTTAGAATCAAAATCTGCATCTTAACATCTCTGGATTTTTAATATCCCTATACTCTTGTAAAATGGAACTTCGTCTCTTTTTACTGATTTTATCTTGTTGTATCATATTTTTACTGCACTAACCACAGGCTTCAGAGCTTTTCCTTGTTGTTTACAAGGACCAGAATGGAATTTTTACACCCTACAGAACTAAAATTATGCTTCCCTCAAACATAATTTGACATTTCAGGTGTAGGTTTCCTTTCTCTGCAGGAATAGAAATTTGCCTCAGTTATGGCTAGGATATTGCACAGGAAACTCACAGTGGTATTGCTCTTTCTCCTTGGTACTGTTCTTTCTCACTAGTTCTTAATAAGTTAATCTTGATCACTCACAGAATCACAGAATCAGCCGGGTTGGAAAGGACCTCTGAGATCATCCAGTCCAACTCTTGATCCAACAGCACCGCGGTTACTGGACTATGGCACTAAGTGCTACATCCAGTCTCATTCAGTATTCAAGTGATCAAGATAGCTTTTTGTGGAAAGAAAAATAATGATTAAAAATCCCCCTTCATTTTATCAGATTTTTTTCCCCTCAATCTATAGCGAAGAACATGGTTTCTTCCTAGCATCATACCAAGAAAACATCTTGAAATGACCTTCACCTCTTCTTTTGTTATGGTTTCCTATAGTTGTTGATTTTTCATATCTTGAACCATCTTAACTCCATAACAAAATATTGGGGATATTTTGTGGCTTTTGATGCCTGGAATAAATAGACAAGTGTGGTTTATGGATCTTTGTGTAGTAAACACCATAACACATAGATACTTCTTACTATGGAACCAACCTGAGGAAGTCAATGCTACTTTCCAGTCCCACATGCTGGCAAAGAGTTTGTTTTCATTTCATTTCATTCACAGATAT